>OV049867.1:9369989-9969989 GCA_920104075.1 Melanargia galathea
TGTGCAATTTTTTTCATTTGGCTGGTTTCGAGTTTTTTTAACGGGATTCAATTCACATATATGTATGTAAGTAATTTTTTATTTGTAAATTGAATTATGTTTATATTATGAACATGGCAGTAGGTTGTAAAGACCCGCGCATATGTTTTGAAATACGTTTTGGAGTATAACACTCATTTTCAGCGTAATATGTTTGCGTACGGCGCGTACACACATAACCTGGAATAAGGGTAGTGGTTTATGGTGTTATTTACACGTGCATTTACTGGCTCGGATAATTAAGGGAAAGAAGACGAATTAAGTTACTCTTAGGCTGATGGCATTAAATTGGTTCTATTATGTTGAAACACACTTTTATCTCGAAATATTAAACAGTTTCCACGGGATTCAGTCGATGTCAATGGCAACCTAGTTTATCTTTATACCTTATAGTATAGATGGATTAGGATAAATATTATCTACACTGGTCAAATAATATTTTAAATATTCAAATGAACTTTTTTTTTCCTTTATATATATGGGATGCGCAAGTTTATTAATTTATCACGCGTCCTCTAAAGGAAAACTTTGCGAGGGAAGCTGCGTCTCGGAAAGCAATTCCGTGTGAAGAAGACGTGTAGGTGCCGACCTATATCTTCTCCGTATCAAATAGACTTTAGAGTCTTATTACGAGATTCTTTGATAACTTGGAATGCTTAAAATACCTGGATACAAGTACACACACACACATTTCACACTGGTGTCACGAAAATGATTTTGCTGTTATCTTTAGAACGGTCAGCGAAGCCAAAATCTAAACTAGGTAGGTAAGTGTAAACATCATCATTACAGAAGCAGGATAAGGTTTAATATTAAAACTAAATAAATCAAACTATTATTAAAATATCTTTATTTATCACCCGCACAAACTTAATTAATATCGAATCACAGATTAGTTCAACTGAGATCTCTTTTCAAATCTATTTTACACTAATTAATTTAATTACACTCAGCCAAGTCCAAAATGGCAGCATTTATTCGATTAGGGTGTGATTGCTATCGCAACCCTCAATCAAATATCACGACCTAGACGCTGAAGCATCTAATAGTCGGTTGAGTCTCTGGTGGAGACTGAATTCATGGCTTCGAAGTGCCCGTATTTATACCAATAATTCAAGATGGCGGTTCGCGCCAATAAATGAATCAAATGTCAGTTTATTCTAACATATTTCAATTATGAAATTAATATTATAATCTGTAAACCATTTATAAAAATTCTAATTGAATTTCAACAATAATCTGACAGTTCGGCCGTCCTATATTTAACACGTCCCCGTGTTTCTCATCAATCACAGTAAAAGTTACTTTATTCATGTCGCGGGCGGTCTTGCCCATTGTCAATGTCACAGGCGTTTTGCCGTCGTTTCTAAGATCACGGGTGATTTTACCCTCACTTAGGTCATGGGCTGTCTGCCCTCAGTAAATTGCGGGCGGTCATGCCCTCAGTCAAGTCTGTCAATGTCTTTTTAAACTGATAACTCAAAATAATTCATAACCGAACTCTCAGATTGATTTAACTCGTAACTCCATTAATCAAAACTTCTATTTGATTCGATTTCTACTTTAAAATCTTATTCATTAACTATCAACTTCTCATTATCATAAACACATTATTTTGAAAATGTTCACTGTTGAAATTACTTTTACTTTCATTTACAAAACAAAGCAAATCTACCACTGGTTCGGAATGCCGCAACCTAGCGAGAAGAACCAGTAAGAAACTCGGCGGCGTCTAACCTTTCAAAATAACTAATCAAAAATTATTTCTAATTTCAAACGATTCATTCATCTCAAGTGCGGGTATTTCATTATTCTGCGGGTATTTCTACATCTTTACTTCAAATTAATCACTTTCTTAAACAAACTAAACACAACTGTGTAGATGGCAAAGCAAAATCAAGGCAACGTGATTCGAATCCCGCTTCTGAATTTGTAAACATCATCATTACAGAAGCAGGATAAGGTTTAATATTAAAACTAAATAAATCAAACTATTATTAAAATATCTTTATTTATCACCCGCACAAACTTAATTAATATCGAATCACAGATTAGTTTAACTGAGATCTCTTTTCAAATCTATTTTACACTAATTAATTTAATTACACTCAGCCAAGTCCAAAATGGCAGCATTTATTCGATTAGGGTGTGATTGCTATCGCAACCCTCAATCAAATATCACGACCTAGACGCTGAAGCATCTAATAGTCGGTTGAGTCTCTGGTGGAGACTGAATTCATGGCTTCGAAGTGCCCGTATTTATACCAATAATTCAAGATGGCGGTTCGCGCCAATAAATGAATCAAATGTCAGTTTATTCTAACATATTTCAATTATGAAATTAATATTATAATCTGTAAACCATTTATAAAAATTCTAATTGAATTTCAACAATAATCTGACATAAGTTTTAGAGAAAGAGGAATCTGGAAACACGGCAAAAATCATACTCAAGTCAGGAATATCACCCGCACTTTAAGAAAACAAATCTTCAGTGATTTTATTATGGGACTCGATAGATTTTGTTCAAAAAAATAAATATAGAAAAGAAACATTGTCTCTATTGAAAGATCTAGAATCTAGATAAATGATTTTCTAAGCTAGTCTTCTATCTTAGGTACCTATCAATTTTTTCGTTGTATGTACCTACTTACTATTATATTTTTGAAGAATATTGAAAATATTTGATCCTGATATATTTAAAAACCTGAAAATAGTGAAAATTATGCTAAGTGGATTCAATTGACCTATGTGTGTTCTTATTGATGATTTGTTCATGATACGTTTATATCCATTGACGTTCCATTACTGATTACATAAATAAATTTGATTTGCTGTAAGGTATCTAGACGTGTCAATTGAGTAGGTATGGTGCCCTAAATACAAATCGATGCATTACCCCATGTGTATGAAAAGTGCAAAAATAATTTAATAGCATCTGGTAGGTAGGTAGCAAGTCGCGGCAGCTGTTTATCTTTACCTTTCGAGCCACTTAGCCGAGCAGCGCCGCACAACCCCGGATTGATTTCCACTCGATCGTTTTCTAATCCCCATTTTCGCGATGCCATTACGATTTGAGCTCACCTTTTTCATATTTCGACGCGTATCTCGACGATTCGCAGAACCATTATTTTTTATAGCTCCAATACACGATGCTTACTGATGTCGCGTTTCAAAATTTAAGGGTACAGTGGGTTTAGGGTACGAGTACATTCTACATAAACCTACCTACTACAACAATATTAATATACCATATTATTATGCCTTTAGATAAAAGGAACATATTTACTTCAGATTGATTACTACTGATGGAACTATAGATATTTTGTCTGCTCTACTATAGAGATAATAAATTAACCAAAACATTTTCATATTATATGCATTCCAATAGCTATACTAATAGCGAATAGAATCAATAGTAGGTATGAGTAGGTTACAGGTACTTAAATACTTTAAAGTCAGCTGTCGAAAGACAATAAGTACCTAAGTAATAGATATACATACATAATATAGGAACGGGAGATAGGTGCGACTTGACCTCAGGTTCAGTGCATTTTCGCTGAGCTGACACCAGAATAATATGAAATTGTATAAATTATATTATTAATATTCCGTGAACTCGTCGTCGCGGTGGTGCTCTTCTAATTCACCCCAAGCACCACCCGAGTCAGCTCCACTCAATACATTTATCGACAAACGTCACTGCCGCTGCGTGACACTTATGTAAATATTTAAATACGATCCAGTACAAGCTATGAATATTTTAAACTCTAAGTAAACCACTCGGCTTTGTACGCCGCCAAGATTGCCACACATCAATAAACAAGAACCTAGCATTATTATCAAAGCAGGAAGGTTTAAGATCGATCAAAGTAACTGCATTATTTAGACTGGTTCTTCTTATATCTATGCATAAAATGATTTGGTAAGTGTTGGCAAATTGGGGATCGATATTAAAGTGACGAGTTATGCTGATTGGATTTTTTCAAGTGGCTTCGGGAGGGACGGTGAATAATTGAGTGCGATTTACTTTTATGAGTTTCTAACAATTTCTTTTTAAAATTTTATTTGCGAGAGAGCAATTTTTAATCTAACTTCATTAATTTCATTTAAGTACTGGCTCAAGTAGGTAAGTAAGTATTCAAGGTACCTATTTCTGATGCAAAAAAAACCTATCAATTTTGAGGTTTAGTCATATTGCATACAAAGTTTACAAGGCGTCCATTTGCGTTATGGTTTTTGATAAAAATACATTTTAAAACTTAAACTACTTAAGTTATAAATAATCATAAATTTATTATGATTTTCTAATCGAACAGCTACTCATTTGTTTCCATGATACAAGTTACCAATATTAGATAGTAGTAATTTAAGGATGTTCCTCAGACCTCAGCTCACCGTATTTGCTATTTAAAATGTTCGAGGCACTCCAAGAGAAATGATTACAGATGAAAATTAAAACGGGCTCCAAACAAGGGTTCGTTCGTGCCGATATCAATTGATCACGCAGACGGCACTCAGTGATTCGGTCCACAATCCACTCACTTGGAGCAGCTCTCACTTTTCTTTCCGGTTCTATCTTTTGTCAGGCGAACATTGAGCTGTGGCCCTCGAGACTACGACACTGTAGCTCATTCAGTTCGACACCCCGTCCGCGTCGTCGGAGATTAAATAATATTATCTGATAATTTTAAACCACAGTAACGAACGATCAAAAAAATGAAAATTAAATTGTTTTTAGTGATGGCTCTTTACTTTATTATTTATTTTTTAACACCTTACTATGTCAGAATAATTTGTCTAATTTTTTTATGTGTCCTCAAAATGATAGATTTCGTAGATACTTCGTCACTTTCGTAGATACTTGTAGTACGGACGTAGCTGCTGCGTAGACCGACTTTGTCATCTTACAGGACAGGCCTACCTATTTAATATTTTATTTTACTCAATTAAAACTAACCAACTAATGGGAGCTTTTTCAACGGGCACAGCAAAGATGGAGGCAAAAATTAGGTAGGTATCTGATCCGTTTATCCACTTCTAACCTTTCCGTTGACCAATGTTCCGAGCAAAAAGTGCCCAACCTATTTTTTATTGACACATTTTTTATCTACTACTGATATTATCAATTAAACTAATTTCAACTGTTTAAAATTGTATAATTTATGTCGAATGGAGACTTTTCCGTCTCGATATCAATTGATCACGCAGATTTCCTGAGATGGCACTCAGAGAGTCGGGTCCAACTCCACTCGCCTGAAGCGCACTCACCTATCTTTCCGGTACCAATCTTTTGTCTGACGCTCTCTCAGTTGCGACACTTGATGGGGTGTCTTTGTTAACATTGTAGCGGAGAGTGATACGGCTATATTGGCGATAAATGTAATCTGATATAGGTACATTTAGAGGAATGAATATTGGCTAGTTTTCATATAATGTTACAGAGATGATTTGAAACATGAGACAAAGAAGGTCTCGTAAGAACTAAGCAGGAGATGGAGAGAGCCGTGTTCAGAGTATTTTTGCATGATCAAATCAGAAATGAGAAGATCCTTATGAGAACCAGAGTAATGGATTAGATCATCGAGACGCGGAGTTAAAGTGGCAATGGGCATGGAATATAACGCGCAAGACCGTCAATCGATAGACGTTAGGACTAAAAATTATTGATGGAAAACTAGGTGGAACGTAACGAACTTACCGAGTCAGTAGAAGCCACTGAATAACAAATTGAACTACAATTTAATAGAGTACGTCCTACCTATCTTTATTTTTAGTACTAAAAATATTCCACGATCGCTGCCATAAAATTTTGCAATTCCGGCCAAAGTGAAACCTAGATAATGATTCTTTAAAAAGCCACTATCCCAGGTGGTGACTATGACAATATAAAGTATGCAATGTGGGTGAACGCTATCGCCCCTATTAAAGATACGGTCACAAATAAAATTTAGATAGAAATGAAATATAGTAATACAAAATTCAAAATTCAAAATTCATTTATTCAAAGTACTTAGGTACACTGTACACTTTTTGAACGTCAATTTAGGAACAGGCAATGGTGATAATTACTTACGGAAACTTGAAACTAAAGCTACGAGGGTTTTGCTGCTGCTTTTTAAATTTTTCATTCGATTATAGCAGGGGTTCCCAACCTTTTTTTGTCTACTGCCCACTTTAAGAATAAATTATTTTTTAACGCCCCCCTTTTTAAACATACTTAAAAACCGCTAAGTACTTATAACTGACTAGATTCTGCCCGCGTGAATTTCGAGCTCAGTCGGTGTCTAAGAGTCTTCCTAGCTAGGTAGATGAAATTATAGATCGACCCCAAAGCCCTACACAATGCCCCCTTTTTTTCTGGGTCTCTTACCGCCCCCCTTTAGGCCTGCAGCGCCCACAAGGGGGCGTTATCGCCCACGTTGGGAAAGACTGGATTATAGTAATAATTAATAGTGAGATTCACTTACCAAATATCGCCAAGTACTAGGATAGAAAACATTGAATAATGACAGTAAAAGCAGCTCCGTGGCACACTAGTGTAATAGTTATATTTTTACTGCCACAGGCGCGGCGTGTGCGTTGATAAGAATGGGAGGTCAGATTTGGAAGTTTATGCTTTCTTCTTCTTCGGTCTTTTTAGGTTTTGGTCTTGGCCATTATAATTATTACACTTTACCGGCAAATCCGTTCCATCAAACAATTTCATTTTGGTACGTATCTTAAGCTACACCCAGCCATAAAACCCCATCCAGGGTTTGTGCGCTTCCATCTTAGACTGTAGATGGCGCTTACTAAACAGTGAAAGGCTTGTTATCGAATTAAAAATCCTAAGCAAACTGTTTCTATGACACGTAATAGTGGCCCGGTCGGGCTCGAGCGAATGGCATTGATCATAATATCGGCGGAGGCTTACGGGAGTGATAAATGGACGGCCGCGGCATCACCGGCGGGATGATGCCGCCGCCATATTTAAATCGCATGTCACATTCCCGTTGCGCACGGAGGTTTTACTGGCGCGGGCGGGTATATTTGAGGGCTTGGAGTTTTTAAATTTCGAATTGTTTCATTAATGCATTCAAAGCGAGAATACAAGCTGCCTATTTCTACTTCTGTCTTTTTTAGTCTGACACGTAATAAGTTTATTATATTAATAGAAAATGTCTAATTTATCATTACTTATATTAGATTTTAGTATCTATTTATAGGAGAAACGTCAAAATAGGTATTGCACAGGAATATAAAGAGAGATTTAAATATCTAAAGAAAAACATTAATAAATTATGTGAAAGAACTTCAATTTTTAATTCAGAAAGAAGCTTTTACTTACCTATGTTTAAATTGGCAAAATAACTGTTAATATTAATAAAGTTATTGTAGGGGAGCGGGGGGCTAGTTGTAACGGGGGTAAGAAGTAACAGCTTAATTACTCAGCAGATTTCAAATATTTTGTTTTCAATTTACACTTAATCTGCTCCTTATGACGGGGCCTATGACGTAAACATAGCCAGTAAGACGTGGGAGAGCACAGTGAGTGGTTTTGAGCAGGTGCATCATTTTTACCAGGTAACATAAAAAAATTTAGTTCATAAAATTTGATTCTACGTTACTGCCATGTCTTTTTGAAATAAGTATGTATTTATTTGTATAGTTAATCTTTTAAGCTATCTTATGTAACTACTTTCATTTGACAATAACATAAACTTTTTGTACAATAAACAAAAATGTGCAAAATTTTGGCATGGGGCTAGTTGTAACGAAATTGCGGGGTACGTTGTAACATGTTACAACTTACCCCTTCACGTTTTATTTCAGTATAAGCACTCAAATAAAACATGAAGGATTGTCGTTACCTATTGCAAAGCTAACCGATTTATCTTTATCTAAATTTTTTAGTGTCTTAGGATGAGAAATTGTAAGAAAAAGTAAAAAAAGGCCGCTAAATCTCAAGATTTCTACAAACTAACCGCAAGAAAGGTTTAGAAAAGGGAACAAAAATACGCAAAGCTGCTGCAATGTTTGAGATTTGTCATTTATGTCGGTTTAGATATAACAAATAGAAAAAAAAACAACGAGCCTCTCTCTGTGTAATACGTAAACCGAAATTATCCTACTAGATCTAGTTAATGATGATTTTTAACTAGCAAAGATTTAAAGAAGCTTTGGTTTAAGTATATTTTGAAATTTTATTGGTTCAATGACCAAAAATTATGTTATGTTACTTGTTATTTGGACTGTTGACAGAAATATTGTTATTTTGTTTAAAATACTAATTAGATACTGAGTGATAATAAAGGTCTCTTAATTTTTATAAAGAAACATTGAATAACATTAATTAAAATAAATAAACAAACGTTATAAATTATATTTTTCAAATTAATTTATTACTTTATTACAATAAATGGCTTAAAATTTTATATATATTTTGTTTTATTATGTTGTTACTACTTGCCCCACGCCAGTTACAACTTGCCCCAAGAACGGGGTAAGTTGTAACATGCTCCTTCTTCCACAAAAAGTCATTTTTATAAGCATTTGTTAGCAATTTAAGCCCAATTATCATTCTATTCGATACTTGAATAGATATTCTCTCATTTAAAAATGATTTATCTTGGAAATATTCAATAGTTTAATTTCCCGATTGAAAAAACTAAAAATTGTTACAACTAGCCCCCCGCTCCCCTACTTATTTAAAACTAAAATATTCACAACATTGTAAAATTGGTTGAAATATATTATCATCATAACCAAATAAAAGCAAATAATCAATAAACTGGTGTAGTATGCTTATGTCGCCACTGTCTCCGAAATCAATGAAGCAGATAGGAAATTAAAATCATCAATCAAACTAAAAAATACAAAAGCCCCGTTTCCCATTGTCGCCGATATGTTTGCGCAAAAACGACTTTGTCGCATCACAGTCAAAGTAATAAAAAATCTGCTCAAAAGCATAGAGTTTCACTGGAAATGACTCTTTTATAAGGGTCGTTTTATTTATTGTGAATTTAGATATAGTTTTAAAAATATTAGTACGTTGTGGTCTAGTTTTAGAAATCGGACTCAGAGAGAAGAGTATTTTCTTTGGAAATTAAATCATAAAAACTATTTCACCTAGTGGTACTCAATTAATGATACAGTACATACATAGAGTATAAGACGGAAAATTTTAATTTGCAAGACGTATGCCAGTTACTATACTTACTTCTAGATCTAGAATTTTGTTTGTATTGCATAATATACAATAATGCTATTTCAACTGGCTGTAAAGGATTAATGGTAGAACCATCGTTGTCTTCGTTGTCGTCGTATCGAACGACAGAGAAACCATGCTCACTGCTGAACATGGGCCTCTTGTTGAGATTTTCAAACTCCACGATCAAGAACCGCTTGTTTCTAACAACTTACCAATCCTACTTATGTACCCGCTTCTTCTCAGACTGAATAGAATGTGTAGAGCGTCAAGTTACGTATTAGATCTCTTCCAGTAGTGATCACGTAGCGGTGCCGAGAGCGGTGCCCGGCTTTGTGCTGGGACGCGTAATACGCTCACAATTGGTTATTGCGTCGCGATGACTCTGCGGTTTGCGCCATGACTTTTCCAACCTAAGTGGAAAATGCCACCTTTATACGATGTCAAATAAAAATTTAAATATTCTTATCGTCCTTATCCGTCTCGTCGTATACTTGCTTCTGGATATGTCAATGTATTTTGCTACAAAGTTCTGTTATATACTTATTATCTCTTATATATCCCTATGTTTCTATGTTCTGCAAGGATGGAGACGCAATTCCAACGAGTAATTCAACGTACGCCGTTCTAGTAACAATTATTTAAATATAAATAAATATCTGTAAATATTTAGTTTACAGTTTATCACATAACATGTAGTTGATGAATAACTATAATCATTGATAAATAACTATAAATATATATTAATTTCTCGATATTATAGTAAATGATTGTCGGATAGGTAAGTAAACAGTGAACAGTATTTATCAATCTTGCGTCATCAGTGAGCGAGTTTCAGCGGGAAGGGTACGCGCTCCGCAATGATTCAACACTTTCCATTGAAAACTTTATTCCAAGATTACTCTGTATAAATGTAATAAGCTTTGCAGAGAGATTAGACCCCAAATTTCACTCAGGCATTAATGACATTTTCAGTTGGCACGCGGGGGACTTTGTTGCTTGTTGGCTGAGACAATGATTTTGAAAGTCATTTCGTTAAGTTAAAATGCCTAGATTTTGATGCTGGCTTTTGAATGAATCAAAATTAATTTTATCGCAAACTACTTAGCTGTGATTATTTTGGGGATTGTGGAAATCCTGCAGTTGCAATGCTTGTCTACGTGTAAGTGCTGAAAAATTAAGCCTTTTAGTTGTAAACTGTATCTTTTGAGAATAAACAATAGGTAATTCAGTTTTTCAGAGCTTAAATCCCAGTCTAAATAGCTTCACTATTTTTACTGAGTGGGAGACTGTTCAGTAAACGTGTAGAGTTCAATATTTCCAACCATAAATTAACTGAAAACTTACTAGGTGTATCTTATTAATATATTCATTTAATCCCTTTAATAACAATAACAGCTATACAATAACTAATCCTATACAATAACAATATCTATAATTGAAAACTTTTTAGTGAAAAATTCCTAGATTTACTTACGCCTAACTTGATATTAACTATGATATTAACGCAGATATTTGATAACTGAGAACGGGGGTTATGTGATGGGACTCCCCGCCGAGTGGGGGTATACCGCACTAAAAACCACCACGGCTGTTTCCTCTTGCTGACTGTGCTGGACGCCCGCGCCTGGGGAACCCGTTATATACGTCCCAGGCGTATGCTCAACTCGCCTAAAGCAGCCATCAATAGCTATTTATTAGACGTATATAATATGTATGAATACTCGAAGAGTAATATTTGCGCCTTTTGAGGCCGGCGACTAGTTACGTATGGTCATACGTACCTACTACTGACGGACAAATAATATGTCGCTATAAGTAAATATGAAACTAAGCATATTATGAACATTCATAATTAATTATTATTAATGCATAGATAATAATCGATAGTAATATGGCCGATCCCGTGTTTGTCGCGTCGCGTCGGTCTACGCACAAAATGATTTCTTCGATCCATCGAAACTCATTCGCGTTATTCATCGGTCGTGCATGAAATTTACATGGAATTTTGTACTTGTAATAAAGAATGATGAATTGGGCCCGCATTGGTAATTATGGACAGTGAGCGAGCGCGCCGATATTAAATTGCGAAATTCAATAATTTTGTTATTTTACTTGTTTTTTTTTGCGAAATATATGGATGATGGAAATACGACTACGGATTGGTGTTACCGTTCGCCGTTGGGAGTCTGATCAACTTAAGTATTTTACATTAGGTGTGATCACAACTGAGCAGCACGCTTAAAATGATATTCAATTAAATGTTAACACTGCTACCTAACATAATTACCTAACGTACCTACTTAATATGATTAAAATCATGTATATACATAAATCATTGAGATTTATTTTTCTTTTTCATTAGTTCAGATTAAATCTAGTTGCCGTTAAGTAATACATTTGACAAGACCCGCAGGATCGCAAGAGCCGCTAGAGTAGTCTATAGACTTTAGAGACGCACGAAACGCATTTTAAGGGTTAAGTAGTAAAGTATGAAACCGTTATAATTACACCCTGTCCGTCCATCAGGATAGGTACGCCTTTCCGTATATATGTCACAGCCATTTTATTATTCAGAAGTTATTAAAGCCGCAAAGTTGAAAGACATTTCTTCGATGCGCGTGATGCAGCCGAATCTTGATGCCGACTTCATAGTTCATACGCATTTTAAATACAGAATGTGGCTTTATATCCAGCCACTGCGGCGGACTGTCTTGCGCCTCTTCAACTTTTGCGAATCCTTATGAGATATGCGACCACGTTTATGTTGCGAAAAATGTTACTTTTCTTTCAATATGCCGCTTGTGGCTATGGTTACATTGTTATAGTGGGTATTCGTACATGGCTAATGGTTTTGTGGACGTAATTGGATTTCATACGCGCTGATTTACCGCGCCCGCTTGACGCATGGATTTTTGTCACGATACCATTTCGTCGACACGATTACTCTGCGTATATCAGGCTTTTCTTTCTTTCCTTTCACATTTTCTCGTGTATTTTCCAGCGTTTTTGTTTATGGAACAGGTATTCCTTAAACGAACTGTGATTAGTTGGTTTGATATCACGGGTCTTTCAGGTGGGCTCTACACTTTCTCGAAAACTTTTGTGCGTGAAATTAATAAAATTAATAACTACTATTAATTATTCATGTTACAGAGTTACAAGTCCATAGAGATGCAGGCTTCATATCAGGCCTCAAAAAGCCCATCTAACTAATTTTAATACTATAATCAATAACCTAAACTCTCATTAAGTCTGGAAAATGGAAAGATTTGTAGATCAGGTAGATAACATTTTTTAATAAAACATAAAAACTACTTGATAAGTAATTTTTTTTATAATTATGATAAATATTTTGATATATTTGACAAAGTAAAAGCAGTAAAACGCCAGTCTTGAGTGACAAAAAGCGCGTATGTCTCTTTAGCACGAAAGTTACCTACACATTAACTTGTGATTGCTAGCAATTATTATAGTATTCTTGCTGTTTGCTTGCGCATTTAAGGCAATAATAAGAGAGTGCCAGCCAATCAGAAGTGACTGTGATCGTCATACTTCAGTTGTCAAAACGAGGCCTTAAGGACTGCTTGTGCTTTTGTGCACCTGTATCCTGTATGGATGACATTACCGCCTCTAGCAGTTAAAATTTCTCTACGTGAACCTGTAACAAAAATTAAAAATGTTAAAAAAATGCACATGTCAATATTTTTTCGTTTACTATTCTATTAAAAAATTCTACGCGCACAATGTTGATGATAACTACTGCGATGACATTTAAAATTATCTTTCAACGACTGCGCAAATGTGACAGTGTAATATAATAAAATTATTGTATTTTTTAACCCCTTTACTATATAAAAAGTCGCATGAAATTGGAACAGAAAAATTAATGATTGTCTCACAATATAGGTTGAAACAGCAAATTTATTATTTTTACATTACTGTACCTAACTGTACTGGTAATGCTTTTAAAATAATATTCTGAACTGAAAGCCAGCAAAAAATTTACAATTAAATTTACAAAAATTTACATTACATTTAACATGTAGGTATTTATAGTATATAAAATAATGTAGATATATATATAAAATATATATAGGTATTAGGTATATATATTTTTTACATGAATATTTCCTGTCTAGTGCGTGCATAATAGAAAAGTAAATAGTAAAGAAACTGTGACAATAGGAAGAGTTTGCAAATCTCGATAACGTTGACAGATTTCGAGTAGGTAGGTAGGTACCTATCGAAACTACTGCGAAATACTGTAAGTTCAGAGTAAAATATTATGTAAATATAAATATTGCGGTTCCAATAATATTACATACATTCATGTCGAATTATAACCTCCTTTTTTGAAGTCGGTTAATAAAACGCAATCTATAATCACTACATAGTATAAAACAAAGTCGCTTTCTCTGTCCCTATATCCCTATGTCCTTTTGAATGCTTAAATCTTTAAAACTACGCAACGGATTTTGATGCGGTTTTTTTTAATAGATAGAGTGATTCAAGAGGAAGGTTTATATGTATAATAACATCCATTAAATAGTGGAGAAATACTGTTATTTTTGAGATTTCTAATGTGATGTCGTAAATAATTACATTTTTTCCGCTTACATTGCAAACGCAGGCTGAACCCTACGAGATTTATCAAAATAATGTACTAAGTATTGTACACATTGAAAAGGTCTACAGGTCTAAAAGTCCGCGATGGTATATGTCTATCTCTTATGGATATCCCACAATAAAAATTTTTTGTCATTTACTTTTTACGACAAATAATGGCTAATTTTCGAAGCGATTTCAACCAATACAGCATTAATCCTTATCTAATTAAATACCTTAAATGCATTGTTGATTTTATATAAATCCATATGGCCCTTTACAGCATATGATTTAAATGAATACTTTCGAAGATATTACAGATTTAAAAATTGCGGCGGCGGGAGCGTGCCTATAAGCGCGTCGGCGGCCGCGGTTCTCCCTATAGCCCAGTGTCGATAATTTTTGAAACAAAAAAAAAAAATCACAGTACGGATGAAACCCATTGGAAAAGGAGGAGAATATTATAAAAATACAAGGAAAAATAATTTACGGGCGATCTGAGCTCGGGAAAAAAGTTTGGGGGGGAGTTTTAAGGGTAAAAAACGGTTTATCTCGATTTCCGGCAAAACTAGAAGTCCTATGGAAAAAAATCAAATGGCAAAGTTGTAGGTAATAAAAAGATCTACAACTTTTGTATTTACACTTTTTTCACATAACCTCAAAATTTATGTGAAAAGTTCAAAAAACCAAGTTTTTGGTTCTTTATTTTTATCTTTTAAAATAAATATTTTTTTTTCACGGAATCTGGTGAAAACTTACTGTTTTATGTCCCAAATACACTAATTTATTTGATTTGAAATATTTAGTTTTTCTCCTTATTTTTGACTTAATATCGACTTAATTCTGACAGCTGTCATTTTCATTTACAGATGAGTTATTTATATGGAGAACAGGGTTAACATCTACGAAGTACGATTTTACCCCAAACTACTTTAATTCCCTGTCAACATATAAAGCTCTAAGCCGCTTAATAATATTAATTGTTTCGCCCTAAAATAGAAATTGCTAAGAATGGAAACTAGAAAGTGCACACTAACAGCAATAGAAAACAAAAGAAGCACATTGAAAAAATTTATTCAAAAATGGAAGTCGAATGACATGATCACCATGAAGTGTCTGTCAGGCATTTGTCGTATCTACATGCAGCAGTTGATTTGTATTTGCATAAGTTTTGAATTTTTTATCTTTTTTGTGGGAATTGTTTTATCTCTGGTAACATTATGAAACGTCAGAATTCCACGGAATTAGTAATTCGGGTATAAGGTGAGATATAGTAAGTTCATTGTAGAAAATATCGTAAAAAGTCAAGCCGCCTGGGAGCTTTCATCGAAAACGCTGCCTAATCCCTGAGCGGGTAGTACCTACGCATAATATGCTCTACTACCCGTGCGAAGCCGGGGCGGGTCGCTAGTATACTATATAATACAGATTAAAATACTATAGTAATTATTAGTAGAGATCAGTATGTAGGATACGAGAAATCTGACGCTACCACCGGTAAACTCGTTAGAAAGGGTATGACACGTTTTAAAATAATCACGTCCCTGGTAATTCTTAATTTACTGCTCCGATGGTACCATAATATGATTGAGAGGCGATGCAGCCGCCGGCTAAACCTTACTGGACCATACACGACGGCTACGGGTTACCTTATATTCTCACCAAGATGATTGTCTATTTATAGAGTCTAGTTCTAACTTCCACATCTTCAAGCAAGAACCGCTGAAAGTAGTAACTTGTAGGATTTTATGATTAGGTAGCTACAACTCGAAACTTGCTTGTTTACCCACTTATAAAAGAAAGTCTGTCTATTCACATATAATTTATAAAATTCTATGTTTTTAATACGATGTTCAGTCGAGGTGGGGGGGTGGGGCGGGTCATTGTCGGTCATTGTGACATTGTTACCTATATTATAGATCTACTTTTTTTTATAAATAAAACCTTAAAAGCTCACCCACACAGGCGCGTTATTATAGGTCGATAATATCGCATGCGTTATTGCGATATCTGTTTCCAGTACATTTTGTATTAGGATGGTCATGTAGTTACACACTGCTGCGATAATAACGCCGCAATGGAAGTAGGAACTCCTGCGATACTATCGTCGTCCGATACTATCGACCTATAATAACGCGCCTGTGTGGGGGAGCCACATATATAGGTACCACATTATAAAGCCGCTTTTTCTCAACCCTTTTCAAAAAAGCGTCATTTATCTTTTTTTGAACCAGTTTTCAATGACATTACCTACATTGCATAGCTTTTTAAAACTGGTTTATATGAAAAAAAACCGGCCAAGTGCGTGGCGGGCCACGCGCAGTGTAGGGTTCCGTAGTCACAATCCTCGAAAAACAGGTAACTCCTTAACCTGTGAACCCTACTTAGCCATGATAGTTTTCCATAAAAATTGATTTATGATTATACCTATATATACTACTGCTGTGAATTTTTTCAAGTTCCTATATACTGCCATTTGGCTGATAGAGGGGGGGGGGACACTTGACTCTAATAAAAATTAGCACTTTAAAAAATCATATTTTACAAACGGATCTAGAAATCGAAAAATGATGTTCCCACACCCACAGTATTTTTAAAAGACCTATTCAACGATATCCACACTATGGGGTAGACGAGAAAAAAATATTCATCCCCACTTTACATGTAGGGGAGCTACCCTAAAAAAAATATTATTTTATCAAAATTTTATTTAACCACTTTGTCGGCGTGATTAATATTTATACCCATGCCAAATTACAGATTTCTAGCACTAATACCTAGTCTCAGAGCAGGGACTGAAAGCGGTAGAGCATACCGGTACATACCACCGTTATCATACCGGTACAAAATAGGTACCAAAATCTCAACCTTTATAAAAGATACCTTTATTTAACCGCTTTGCGATTTCGGTACCGAAAAAATACGAATAGGTGCGCGCGCGGGGGTGAAGAGTTTGGCCACGTGCCGCACGCCGCGCGTTCCCCGCTTCCCGTCGGTTCCTGTGTTTGTTAAAACGTAAGGATTTTAAGAAATTCCAAATTCTAAATCTAAAAATAAGAATATTAAAGAATAAAGAATGCCGAAGTGGTGGGATTCATTCAACGGCACATCAAAGTAAAGCCTTATTAGATAAAAATATCGATATAAATAGCGGTACCGAAATAAAAGTACCGTTTTTTATTTCGGTACCGCTAAACTGAAATATAAAGGTACAGAAATAAAGAGGTACCGAAATGAAGCGGTACCGAAATTATAGGTATTTAAACATTTCGCTACTTTTATTAAAAGGGTAGGCCCATTACCGCTAAATAAAACTACCATTAAATTCCGGTTATTCAGTCCCTGTCTCAGAGATTAACCGAGGACGGACGGACGGACAGACGGACGGACATGGCGAAACTATAAGGGTTCCTTGTTTACTACGGAACCCTAAAAAAACAAACACTTTAGTATTTTTCAAAGCAATTTTGACTTCTCAAAGTCCTTAATCACTACGTGGAAAAAGGCGAAAAAAAAAATCCCAAAATTTCTGCTAATCTGCTATGTATCTAATAGACATATAATGAAAACTGCAAATTAATGAAATTTTTTTGGCCTAATCGTAGGTACCTCACCTTACTTACTTACCTCATATGAAGGCACTTATGGAACTTCCCTAGCCTTTTAAAACAATTATTGCAGTTTAATCCATTTTCCATGTCGTATTTAGCTAATTTCATAATTTCAGTCATACATCCAGTTTTAATGAAAACGAAGCGAAGTGCGCCTTCCTGAATGATAGCGATCTTTAATATCGTATGAGTGGTTGAACCGTTTACCAGAGGTGAACGGAAGCCTCGCCCAAAGGGTTAACTAGCAAACTGAATTCAATAACACATTTTATGCCATCATCCATCTATTTAGAGATTAGATAGTAGTTTTACGAGTCATAGTCAATTTTTCTACTAGTTTCGCTCCAAACTTTCGTGTTGAGTTAAACTCAACACCCACTTGGTGTTCTAATACCAGAAGTTCGCAGACATTTTTTTCTCATAGACCACTTTCAAAATTTAGCTGGTTCCGGTGGACCCTCTCCTACATTTCTACCATATTCCCAAAACTCGACAAAAATGTGAAGACTAGATCTCTAACTACATATAGTTAGAGATCTAGTTTTCACATCGCAACGCTCCATAGAGCGTTGCGGCTGAGTTCAAACCACAAATTAATTGTTTTCGAAAAAAAGTGAGTTGATTGATCAATTAATTGATTGTGCTGTGAGTGGATGTCAAAAAAGTAAAGTTCTGTAAAGTATAGTTAAGTACTGAATATAGAATATACAATTTTTTAACCCCCGACGCAAAAACGACGGGGAGAGACTACAACATACCACTGTTTGTATCCAGTGGCTTCCTGCTTATCGTTTGATGTCATAGGTACTCTGTCTTCATCGAAGCTCTTTCTTATTAAGTGATATTTAACAGCCTTGGACACACTCCGCCGCTTGCGAGGGATTGACAATAGTTTAGGCACTAGGACTTAGGAATATTATGTTCTTTCCACGGTCTAACATAAATCCACACTTAAGTGATATTGAGGAATTTATTTTTCTGCTTTTGTACATTATTTAGAATGTAAAGCGTTTTTCACAGTGTTATCTTGCCTGCATGAAGTGTTACTTACTAACAAAGACTGCCAGAGTGCCACTCGCGCCTGCATTTCCCTATTGAATCACTGACAAAAACCTTCTTGCTATGAGGAAGCCAGGCAATCAAGCGAGGTAGTTTTTGTACACCATGGTGTATTATCAATACCACCACAAGTGGAATAAGATGTGGCTTGCAATAAAAGACGTTATTTAATATCTACTGTAAGCTCTATACATCCTTAAATTATGGTACCTACACATATATTTTTTAGGTATTTTAACACTTGCTAGAATATCGAATAACAGACAGATTTTGTAGAAAGTAGCATTTTCCACATGGAGTTTGCATTTTCACATATTCACTATCTTCTCGTGAGACTAAATATATTCTTCCGGGATAATAGTAGCCTTTGTCTATGTCCAGAATATAAACTTATCTCTGTTCTAAATTTAGTCACGAATGGATCATCGGTTGAGCAAGAAAATAGGAACAGACAAAAAGTAAAGTATGTATGAAGTGTAAGGTTAAATATAATAATATTATACTACTCGTGTAGGCCCAACAATTAAGTATCCCCGAAGGTGCGGACCGGAACTGGTGTTGCTAATCCCTCCAGTCGAAACTTTGAATTTATTACCGACGTCAAATCTTAGTTAATAATTCTAGAAACATCATTAAACAGGATGCGGTCATGTCTTCCGCAAGGGATCCGAATAGCAATATCTTATAGGTATACATTAGAGCATGGTTTGTTCGACATTTTGTTGCCCCCATAGGTATAATTAATATGTTCCTACCCAACTTTAACAACTATACGTAGTTTAAAAAAAATGTTCTACTGACTCCGCGAATATATCATTTTTGTTAACTTCATCGTTAAGAGTATACTATATGTATTATGTATCTTCCTAACTTAATTTGGTTTAGAATTTAGTTTGCGATTAATTAATAGATATTTTTAGTAACAAGACTTTTTACAACTAACAACAACTTTAGTAACAAGTTCAAAGTGAAACGTATTATCATCTATAGATAATGTACCTCCGCCTCTAAAGATAGAACAATTCAACTACTCGAAAATTATCTACTTTAATTTATTAGCAGACTATTTTAATATATAGATTAGTAGACTTTGTTTCATAAATTCAGTGCTTTTCACTTTTATCACGTTTTACATTAAAGTGCACTATGCAGTTTTGTGTTTTCCTGAATTTTTATGTCAAAACCAAAATTCAAGCTTTAAAAATTGAAGAGGAAAGCAAAGCGCTTGTAATACATTTAAGTAAGACAAACTTTAATTATAAATGCACGTTCGCTCGCTGCACAAGTTGTGATTGCATCCTCCACAACTTTGCAGCGCGCACTCGATACCTTTTGTGTTTGCGGGGCTGCCTTTGTAAGCCGGCAACTGGTACGTTTACCCTCCACTCGCTATCTAACTAAATGCTCGTGAATAGAACACCTTTATTAGGTTGATGTATTTTATTCATATACTACAGTGGGTTCTCCGCTTCGCCCGCGTTTGTAGCTAGTAGGTAAGTTTAAAAAAATATATTAACAACTTTTTCTTCATTGATTTATTGTAAATGAAGAAAGCACTAATGCCGCTAAGCACATATTTAGAAAAGCACAATGTGTTGAGGCAAGGAACAAATTGAAGCCGATATTCATTTCGCCTAAGAGGAAGAGGAAAAGTTTAAAACAAAATGGGGAAAAAAATTGTACGTCGGATTGGTGAGAGCATCGGCTAAAAACAACATCGATAATCCTGCTCACCTCACACCGGAGTTCGACACCTCCGTAAGACTAACGAAGTTCTTATAACCTCCCTGTGGCGTCTTCAGCTCTGGCGGTCCCCCTCTGTAATCTAGTTATGCTTTGCATGTCATGACAGGAGCTCTTCGCGCTCTCTAAAGTCTTATTTTGCGGAAATATATGGGTATGTTGTTTCGGTCCGAACTCCGAATGCCAAAATCTTATTCATCTATGATTTTCAAACAATTATTTCTTAAACTGATCTGGTTTTTATTTAAAGTATGTAATATTTAAGAGTAGACGACAGTGGGACGTTAAAAGGGCTAGTAGTAGTGAGGCAATAAAAAAATATGTTTAGGGCTTCAAGCGTAATTTATTGAAGTTCAAATACAGATTAATATTGTTTAATTACAGATGAATAATGTGTAACACAGAAAATAATATTTATTGCTAACTATGTATGTCAATGAAAAGATTAATTAATCGGTGCTATTCTCATTTAGCCGCCATGCTGCTGGCTCAAAGGGTGGGCTAATGGAGTCCAGCACGCGAATACTTCAAAATACAATTGGTTGATAGGCTTCGCATTAAACTACGTTCATTAAGCATCAGCATTATAATTTTACTATTTATTAGATACCTACTAGGTACGTATTAAGGTTGCCCTTCTTACGCGCTTCTCCATACAAACGTATTACGCCTATTATTCTAATATTTGTCACAATAGATCTAAAATTAAGCCAGATATAAATTTATATCTCTATCATCTATGCTACAAAATAAAAAAAAATAGTAAAATTATATTTATTTTGAGAGTTATGACGCTTGAAAAATCACTATTTTAGGGCAAATTTTGAGGCAACTTCGTTCGTAAATCACTACATAGTATAAAACAAAGTCGCTTTCTCTGTCCCTATATCCCTATGTCCCTATGTCCCTATGTATGCTTAAATCTTTAAAACTACGCAACGGATTTTGATGCCGTTTTTTTTAATAGATAGAGTGATTCAAGAGGAAGGTTTATAAGTAGAAAAATTGGACCCGGTAGGTGGCGCTAATAGCGGGCAGGACGACGTCTGCCGGGTCCGCTAGTAAACTATATAAGAAACTAGAAAATTGAAAAACGACCAAAGTCATATCATACGTTACTTCTTAATAATTTCAAATGTCTTTAGTTTATGTAAAAATTTGCCAAATATTTGTTAAAATAGGCGTAATTCCAAACCTAGATTTGCATCTTTTTACTAAAAATCATATCACGAGAAAAATTTATTTATGTAATTAAATTATTATTTATTTATTTATTTTTAGTACTCTTCTTTACTGAAGACGTCTCGCTCTCTAAATGCAGAAATCACTGTTTTAGACTCCACCCCCCAACGATTTGTCGCTCCCATGAAGAGGGCTCTTAAACCTTGAAGTTTTAACTTTTCCAATGCTTTTTTAACTTTTTCTCAAGCACGGGTAAACCTGATAACGGCATAGCAAAGGGAGGAAACCAGAGAAGTCAGTGTATGTATGCAGCTATTATGGTCTAGTGTTCGTTCCTGTTCAGCCAACTTTGGTAAATGTAGAGTCGTCGGATTTGTGTTAAGCGCTCTGCATGTTATATGACATCAATAGTAAAGAGCATCTACCTATTAATATGAGGACGACCTTATTTCAAGTCAACCTTGATCCGAAGTTGGATTAGGAAAGAGAATTATTAAAATTAAGTACAATTAATTGCTTTTTGAAGCATACCTACCTGCTTTAAAATAGGGACTCTTTGAGGAGGTATCGATCGTCAGTCGTACATTCATCTATGGCGATGCTTTGAATGCGGCTTCAAAATTTAGTTATAATTTCTGAATCGAGCGCAGTGGCTGCCGTTGGTGCATGACAAACAGCAGCGACAAACAAACCGGCATTGTGTGCCGCTCGAAGAGTGCTCTCGTTGCGATGCTGTGCCCAGCGCAAGTCATTCGAGGACACGGTTAGGGCAAAATTACAAGTTTCATGTTTGTATGACTGTAATTTCAGATGGCAGAATATATTGCGCGGTAAAAATAGGTGAAAAGTGTTCGGTTTTGTTTTAGGGCTTTTGTCTGAGTCTGTTTGAAATGATGATCTGCAAGATCCGCAGGAGACACTTTTGTGTCTCCTGTGATCGCACAACGCATTTTCCAATACTGAAAATGACGTCAGGTGGAGTCGGCCCTAACGTGATCTCTGCTGAGGTGCATTTCTTAGATGCGATTGATGCAGCCGGATCAGTCACACATACTTACACTTATCTAATTAGTAATGTGTTTTACACTTTTATTAAAATGTTCTGTAAGTAATTCATCATCAATCAAAGTAAGTTTACAGCTACATATGGAATTTTTCGATGTTTTTCTTGGGTTAAGGTATCCAATTTTAATTAATTAATATCCTTAATTAAAGCCCTTGATAGCTATCTCATCTGGTGGTAAATGAAGATGCAGTCTAAAATGAAGCTGGCTAGCCTAAAAGAGTTGTGGCAGTTTATATTTAATTAATCCCCCGATAGGTTTATTGCACACTTTTTTAAACATGAATGACACCATATATAGATCGACCAGAATCTCATGAAAAATAGGGAAATGAAATTCCAAGGTTAGCAACACTACGGCTGCCCTAGCGATAAACAAAGTAACTGGCATTTTTTGTGAAATTGACTTTTTGCATTAACAAAAGTTTTATGTCGAGTAGTTTTTACCACAGTTTAATATTTCAAATAACTTGAACCGTTTACTGAAATTTAAATTGCCCAAACAAAGTAACTGCACTCACCAACCCGGAATATAAATGCAAAAATCAAGTAAACAACAAGCACAACACAAAAACAAAGTAATTGGATGTTGATTACTTTGTTTTTGTATTTACTTGATTTTTCGTTTCGTGAAACGATCCCAGGTAAGGTGTTCTGAATGTAATTACTTTGTTTATCACTAGGGCAGCCGAGTTAACCTAGTGTTGCTTACTACAAAATTTAATTTCCCTATTTTTCATGAGATTCTGGTCGATCTATACCTATATATATTGCACCCGTGCAAAATTGTGGCGGGTCGCTAGTACACATTTTATAATTGTGTACTATTTTCAGGAGTATCCGGTATCCCTGCTGGATCAAATTAGAAATGAGGAGATCCGCAGGAGAACCAGAGTTACCGACATAGCTCATCGAGTCGCGAAACTGAAGTGGCAATGCGTGGGGCACATTGTTCGAAGAACTGATGTACGTTGGGGTCCCAAGGTACTTGACTGGCGACCTCGCACCAGCAAACGAAGTGTTGGAAGATCCCCCACTATAGATGGACAGACGATCTCGAGGGAGTTGCTGGCAGCCGCTGAAACAGGCGGCACAAGATCGTGTTCTGTGGCGATCCTTGCAAGAGACCTATGTCCAGCAGTGGACGTCTCTTGGTTGAGACGACAATAACGATGACTTTTTTCAGACTCCTTTTAAATGGGTAGGTATCCGCTGTTTGTTATACAAGTGTACCACAGTCCATGGATACAGCATTGTTGTGTTTAGTTCTGCTGCGGTCTTTTGACGAAGTGCTCCAAGTGATGAACGAGTATAAGCACAGTTTTGGCTATCGAAATTTAAATATTAATGCCTACGCCACAACCACAGCAAAATTTTAGGGGCGTTGGTCAATTCCCATCCATCATTTGGATCAGGATCAAAAATATTTCGATGATGGAGTTCTACATATTTTTATTTTTACAATTTTGGAAAATACTTTGCTGATCTCGTTCATTTTTAAATTTTAAAAATGGCACAAAGAAGGCTTTCGTAGATTTAAAAAATAATAAGGTACTATTTATTACCTATTTATTATTGCTTGAACTAGACAATTTACTTATCTCACAAGACGATTTTACCAGCTTCAAGTTTATGTTACTTACCATCAGGTGGAGCTGATCGCAGTCAAGGGCGTCAGGATCAACTTGTAGATGAATTAAAAAATGTAATAGGTTTGAACGAGTACCAATGTCAACTTTTGTATAATGATATTTTATTTTTCCTAAAACTACCTTTCCTATCATATTTTGTGATGGAAGTTGTTCTTAAACACGTAGGTATTTATTCATTGGAAACAAAAGATAATTTATCATCGAATTATATGATTCCCATAAATTATTTACTAAAATATAATATTATGTACTATTGTACTGCGTTTAAAAAATAGGTGAAAAGTGTTCGGATTAGTGATTAGGTCCATTGAAAATGAACCGTTCAGGCCAAATCGTTTAGGGGCATAATAATCATTAAATGTATTCCCATTTTATTCGAGCTCCGACTACGACCTCTCGATTATGATCTCTATCCTTTTATTAGGGTACTGTAGGGAATTTCAAAACAGATTGGAAATATTTAGCTTTTTATACCTTTTTACATTTACCTTTTATACATTTTATCGTAACTAGCCTGCCTATAGGCTATGCCATAAAATGCCATACATTCGTAAGGAATTGTTTAAATTATGTGAGTATTGGATGCATAGGAGCATGACTTTATTTTATCTGGACATACTTATAATTAATTTAGGTTAAATTTCCCATACCTTTATAAGAAAATGCTATAATTTTTTTAAGTATACCTTTCAGTTTAATTAATAGACAAACATGAATTCAGAGCCTTAATAAAGCATGGTCAAGGCGTGGACTGAAAACCGTAAAGTCGACGATGCAAATCCAACCCGTTAAACTATCGTTATACTCACTCCTAGCAAAAGCTTTACCGCTTATTTGTAGGGAATAGGGGAATATTGGTCATGGCGGATATTCTTTAAAAAACAGTCTTAGTATTTACAGTTATTACGTTTATGCACGGATGAGCATGTTAACTAAACTCTGTATTCATACGGAACCCTTAATTTTAAATTGCAACAGAGTCACTCAATTTGGCTTTTATAATAAAAATCATATTCGAATATGGGGAACGGAAAAATAAAAGAAGTAGTATCATAACATGTAATTTTGGTAAATAGCTCTTCGATACGAATCAAATCGTTTTGGGAACAAAAAGCTGCGTATCGACAAACGAAAAGCCTCGTACGTTTCAATATGCACATAATATTAGGTTTTTTGATTCCGTATTAATTAGACCAATTTTGCTTTGAATTATTATACTCATGGTTTTCCAAGTCACTGTTTTATGAACCTAACCTTAAATTTTAAATTGAATATTTATTATTTCATTCCTTAATTTTATCGCTAACGATTAAAACTGAACATTTTCTTTCAAGTTTCGTTATTTTCAACTCCAATTAGTTAGGTATCTAATTCATATAAAATTTGAACTTTTGCATTTCTTACGTTGCTTTAGATTGACTTCAAAGTTGCTCATGTTGTTTAGATAAGTATAGAAAATAAAAGCAGGTATCTAATTTATTATTTTCAGTAATGAAGTAGGTACGTAGGTACTCTTAATTATAAACAGCCTTGTTGGTCTAGTGGTTAGCATGTTGTTATCAATATCATATGACAATAGTCGTTATAGCCCGCCAAGAGTCTATAAAGTTCCAAAAAAGATAAGACGTCTGTGTGTCAAAGGAGAGCAGTGGTAATGATGGTGGTACTCCTAAGGCCACACTTAAGTTAGACGGTTCGGTCTCAGGCTAACATAATTTGAATTTTATTTATAGAGTGGTCATTATGATTCGATTTGTTACTGTCTCATTGGCATCTTTGTATTCTAAAGCTGCACACACGGGCAAATTAATTACTTGCATGCATGTAAGTGCACGTGTGTGGAGGTGGCGTGCGGGGCTGAGGCCACTCCCTCGTCGACGCCTGCTCATTTTAAATTGTAATTACAATTTATTATTGTGTCTCTGTGCCGCCTTCGTCGCGGCCGGCGCCATTTTATCGACTCTGGATAATTCCCGTGTTTCTATACGAACAGTGAGCGGAGACAAAGGTCGGATGGTGTGCTGTAGTTGCGACAGGTAACACCGGTTGATTGTAATGTTCAAGCCCGTGGCTGGATGGATATCCGAATTCGGAGGTTCGAATTAGGTCTTTACCACTCCAATGACCCAGTGATTATTACTAACACCTTTTTTTATTCATCTACAAGTTAGGCCCTTGACAGTGATATCATCTGATATCTAGTAAGTAGCGATACAGTCTAAGATGGAAGCGGGCTAACCTGTAAGAGGCATGCCAGTTTTTATTAAACCTATACCTTACCTAGATCTAGATCTAATGCTGATTGACTAATTGGATTACTACACGATATTAAAAATTTAGGAAGAATAGGACGTGGAGACTCTACAATTGTTTGGAGCGATACCAAGAGATACTAGGAGCACAGAATACCTACTAAGTAGAGTCAGTTCAACTCAAAGATTAGCATCATATTATAGCGAATTGGGATAGATACTCCTACTTTTTTCAAGTATTTTTGGAAATAAGGAACGTAAAAGGGTAAGTAAAAAGGTAAATATGACACACGGAAATTTTTTTTGATTCTAAAATAAAGTTTTTTGGGAGTTCGGATAGTGTAAAACAATACACGTTTTTCTTTCTCTATGGTTCGGAGCTGGAAAGTAACAACTTCTCATCACATCCAATTGAGAAGTTTGCTGTACCGAGCCTAGAGCTGTAAGTACTTAGAGCTTCGAAGATCGTCATGATGAAGATTAAATAGCATGGTAAAGAACATTTTTGAATATGAGATTACTTTGAAGACCTTTTCATTATAAAGCCCAAAACCTTCACGGCTGTGGTAATAATAAGTGGTTATTTTATAATTTTATAAGATGAGAATGTTTACATTTAACATAATGATTTTAATGTAGAAAGACATTTCACAAAGTTGGTTGCGCAGAGTGAATAGGTACCTATGGAAATCGCGTTTCCTTTAAATCCAATTGTATTAAAAGCGGGCGGTCTTAGGGCTGTTAGTCTGAAATGTCTTAGCTAATGCAAATCTGTGAGGAGAGAGTCCTCTGCCGTCACTTTAACTTAACTTCTTCGGTCGGTTTGAGTTCTCTTCATTTCTAGGTACCTAGATACTGGTCGCAAACTTACGAATTTTGTTATGCGGAAACAATATTGTACCAGCTGATGTTGAAATAGCTGGAGAAGGTTCATTTCAGAGTAAAATAAAATAAAATAAAACACGCAGTCCATTAATATTATATTTTTGTTTATATTTCCCTTTTTATATAGCCTGGAAGAGATCGCTGCATAGCGATCTTCATATACATTGATCGCGTGTATGCGAAATCAAACCTGCTGGGTTATTCTGTAACTTAGTTAGCAACTGAAAATAGTTGCCCACGAATTAGTTTGATATACATTGCTGCTTTACTGTGGGAAATATAAAGTGTTTTCATAATTTTACACAGTAAAGCAGCAATGTATATCGAACTAATTCGTTGGCAACTATTTTCAGTTGCTAACTAAGTTACAGAATAACCCCCCTGGCATCCCTATTTTCAAATGATAGGTACGTATGTACTAAACAATGACTAGATAGGTAGGTATAAGTAGTATAAGTGAGACTTACCTACCTACTTAGTAGGTACATGATTTTACTATTCATAACATTTTTTATTAAAATATATACTGATGAGGCAAATGACTTCGTGATTTTTTATTGCATTGATGTTTCCATTTAGATTTTTTATAATAATTTATATTCAGATGTTATGCAAATTGGAGTAGCAGCCCTTTCCTCGGAGGGTTCAGATGTTTTCGTAGCGAAGTGTTGTTACAATTCATTGTTAACCAATCGCCTTTCAATTTCGTTAAATGGTAATGAATAAAGATTACTGAAAAATGCCGCAGTCAACCTTTTGTCTTCTGAATTAAAAAGAAAAGTAAAAAGGGCACTACCTTTTTTATTATTTTACGAAAAGCTAAAATAATCTCTTTTAAAGGTGAACGTATACAAAGAGATGGTGCGCAAGACCCGCAGGAGTCGCAAGAGATCCATGCAACGCACTTTTCAATATTTATAATGCATTTGACAGATTAGGCTGCATCGGGAGGATCGAAGAAATGCTGATGATATCAAGAGAGGTAGACGCTTACGTGACGTGGCCTCCTTCTATTCTCACGGATTTTTGCGGCGCGCCACATGCCACTAACTGGTCTCGCTTTTTTATACTGAAATACTTGAAATAAAAGTAGGTGTGTAAGTAGGTATGTGGGTTTTGAGAGCGTGACGATTCTCTATAAATTGATATTCAATTTATTGAGAATCGTATACCTATTGAAAATAAGTTAGTTTCAACTTTGTATTGATAATATTGAGACGCGTTCCCGCAGCGGGCGGTCTATAAATTAGCTTAAAGTTCCACGTATCTTATCAAGTTAACGTTAACTGTGCGTAAATCTGTCGTTTAGTATAGAAAATAACGTTTGGGAAAACATCACAGTTTGATATTTCCGTACCAAATCACAGATTTATACGTTATAAAAAGTTTGACGCAGTGTTAGTCAAGATTATCGCTGTTTTGTTAAACAAAATATATCAAATAATGCCTACTCATATAAGAGTAGCACAAAGCCTCCGCCCTAAACAATAAACAGCGTAACAAGACAATAAACAAGGCCGTACATCACGCAGAACATAGCTCAAAGTTATTTAATTATAAGGAAAAACTAATCCGCCGGTAGAACGAAAATTATGCGCGCCGTCGACAGGTGCCCTTATGTGTGTGCATGCGTGTGCGTACAAGGGGTGTTCTTAGTATTAACGTCGCCATAAGTTTATTTTCTTTATTTTTTTGAATAAGGCATTTTTGCGAGCTTTAAGTTTTATGAATACGATTTAATTTTTCATATTTTAAGTAAAGAAAGTAGACAGAGTTTATTCAAACAGCGCGCTGAAAATGCTATATTTTCCCTTTTTAGGGAAAAAAAGCGTAAATGAATTTTCAAACAATCCTCATTTACAATTTTTTAATAAAGCCCAATTACATTATATTAGTAAATAGGTACTTTGACGATTTTTCAGTTTGCAGCGCATACAGAGTGCATTTGTTGAAATTATTATTTATATTATGATGAATTTTTGACCGGTTCAGTATGTATCCAAAAATGGTGGTGCAATGATAAAATAATATGTTTTCGCAGCATCAGCCTGTATATTAAGGCCATACTTCAATGGAGACTAAAGCCGGCAAGTAGCTGTCGCGCGCGACAATATTTATGCCCGCAATATTAACTGCGCCGCGACTATTAACACGAGAACGTTTCGAAAAGTCTGCGTAAACTATATCACGTATGCGCATTATTAATAAATTACTTTTTGGGGCATTATCTCCATTAAGTATATCGGTAGGAATAAATTTATTTAAAAAAAATCGGCTTGTGTTTTTATAATAACTTTTCAAAAGTATCAAATTTTTTTCTTTTTTTTACCTGCGACTTCGTCCACCTGGATTTGACTCCTTAAAATCCCGTGGGATTGCCATTTTTTCAAGGGAGATTTTCCGGATAAATATTCTTAGAAGACTTCTCGATTATGTACCCGAGAAAGTCCCTTCAAAATAAGTTCAGCCTTTGTGAGATTGGCTTCGAAAATCAGACCGACGAAAAATTTTAAAAACGTGTTTTTGGGCAATGTTATTTTTAAATAGTCATGAATTAGACGCTGTTATTTGGAAATAACTTTAATTATATTTATTGGTTTAGAGACAACGGGATTGTATTATAATTTTAGGAAGAATTTATTGCAATACCTACTAAACATATTATCCAAGGCATAGTGAGAAATAGTTTGAATGTAATATTTATACATTCTTTCTACTCACAAGCTTTCTCGCTTTAAAACTTTTTAAATGAAATATTTCCTCTTCTACGTAAATACGTATGTTTTATAAATAAGAAACAGCGTAATAGACCAGTGCTTGTTACAGGTCAGAAAATCAAAAAAACGTATCAATAAGCGAAAACCCATTGCACGGTGTCCGAAATGGAAAGGGAGGCGCGTCGCGTCGCATCACCGGGTCAGCCCGCAGCCGCCCGCAGCCGCCCCGGGCAGATATAAAAATCATTCATATGGACAAAATAAAATTGCATCCCAAATAACCCGGCGCTCATCGGCCGAAAATCTATTAGCAATAAATATGAAGTTTTCCGATTTAACAGGATTTAAAATGGCGGCCTTCTCTAATAAAATTGGGAAGTTCGTGTGACTTTTCTGGTTTATGGGACTGTAGTTTGGTCGCGTCGTTTTACTATTCACTAGCTTCTGCCCGCGGCTTCGCCCGCAAATTTCGGTTTTTCACAAATCCTGAGGGAATCGTGGATATCTGGTTCCCGTTCCCGCTCCCTTTTCCAACCTTTATACTTATTTTCAAGGTAGTTTGCTATAGTGAGTTACGACCTCCCTGGCGCAGTGGTGAGCGCTGTGGTCTTATAAGTGGGAGGTCCCGGCGGAGGCAATTTGAGATTTTATAATTTCTAAATTATCTCTGGTCTGGTCTGGTGGGAGGCTTAGGCCGTGGCTGGTTACCACCCTACCGGCAAAGCCGTGCCGCCAAGCGACTTAGCGTTCCGGTACGATGCCGTGTAGAAACCGATCAGGGGTATACATACCTCTTCCAAGTTAGCCTGCTTCCATCTTAGACTGCATCATCACTTACCATCAGGTGAGATTGCAGTCAAGGGCTAACTTGTAGTTGAATAAAAAAAAATAGTGATCTACCTATAGCTGTAGCTGTAGATTTGGGTTTTTTCAAAATCCCGCGGGAACTGTGGTTTTTCCTAGGATAAAAAGCCTATGTGTTAAATCAAGGCATTATCTATCTCCATTCAAAATTCAGCCAAATCTGTTCAGTAGTTGCGACGTTATAGAGTAACAAGCATCCAAACATCCACACTTTCACATTTATAATATTAGTAGGATGTTCACCAATTTCTTTTATATTGTGTGCTGCCGCGGCCGGTGACAAGATAGCTGTTAGGAGACGTTTCTCCATTTTCCATAGCGCTCTCCATACAAACGAAGTGTGATTCTTGTTTTTCCAATCAAACTCAATGAAATTTTGTAGACTCAACAATTTACAATCAAATCTTTGAGTCTGTGCAACTTTGAAACTACTTACATAGTATTTTTACAGAAATCTGACAATCCATAGACACAGATATTAGTCTCTAGAGCGTGTCTCTAAAATTTCATTGATTTTGATTGGTTATTTACTAAAATAAAAAGCTTATTTGTATGAGGCGCACTCGGGAGCACTCGAGGGCGACTTTTCCGCGTACGGCCCGGGCCGTGCTAGCCCGCCCGTATGGTCCCGCCGTTTAGTACATAACTGAGAAACTAAAATAATACGCAGTCGTTTATGGGCCATATTAGATTCTACTCAACCGATTTTGATTAAACTTTGCAAAGTACCTATGAAATTCTGACTACCATTACCTGTACCTATACCTGTTAACTCTCATAGGTACTATCATACTCTGTTACCGGCATGTGCGGTCCCATGTAAGACTATAGTATTGTTGTTGTAATTTGTTCCAGGGCTGCCGTACTATATATGGTAACTACAATACTCTACGTAGGTATATATGAATAAAGGAGACTTATCCATCTTCAAATTGTATAATATATCATTAATAAAAAGCTGTGATAGCCTAGTGGTTAGGACGACCGACTTCTAATCGGAGGTCGTGGGTTCGATCCCGGGCACGCACCTCTAACTTTTCGGAGTTATGTGTGTTTTAAATATTTATCTACACCCATGCTTTAAATCCTCTATTAAAGATTCTGGAACAGTTAGCTTATTGCCAACATTAGAACATACAATGTTGTAATAACCATTACATCATCCAAACGAGTGTTGTAATGAAATTCAGTACAATATTACATCACCCGTTTTTAACCCCAACGCAAATACGACGGGGTGTTAAGTTTGACTTGTCTGTGTGCGTGTGAGAGTCTGTGTGTGTGTCTGTTCCCCCGTAGCGCTCAAACAAGTGAACCGGTTTGAATGCAGAGGTGGGAATAGGGGCGTGGGCGTGGGCGTGGGTTGGCGTGGGCGTGGGCCTAGGTTGGGCGTGAGTTGGATGTGGATGTGGTTGTGGGTGTGTGTATGTGTGTGTGTGTGTTGTGTGTGTGTTGTGTATGTGTCGTGTGTGTGTATGTGTGTGTGTCTGTCTGTTCCCCCGTAGTGCTCAAACGGGTGAACCGGTTTGAATGCGGGGGTGGGGATGGGGGTGTGGGTGTGTGTGTGTGTGTGTCTGTTCCCCCGTAGCGCTCAAACTGGTTTGAATGCGGGGGTGGGGATGGGAGTTTGGGTGTGCGAGTGTGTGTGTGTCTGTCTGTCTGTTCCACCGTAGTGCTCAAACGGGTGAACCGATTTGAATGCGTTTTTTTTTTGTTTGAAAGGTGAATTAGTCGGGAGTGTTCTTAGCTATGTTTCATGAAAATTGGACCGCCACAAAATGGCGGATTACATATTTTTTCACAACTCCCTCAATATGGGTATCAAATGAAAGGGCTTGACTAGTAGATTAACGCAATGCAAATTCAAGATGGCTTCAACACAAAATGGCGAATATCGGGGGTTCAGCAGTAAGCTAACTATTTCAGAATCTTATAGAGGATTCATATTATGGGTGTAGATAAAGTCTTGTATGCAACTGTTGATAATTAGGTATTAAAACACTCATGAGATACTATTATCACATTCGGCTTCGCCTCATGTGATAAACCCACATTCGTGTTTTAATACCCCTTATTACACAACAGTTGCATAAATAACTATTAAATATCACTTGCTTTAACGGTGAAGGAAAACATCGTGAGGAAACCTGCATGCCCGAGAGTTCTCCATAACGTTCTCAAAGGTGTGTGAAGTCTGCCAATCCGCTTGGCCAGCGTGGTAGACTATGGCCAAAACCCTTCTCACTCTGAGAGGAGACCCGTGCTCTGTAGTGAGCCGGTAATGGGTTGATCATGATGATGATTATAATGTCTCTCTTATATGGATATATCCTATCCTCCCAATAGGTTCAATCGCTCTGAAGAACTTCAATATTTTAAATTATTTTTGGATTATTAATATATATTATTTCGAATTGGGGTTTTCACGAAGTTTTCAAATTCAAACACAAAATGATAATTTTCCTTTTTAATCTTGATATTTTCCTCTACGATACAAGGCACACACACAATTTTAAGTAAATTAATAATAATTATATTAATTATAATAAAATAATAAATAGAACTCGCTTAACAAACTGCAATAACCAAGATATCAAAGTGTACACTGATAAGCCTCGACATATTATAATTGACAAAGGAAAACCTACGCTAAAATTCTTACTGTCTGTCTGTCTGAACTTTAAACAGTGAAACTTTCTCACATTTGTAATCGAAAATTAAAGAACTGATATGAAATTTCCACATTCACACGCTGTATACAACCACACATCATTCATCTAAACATTTATAGTAACAGCTAATTTTTATTTTTTACGTCGTATTACCCATTACAGATAATATGTAAGAAATTATCGTCTCCGGCTATACTCAATGTCGGCGCTTGACTATTTTTACACAGACTCCCATTCATACCCAATTTTGGTTTTTATCGAATTTTGTTTTTTTTTTCTTTTTTGACAGCCAAGCACCAACTCAACGCTCAATACAATGTCTAAATCTTATTTATACTATTTTAGACATAAAGTCATTTCGTAAACTAAGCATCGATATAAATAACACTATTTTATACTTTATCTATATAGTTAAGTCTACCGCTCTTAATAAAATAACTACCCACGTACACCGACTGGATCATGGATATGAGATAATATGGTACAATGCCTTAAATACAAAGAAACCGCTTACATTATATTGAACGCCAGAATCTATCTTTGTGGGTATTCAGTCAATAACAATATTTTTGTAAAATTAACCATCCAAACAGCTGCTAACTTAATATAGCTATCGTACATTTCTATTCCTTTAACGATTATTCTAGTTATCAGTTATATCTAATCATTGCACTAAAATTGAATAAGTTTTATGATATTGAAGATCACGTTATGTTTAACGAAAAATTTTACACCTCGCTCCGTTTCAAGTTTTAAAGTCATACAAGTACTTTGTAAGAACACATTTTCACGATTGTTTCCGAAATATTTATTTTTATTTTTGGCAATTTAGCAGCTTTTATTTGCTGCTACAACTTACTTTGTAAATCAATCGACTAGTGAATAGAGAAGTGTATCTTTTTTTTACAAACGCTTGAAAAGCAATTCAAAAGCAGTCTTAGGTCAATTCCAACCGTTTTGTGTTCGACTACAGCAGTGTTTTTAGTTATCATGAGTTGTCGATACAAATCATAACTAAGCAAAGGCTGATTGCTTATATAAATAGGTACATAACTTGTAAATCATACTTAATGTTTAAATATGGCATTTAACAATAAGTTTAAAGGTACATTTCGTAAAAGATTAAATGTTGACGAATAAATTATGTGTATCGTCGATAAAACCGCTGAGACTTAGATCTAAAAATATTAAGAAATATTTACAAATTTCACTATGGAAGAAGAGTTTTTGCGACTTCGCCTCGCGCCACGAAATCTACGTGCTTATTTCGAATTAATAACAGTATTTACAATTAATCTCAAAGTAATAATACTTCATCGAGATCCCGATACACTGAAAACTTTAACACTAAATAATATTAGTGAATAATTTTAAATTTACAAACGAGCGTATCGTTTCGGAATATTAGACGCGGGAGAGAACCTCTCACTAAAGTCCGGTCGATAGAACGTGTTTTTTTTTTTTTTTCGAAAAGATAATCTTCAAACGTCCTATTTTTCCCTGAACTCAGGTTTAACGCTTATGATGGGTTTTCTCGTGTCTTCGCATTCTTTTTCGTATTGTTGGTTGTCGGGGAAATCCGTGGCCCCGGTGCTTGCTAGCTAAGTGGCCGAGCTGAACAGCACCGAGTTCTTGTAGTAGCTGGCGCGGTCCGACAGAGGGCTCTTCACGTCACGCTCCATGGCTTGCTGGCGGGACTTGCGCTCCATCTCCAACTCTTGCGCCAAGGATTCTGTTGACAAAAGAAAATGATGTTACAAAATGCAAATTGTTTTAATTAAATCGCGTTGTGCTCAGAGAATTAGATTCGCTAGATAGCCGGCCGAGAAAGTTATTATCATTATCAGACTGTAATATTAGGAAAATCCTTACATTACAGTATTACGCCGACTAGAAGGCGATTGCAATTATATTTTTAGGTTAGTTTGTCTGTTCTTGATTTTGATTCTTGAGGTTATAATCGAACCAATCAAACTGTACTTTTTAGTGGATGTCTTAAGTTAAAGGAATAAGAAAGCATTTCACTCAACAAATAACTAGCATACATTGAAACCTGTGTTAGTCTGGAAAATGAGGTTAGGGCGGTGAGGGAAGGCTGACATCAAACGGACTCGACATCCGTATGGCACTTTACTAATTTAATATTCAATATTGCCTTCGGTAAAAACGTACGTCGGCACATCGTGGGCGGTAATTAAATTACGAATTAAGCTTTGACTGTCATAATATCTTGAATTGCCAGATAATTTAACATCAATTAATTAATATATCATAAGAATATTTAGGAACTATTATCACTTTGATGAACTCATAGCTAAAAATGACAAAATGTACGGTTACATTAAATACATTGTATAATTTATTAATTGTAAGGATGCAGGATAAAATTTCAAATAATGCTTTGCATCGTAGGTTCTCCTAATAGGATCAAAAAGGCAAAATTGTAAACACATTTATATTTTAAGACAAGACAAAAATAAGAATCGCGCACAAACGACGCGAAATAAATCTTATGGAATGAATATTTTCTAATAAGATTTTTGGGAAAATTGACAAAGTTCGCGAGGAGTAGGTGAGGTAAGGCAATTGTCTCCAAAAACGTCTACGTTTTACGAAATATGCTTATTCAATTTCATGCAACGCTTGCCGCCTCCTGCAATTTACGAGATATAAAAGATATAAACGGAATCACGTTTTTTGCTTACTCCCAAGGAACATTTTCTCAACGGGGAATTGAATTTTTGTACAAGATTTGATGGGTTTTAAGAGTACAACTTATATTGTCCGCTTTCAGGATGGAAACAATAAAAATTAGCTCAACTAAAACTATGTTCTTATCTATTTCTTATCTATCTTCTATCCGCGAGAATCTTACTTGCTTGATAGAAAACTAGTCACAGCACTGGATACTGCTGATATTTCATGGGGCTAGGTTTCCGAATAATAAAACACAAACATAGATCTCAATAAATACAAATCATTCAATAGGAGCAAATAAACGGAAGATCAAATGGTACTATTTTTGTTTCATTTGTCATTTAAAAAAACTCAATTATAATCGGATTTGTCTCAGCGGAGTCGGCTCCAGGGCATCACACTCACAAGTGTCGCTCATCGAGGGTTGTCCCGAAACAGAAACCTATTATCCCGGGCGAGATTATACGCCTAGGGCGTCACAATTAAATATTATACACTTAAAAGCTTCGGCCTTTGCCGTTTCACTTCGCTGCCACCCCTAAATGTCCCATTAGGTCTGTTTGAATACGTAATATTTTTGCATTTGCCGCTCCTAAAACAGAATTGCCGGTTCCTTTGAGAGCTGTAATCTATTTGTTCTTTGAAATAACTGTTACGCTTGAGCGCCTTAGTTAAATAAAAAGTTAGCCTTTGAGTCCACTTCTTCAAGCAGTTCTTCGATGTAAGTCGCGGTATTATTATTATATTATCCATATTATGAGATAAGTACCTTTCCTTTTATGAATCACATCTTTTTGCGGTAATTTTGATTTTATTCTAATCGCTGTTTGATCTTCACCAATTTTTTAGTAAACGATTATTATAGTTTTTAGAGGCAAGCTAGAAAAATCAATCTATCGATCGATTTAACAATTAAATAGAAAATAAACCTACAAAGCTACACTTTCGACATTCACCGGCTATAAAGCCAAATTGTTTCTCTTAGTTTGGGAAAAAAGCATCGAGAATTGTACAGAATGATCTGCCTTTTATTTTCCACTTTTAACAATGTCATTGATCCGAGGTTTACGTTGTTGTTTAAAAAGTGACAACTTTTTAGGAACCTAATACTTTAGAAAAAAAAAACTTAATCAAAGGCGATATTTCATCCTGTACAATTTCGAAGTAATCGACGCTTCTTTTTGATGAGACCGTAAAATTAAAATAATTAAGCCCTTCCGAAAAAAAAATACATTTACACGATTCTTTGCAAAATTTGAGAAGGTTATGGACAAAGGGATCACGGGTAACGGTAAGTAGGACCAACGAGATTGTTCTATAGGTATAGAACGGTACAGGCTGCGACACGTATTCTGCAAACTGATCATACAAATATGGCCAATCGAATAATAATCATCCAAAAATATTTACATGAATTCGTGCGTGAGTGTTGATAGTTTGTAAAAATTTTCTATGTACTGCATCGTAGTGATACAATATTATTGTGTCTGTGATCAGTGACCGCACACTGAGCTGGCAGGGAGACTTCAAATTTTCGCAGAATTTTTTGTATGACACAAGCGCGCGAGGACATCTTTAGGCTGAGTAGCCGCTAAATTAGTAGCTGTTAAATATATACAGAGGATTTTTATGGGTTATCTTTATAACCAATGACTTGAGCGTAGGATGACTGTCAGTGTGCAGTGCAATGGTGGCAACAGTAACATTCGATTGTATAATGACAGGTTCGGAATGGGAGCGACTGCTGCTGTAGCGTGTCCAATCACATTGATTGAATTGATTTCCTATTAAAAAGGTACTCTGTATTTTTTACATAAATTCAATTTCTTCGTGACATAATTAAGTACGTTTCAGGTGCAGCAATAGTTTGTTTATTCTTTTTCTACAAGAAAAAGAATAAACAAACTATTGTGTGATTTCGATTCAAACCAGCCCCCCTAGCCAAGTTACATCCTATTCTCTTTCTATGATCGTTATTGTTATGAGCAGGGTTTCCCAAAGTTTTTTCCATTCTTAGTTTATTTTAGTTTAGAAAAAATAATAATGTTATAGTTAATGGTTAGCGTTAATTAACGTCAGCACAGCTGCGTCGCCGTTCCTCAAGTAGTTAACCACGATTTAAAAGTATTGCACCGCCATCTAGTTTGCGATTTTGAAACTCGAACATACTCTGCACAATAAGAAAATTAGGTATATAATTTACTAATAATTTAAGCATTTTAAATGCCTAATAAAAATTAAGGCACTGCAAAATATTATTACGTGAAATATTATTAAAAAAAAAAAACTTTGGGAAATCCTGCTCTAAAGCGTTAACGATCATAGAAAAAGAATAGATACGAGTAACTTGGCTACAGGGGCAGGTTTTCTTAATAATCTTCCGTAAATGAGCTGGAAGAAAACTAAACCCATTGGTCTAAAATTTAAACAGCAATTTATATACGATCAGTTTGTATCAAGATTATGTTAGAGTTTTAAAGGGAATAATATGTGGTTCAACTAAAGGTAAATATACATTTATACAGTTAGGCATACTATGAAATTAATAGAAGATGCAACACTTTAAAACAAGAACTTTTAAAAGAGGAAATAGGCAGACCATAATATTATGGTTAGGGGAAAATACATATTATAACTGAAGCAAACTAATAAGAAAGTGTAGGAAAGTGTTACCAATAAATAATAATCAGAAGGAATGACGAAATCATTAAGATAGCAGACAAAAATTGGAAGAGAAAGATAAAGGAAAGATGTATGGATGGAAGGCTTTCAGGCTTCAGCAGAGGGCAAAAAAGAACCTAATAAATTGACATATTGCTAAAATTGTGTATATGTTATAATTTAAAGTACCTACTTAGTATTGTAAATTCAAATATTATGTATGAATAATTTGTCTGAAATGTAGGTAAGTATACAGAAATAGATAATTATACATCGTTTCTATCTATTTATACGCTTGTATTACGATGAGAGTGAACAAAAAGTTAATATCGTCAAAGGTTTCGAGCGCACCTGTGTTGTACGATTTTATTTCCATTCATTTTACAAGCGCACCTAAAAAGTACCTAACCGGAGAAGTTTCCTCTTTATTAATTTTTCAACTTTATATTACTTAGCATCAGTTGGTTCATCCTGTTTTCTACATTAATGAAAATACAGTTTATTCGCATAGATTGTTGTTTTCTTATTTACGAGTCAAAAGACAGACGTTTAATTTGTCGTATGTTAGCGAACTTATAGAGCTATATTATATTGATTATATTGATTTGCTGATCGAGTTTTGTTCTTTAAAAAAAACTTAAATGATCTATTACTGAGTAAAACTTTTTTATTAACTATTTAAAATGGAAACATATTTGTTTATCAAAATAAACAAATATGTTTTAAAATTACATATTATCTTGGCATTCGCTCACTCTCCCGCTCTCTCAACCCGCGTACCTTATTCGCCATGGTAATGGCAATACCACACGAGTAGATATTATACAGAGAGAAAGCTACCTACAAGCGGCCCGCTGTAAGTACACTCACACATAGCGCCGCTCACGCACACACGCGCTCTCACCAACGGTTCACGTACGCTCCGCTGAGGGACAGTTGGTAAACAAACGACAGGGCTGTGGGTCGTGCGCACTTTTCCAATCTCTGTTTTTGTGTACCCTAGAGATCAAGTGAAGTAAGTATACCTACCTTTACATATCTATACAATAAAATTAATGAAATGAAATTAATTGACATGACATGAATTTATTTATTGTAGGATAGCATGTGCCACTTATGATATTATGTCAAGACTCTACTACTGGTTCGGAAAGCAGATTCTACTGAATAGTATTGAGTAATAACATTGCCAGGTACAACCCGTTTACTAAAAGATTGAACCTCGTGTCGAAGACGTCACTACGACGCGTGGGTACGGTGTGCAAAAAAGCATCATTAAGAATATTTAGGTATTGTATGAAACTTAAATGTTTGTGAAAAACTCTGAGTATGCTGTGTTAGTACTTGTCAGCGAGGTCCAATCTTTTAGTAAGTTAGAATGTGTTGTAAGTTAAAATGTGTTATAGCTCCTCTACGCAATGGGCCATCGCGATGGGCCTATCTAAGGTACCTATCTAAGTGACTAGGTACTCAATTCATTCAATTTACTAAAGTAAGTAAGTATCTAGATTCTAGGTAGGTACTGTCACTAGGGATATCTATACATGTGCTATCACACTTATTTTTAGTAGGTATCTGTTCATAAAAATGTCTACGGTTTTATAAGCTACTACCTACCTAAGTAACTAGGTACTTAATTCATTTATTTTACTAAAGTAAGTATCTAAGTACTATCACTAGGGACATCTACGCATGTGCTATTACACTGACTTTTAGTAGGTACCTACCTACTACCTACCTAAGTAACTAGGTACTCAATTCATTCATTTTACTAAAGTAAGTAAGTATCTAGTTCTGTCACTAGGGATATCTATGCATGTGCTATCACACTTAGTTTTAGTAAGTACCTACTACCTACCTAAGTAACTAGGTACTTAATTTACTAAAGTAAGTAAGTATCTAGGTACTATCGCTAGGGATATCTACGCATGTGCTATTACATATACTTTTAGTAGGTACCTACTACCTACCTAAGTAACTATATAACTTATATATAGTATAGTAATATAATATAAAAAACATTTTTTTCCAAGTATTAATACATATCTTGCTATATATGTATACTGGTATACATTTTTATTTTTACCCATAATTTTTCACATGCAACAGGTGACAACCCTATCAGAATAGGTATAAATTTTGGATGTTCTTAGGTAGCTTTCCCTCTGTATAATATCTACTCGTGTGGCAATACCGTCTGTCTCACCGCTACATTTTTAATTTTTAACATTTATTGTGTTTATAAAACTATTTTCAAATAATTACTGTGTTGTCTGTTAAAATGTTCTTACTTGTGCATACTGTTATTGCTATTTACTATCGTTATTTTATTACGTTTAGGACTTAAATACTGTTCGTTTAAATTGGATGAGGGAAAACTCTTCATAGTTGTGAGAGAAATGTGATGCTACTTGATAGTTCAGTTTTTGAGTGCTCGGTAACGATATTTTTATGCACATCGTACTAAACTGTGTTGTGACGTCACGAAGATCGAGCGCCAAGATAATGTTAACACATAAGTAATACGCGTAGTAGCTCGTAGTAACGCGTAGTATTGGAATTTTGAAATACGAATACGAATACGAATACGAATAAAATAGTTATAATAATTTCAGTATTTATTAAAAAGGTTAAAAGTTGTTTAATTTGATTCAATATATTCATCAATTACAAAACAAAAAATAAAAAATTCTGTTATTACATTTTCATAGTTGAGCCCTTTATCACACGAGTAGATAAGTACAGAGAGGAAGCTTCATACAAACGGCCCGCTGTAGGTACACTCACACAAACACACTCACCAACGGTTCACGGACGCCCGCTCGTTCCACTAACCGGTACAGTTGGTGACAAACGTGCGCATATGTGTGAGTATACCTACAGCGGGCCGCTTGTAGAAGCTTCCCCTCTGTACTTATCTACTCTGTGCCTTTATGTCATTCACGTACTTTCCATTCATTTTACTAATATAAACAATTTAATGTATTTAGTGATAAAAATAATTTTATTTTAAATTAAACCAAATCTTCACTCATCAAGGAATGTTTGCTATTACTGCTAATATCAATACACAAACGATACTGTGTTTACATCAGTGAAACACTCGTCAGTCACACAACACTCGCTCGAACATTTCCTGCTTAACCGACAACTGCCCGAGTTTGCTTTCCAGTAGAAATTGCAACTAATTTAAGTGTTGCCTTTTACCCTCTCCAAGTGTCTAACGCACGCGAGCACGCGAATGCGAAGCTAATGAAATATTACGCTTAAAATTTTATTGTGCAACTGGCTGATGACTTTGGCTGCTTGAATTTATAAGAATAAACCGCGGGTATCAGTTACTTCAAAATAGAATTTAACAATACCTATTATTATTCATTTATCTTCATGTAAACTTTTTATTAAAAAAAAACAGAGCCTGTTTTTAATATCCATCAAAGTAACGTATGTATGTACATATATGGATGCGTCCATATTGCACACAATAGTATGAAAGTCTGCAGAAGCCGGTGCATTTTTAATGAAATTTCTGGGCTTTCCACAAAGAGGATATGAATGAAAAAAACTACCGCCCGATTCGCTAACATGCGAGCGATATTTTTTTCTTTTGTTGGTTTTAGTAATTTTTCTATATGATCACATATCGGAATACGTGACCAATTACCAAATTTTAACATTGTTAATCTTGTATATATGTAATATGAATAGATAGATATATGTAATATAGGTAATCCTGTGCTTTGTCGTTGCAAAATATGGGAGAAAGCTTTCTCGCACTGTTTATGTTTAGTCCGCTATGGGTACTTGTTAATATATTGTATTATGTCAATGAAAATATTTCCGAATTCATAATTTAGCAGTAGCAGCAAATGCCCATTAGCAAATATGAAGTAGAACACATTTCTTAACCAAAAAGTTTAACTAATTGCCAAATACAGTGCGACCATTCTATCTGTGAATTGAGGGAGGTCGCTAGTATCGCCTTAGTATTGCCATACAATCGTTTATTCCACAAATTTATGGAAATCCCATAACAGTACGTATGAGGTACGAGAAGTCGCCCGCGACTAGTAATCCCAATCTGGGATTCTCTACGACTCATCGCATCACATGCACTCCCGCCAATACGCATTAATATATTATCGTCACTTTAATGTGTATATTTTACATATTACGTAAGTATACTGATGATAAATTTAGTCTGTTTTTAAATGGGTTTTAACAGCTCTCAAACCGGTTGCACTTGATAATACTGTACCAGCAGATACTCGCTTGTATTTATTCGATTTTATTATGAAATAATCGGAGCCTGATTCTGCAAAAAATTTCTTTATTTTCAGAATTCTATTCCAGGCATCACTTTTAATAGCTTTTGACATCATTAATGCTAAGAAATAATTACGGATTCTATATTAATTTCCGAAAAGATTTTTCTTATTATAATTAATTAATTAGGTAGGTAGGTATTTTATGTTTAAGGAACTGACAACACTAACCTGTAGTCAAATTGTATGAAATTCTAAGATGATAGCCGTAGTTTCATTTTTTGCCATTTCACAGAAAAGATGGTCTATTTATATGTAAATATCCATTATTTATGTACAAAAAATCTAGATACCAAATTAACGTATTATTGGAGCAATTTTTTATACTGATACAAAACTTTAATAAAAGAATCGATTGGTAAAAGCTCACCCCAATACAATTTCGACAAAAAATTGGAATGCGTGTATCGTTCATTTTGTGCTTTTAAATACTTGAAATTCTCGATTCGCAATGGTATGTAATATGATGAGTATAAATTTCGCATGTCGAATTTTTTTTCTTTCCGAGAGACCCTCTTCTATCTTTGATTCCACTGCGTTTAATGTAAAATGTTTGTAAAAATTGTTCTATTGGTTAGTGTAGGTAATGGTAAATTTGCCAAGATCGATATTATATTAACTACTCTTAGGTCTCTAATTTAGTTTTTTAATTAAGTCAAGTAAATTTTAATTATAAGTAGGCTATACTTACTCATTGAATAAAATTTTGTATAATTTCACTTTTACTTTTTTACAAAAATGGTACCTAGTAACTGGTGAGTTTCTAAACCTGTCTGACATGAGCAACTTTTATTTATACTAGGTATCTACATATAACTGTGAAAAATCGGTCTTTGTTTTCTATGTCTTCAGAAATTACAGAGTATTTGTAGAACAACCACTAACTAACTGGGATCTAATTCTCTGACATTCAAATCGTAACTGTATACCTTCGTGCGAATTGCATTTGCCGCATCTTCATACAAAAATTGTCATGATCTACGTCATACTTTGCAGTTACCGCCAAGGTTACTTTACGATCCTGATTCCAGTATTAGTACATAGTCAACAGGGGGTTAGCTTACCAGAGTAGTTCTGCCAGAAAGCAGCTCCTCCACTCATGATGTCGACAGGCGGCGGAGGGTAGTTCCACTGCGGCTTGTCGGGCGTGCGGGGCGGGTCCCGCTGGAACGGCGGCGACGACGTGGGGAATTCGGTGCTGGGTTGTTTGCTCTCCGTACCATTATGGGGGTTGGCTTACCAGAGTAGTTCTGCCAGAAAGCAGCTCCTCCACTCATGATGTCGACAGGCGGCGGAGGGTAGTTCCACTGTGGCTTGTCGGGCGTGCGGGGCGGGTCCCGCTGGAACGGCGGCGACGACGTGGGGAATTCGGTGCTGGGTTGTTTGCTCTCCGTACCATTATGGGGGTTGGCTTACCAGAGTAGTTCTGCCAGAAAGCAGCTCCTCCACTCATGATGTCGACAGGCGGCGGAGGGTAGTTCCACTGCGGCTTGTCGGGCGTGCGGGGCGGGTCCCGCTGGAACGGCGGCGACGACGTGGGGAATTCGGTGCTGGGTTGTTTGCTCTCCGTACCATTATGGGGGTTGGCTTACCAGAGTAGTTCTGCCAGAAAGCAGCTCCTCCACTCATGATGTCGACAGGCGGCGGAGGGTAGTTCCACTGCGGCTTGTCGGGCGTGCGGGGCGGGTCCCGCTGGAACGGCGGCGACGACGTGGGGAATTCGGTGCTGGGTTGTTTGCTCTCCGTACCATTATGGGGGTTGGCTTACCAGAGTAGTTCTGCCAGAAAGCAGCTCCTCCACTCATGATGTCGACAGGCGGCGGAGGGTAGTTCCACTGCGGCTTGTCGGGCGTGCGGGGCGGGTCCCGCTGGAACGGCGGTGACGACGTGGGGAATTCGGTGCTGGGTTGTTTGCTCTCCGTACCATTATGGGGGTTGGCTTACCAGAGTAGTTCTGCCAGAAAGCAGCTCCTCCACTCATGATGTCGACAGGCGGCGGAGGGTAGTTCCACTGCGGCTTGTCGGGCGTGCGGGGCGGGTCCCGCTGGAACGGCGGCGACGACGTGGGGAATTCGGTGCTGGGTTGTTTGCTCTCCGTACCATTATGGGGGTTGGCTTACCAGAGTAGTTCTGCCAGAAAGCAGCTCCTCCACTCATGATGTCGACAGGCGGCGGAGGGTAGTTCCACTGCGGCTTGTCGGGCGTGCGCGGCGAGTCCCGCTGGAACGGCGGCGACGAGGTGGGGGGTTCTGTGCTGGGTGGTTTGCTCTCCGTACCATTATGGGGGTTGGCTTACCAGAGTAGTTCTGCCAGAAAGCAGCTCCTCCACTCATGATGTCGACAGGCGGCGGAGGGTAGTTCCACTGCGGCTTGTCGGGCGTGCGGGGCGGGTCCCGGTGGAACGGCGGCGACGACGTGGGGAATTCGGTGCTGGGTTGTTTGCTCTCCGTACCATTATGGGGGTTGGCTTACCAGAGTAGTTCTGCCAGAAAGCAGCTCCTCCACTCATGATGTCGACTGCGGCGCTTGACGGGCGTGCGCGGCGGGTCCCGCTTGAACGGCGGCGACGACGTGGGGAATTCGGTGCTGGGTTGTTTGCTCTCCGTACCATTATGGGGGTTGGCTTACCAGAGTAGTTCTGCCAGAAAGCAGCTCCTCCACTCATGATGTCGACAGGCGGCGGAGGGTAGTTCCACTGCGGCTTGTCGGGCGTGCGCGGCGGGTCCCGCTGGAACGGCGGCGACGAGGTGGGTGGTTCTGTGCTGGGTGGTTTGCTCTCCGTACCATTATGGGGGTTGGCTTACCAGAGTAGTTCTGCCAGAAAGCAGCTCCTCCACTCATGATGTCGACAGGCGGCGGAGGGTAGTTCCACTGTGGCTTGTCGGGCGTGCGGGGCGGGTCCCGCTGGAACGGCGGCGACGAGGTGGGGGGTTCTGTGCTGGGTGGTTTGCTCTCCGTACCATTCTCACGTTCGCGGTTTTCTTGGGACGGCGGTGTTAAATTTTCTGTTGAAGACATTATTTTTTTAAAGTTATTAAGTATACATACGTATTGTCAAAATTAAGTTGATGTCAGTATGGATTTTAATTTAACTGAAGGTTTATGAAGATGATAGACACTCATCTTCTGAGAATGTTAAGTTTTTGAGGTATACGAATTTCAGTGTTTTCACGCGGGTTACAATAATATATTCCCACGGCCACCTGGTAATTGCCGAAGCAGCAAGATCACAAACTTAATTACATCAGAATACCACCATGGTACCTACTGTAAGGAATTGGTTGATGTAATTAAGTTTTGTAAAGATGCCAGCAAAGTAAAGACAGTGTACGCAAAAGTCTTCGTCCCTTTCTCTCTAAAATCTAAGCTATCGGTAACTTAAGTCTGTACATACGGCCATCCATACCTAAAAATTAACGCCAACTGTTATCAAGGTTCATAAAACCTTGATTTAGTTTCATAAAATTAGTTCATAGTTCAGAATATGTTCGTTACAACTGTATACAAATGTGCCAATTAAAGTGAGTAACAAACAGCGATTATACAAGAAATTGAGCTCAAATGCGTGTTACTTCATCGACCCTCATTTCAAATGGCCTGCGAAACGATTTCCTGACACGGAGATTAGTACAAGGCTTCACAAGTTTACCACCCCCCTTACGTCACGCACTCCATATAAACTCCAAATTAGTTGAAGCACAAGTGATGTTAACTAACCATTAAAAATAGAATCCTATTACACCACATGTATAGTTGAGGTTTGCATGATAGGATGGGCGCTGTTTTAGATCTATAGTAGTACTTGTTTTAACTGATACAAAGATTGTTTGACAGACGGCAAGTTAACATGTCACAGGCATGCCGAATTATGTAACTTGTTAGTTGCCGCTTTACTAGAATTGCAACCCTGCTGAGATTTCACAATTCATAAATCTACTTTATAATTTATTATGTGTATTTCCTTGTTTTATAACCTACTTGTATATTCGGTTTAATATAACCCTTTTGTGACTTAAATAGTTGACTTTATCCACGTGTAATTTTGAAAATACCATACTACGATTGCTCTGTAGTGAGCCGGTAATGGGTTGATCATGATGATGATACTACGATCTCTTTTCACCCTTTAAAGGACGTGATTAAAAAATCGCTCTTAGTGCACCATAAGGGCACTCAAGAAATACCTATCTCCTCAAAATTTCAAATCTCTTGATCTACCGGTTCAGGATGTAGGTACGTTGTCAGTCAATCAGCCAGTCAGTTACGCTTCTGTTTTATATTTTAACGATAAATAACAATCATCTACGCAGATTTTTTTTATTTAATCATAAAAATTCAATATGCGATGCTGAGGTAGGTAAATCTGCTATTTTTAGTTTGATTTGAAAACTCATACATTATTACATCGGTAATTTGTTTAAATTTTCAATTTAATAATTGTTCCATGTAGAGAGTAGATAAATCATCGGGTCATTTAATCACAATCCAAATTATCTCGTGTTACGTGTAGAATAATCATATGCTTAGACAAGACTTTTAAATGGGTGCCTGGACATTTTTTTATTTTTATTTATTAAATTTATAATTTAATATATTTACCAGTTACTATTCTGAGAATTTCACCGGGCGCACCTGACTGCTTCAATGCTTCCTCGATCTTCTGCCGTCTCTTTAGCTCCATTTCTAGTTGTTCTTGAACTTGTTGCCGCTGTTTCCTTTCCTTCTTTAATCTCTTCTGATACATTACTGAAAACAAATAGATCTATTAAGTATTTTTTATAAGAATACGGGTGACAATTTTTACTCTGTAAAAAATACCTTTAAAAGCTAGTAATTTTAAGAGCAGTGTCTGTCAAGCGCATCCCATACAAACTAAAGAATTGTATTTGAATATTAACCAATCAAAGTCGACATTTTGTCGAAGTTATCTGGAAAGTAATATCTGTGTATGTGGTTTCTCAAATTTCCGTAAAATAAGTAGTTCGAAAGTGACAATGGTTGAAAGATTTGTATGTGTGTAAAGAGTTGAAACTGATGGATTCATATTCAAATAAAAATCAAACTTCATTTGTATGGGACGTGCTCGAGAAACATTCCTCTGAATTACTACTTTTGCCATTGGTTGCTATTTCTGAATACAGTGGTGCCGTCATCACATAATGACCGCTCAGTGACGAAGATACTTGTCGTAGTCAAGTGTTCAAAACACTGTTATCAATAAAAATACCCACTAGTACCAACATAACTAAACAAAATATGGCAGAGACGCCTTCATCAATATTTATAGTGAACATGGAATCCATTTTGCTTACTTGTACCGTATCGAAACAACAATTGCTGTGAACGCAGCGCGAAACAAAACAAAACCTAACCTAAATAATCGCTTTAGCTTTTGTGCCGTGCGCCATACTCGGTATTCGTCGATACGTATTCATCATACGCATTCATCGTCCATACATATCATCTACATACGTAAACTCGAAAACTTGGAAACTGCATTGTTTGTCCCTTTCTACCATATAAAACTTTGGATCTAAAAGCCCATAAATATGGACAGAGAGAATCGTCTTGATTCGCCGTAGTATCATGTATAGATATGATAGTAATCATGGACAACTATCTCTTTTCTGTAGTAAGAAAAATTAGCTGACTATCTTTGTCTAGCCGGAGCTCAATCGAAGAATGATTTACGCTCATGAATGCACGTTTATATATGTGGAAAAGTTGATGAGAAATGAAAAAGATAAAAATAATACATTACCTACATAATACTCCAATAAATTTTCGTATCTTTACGAGATATCTAAGCTCGATAAATGATAAAGTATTTAGGGCCAGTTGCACATCACAACGATTAAGGTAAGGTTTAGATTAATTGAAAAGCTACGAGGAGAAAATATATCTAAGCGCAAAGATGCGGGAATAAATAAGTAGCGGCGCTAGTAATTACACCTAACAGCCTAGAACAAATTAAAGCGCATTAAAAATAAAAAGCTACATGATTTTCTCATTAAGGATTCGCTAGTAATTAATGTTGTTGCTAATGAAGCGGTCGGGGTTCAACTCCTACGCATCATTTGTCATACCACCTCCGACATCGGTCTTAATAAACCGTCGTTTTTGTTCCACTCGATTCTTAATATGATTTGCAAAATGAATTTTGATCTTTGAAACGTATAATATTATATTTAACGATACGTAGAACAGTGATGACAACAAACAATTACCAAATAGGTGCCAATGGTAGATTCAATTCTAGTTTTTAATAAGTACCTTTTAAAAAAGATTCAAATACCAAAGCGGTCAGATAGGTATTGTTCATTATTAGGAATGAAAACTATACAAATGAAAGGAATTTAATATTATTTTTTCTCAATGGTTTTATCATATTTAAAAATAAATAAATAAGAGTGAGTATATTTTTTTAATAGGGATGCTACAAAGTCGAACGGGTTTCACATAACATAAAACGTATATTTAGGATGAAAGGTGAGGCGAGGCCAATCCGCTGTGCGAGTGAGCCCCCAAACGTCCAGTGAGTGGAAAATTCAACGGCCCGTCGAGTCCGAACCCGCACACACCAACACCTCTGAAAAACACTTTCTCACTCCAATGACGCTTATTTTTGGACCTTTTCATCTCACCTCATTTGCAAAACGCAGACATTTTAAATTAGCGACATCAAACGACCTCGGGCCTAGTACTGATATCTTCCTAACAAATTGAATATTTTGGTATTGCTATTTGCTACTTTCTGCTGGCTTGAGTCGTAGTTGAACATGCAAAGATTAGCTACTAAGCTAATTAGAATACCAGCATGGCGTGTAAAATACAATTACAAAATATACCGTAACTGCGTTACTCTTCACGGTTAATGAGCTCCAATTACCATCAGATGAGATCATAATCAAACGTAAACCTGTCATCGGTGAAAAAGTATAAGAAAATCCCGGGCTGTAGATATCATCGCATCGGTAACATATCCAACGCTCTAGGTTGCGAAGCATTCAAAAGAATCAGATAGCAATCAAACGTCTTATCGAATTCAATAAAGCGGGAGCGACGTCGGCCTATTGTTTTTATAAGTCAATATTTGACCATAGATCGTCGGCGCTCTTTGAAAATAATCCAGCTCCTAATACTTCGATAAGTTCACGGGTAAAGATGAATCGTAATAATTCTTCATTAGATTGTTCCTCTCGGCTCAATGGAGCTTTTGAATAAAGATTTCTAATCTTTTGTGCTCTCGCTTTTGTGTCGAGATCTTATAGTTATCATTTTAGAAGCAATCGATTTCAATGAATTTATTAATTCCTCTGATTATGGTAATGTTATTATTTCCTCTCTAACATTTTGATGTTACTTATGTGTATTATTATTGGTATTTTTTTAATATTAATAAATACTTTGTGTTATAGTAGGTAAGATTCATGATAAAATATTTATAAAAATACGCAGTATTTTGAAACAATAAATGAACCAGGTATCCCGTATTGCCGTAGTAGATATTAAACATGACATGAACAACATAACAGTCGAACAGAGTAATATTGAGCAAAACAATTCGACGACCGAGCGTATGAATAACGAACCACCGAAATATTGAAGGAATTCGTTCAAAGGGGAAAAATGCAATAAAAAGTCCGGCCCGATACAGAATGAGAGTGTGGTTAAAAAGCAACGAACGAATATGGTTGCGAACATCCGCTGCAGACAAAAGTTGGGCTACTTGGCTATGCAAATTATATTTGCGGACCGCCGCGGTTGAGACCCGATCTCCGACGTTTCGTTTCACTTTTACGTATACACCGTGTATTCTTTTCATATTTTCATCCGATTTCCTTCCCCTCATTCATTTTGTTCCGCTTTTAAAAGTCGCAGAACAATGCCGCTTTCTGCGGGGTTTATTCGCCGCGAGCAGTTTTCTTGCGCTTCTTTTCTTATTATTATTATATCTCTCTTTATATGTATCCGGTTCTCTTTTCTTTAATACTTTCGACTCATAAATGGCTGATACGGGCCCCTTGGGTTCGTTGCTCAAATAACATGTAAATGAGTCGGTTTGTGTGTACGAAAAAAATTTTTATTTCGTTCCCCTGATATTTAAAAAAGTAATACGTAATGTATGCAAAAAATAAGGAGCGATTTCATCATATACCATAAGTTTATTGAAATTCATTTTTCCTGCAATATTTTTTCTTGTCAAACGTGAACAGGTGCATTGGTAGTAACAGCTTGACCTGTATGACGTAATAACAATGGCTTATCGATGGTGCTTCAATGGGTTGAGCGAGACACCCTCGCGGATACGGATGCGCTTATGTTATGCTTTACATTATGGATATAAAGCTCCATGGCAGATAATAAAAAGTTGTGATATTTTTTTTGGATTTTGATACAAGGGTTGGGAATACCGGACAACTTAATTTAACTATTACCTTAAATATATTCCAGTTCTCATTATGTGGAAACGAAATGTTCACTATGAAAATCTGTGAATAACTAGTAAATAGAAAAAAAATTAGTGAATAGAAAATCTCATATTTTTTTCTCAGAGTTTTCACGGGCTTTTTAAAAGCCTACCGCTAAACAGATCTTGACGAAATTCGGTACAAAGATAGCTTGCATCCTGGAGACGGACACAGGTTAATCATCATTCAGGAAACTGAAAGAATCCCCACGAATTTTTTAAAAACTTAAAACCATTCGTATCGCTGACGTGTATGTACGTAAGTACAATACCTAATTTATCGCAATTCGTATGAGTAGTCTGGCAATGATGAGGGAACCAATGAACTGTTAAACAAACACACACACACACTCACACATATACATAATTGCCAAACTCTATTCCAGATAATCCTATTAGTCAGGTCAAAAAACTACAACGTTAAACATTTTGTCAAACAAACGTAAAACTTAATTGCGTTTTCTCTAAATCAAACTCATGATAGTTTTCCCACTCGCGCCGCGTAACGTAAATAAAAATCGACGTTTATGACAGCCACTCCCCTCAGTCGCGCCCGAGCCATTTAGATAAGTCTTTTTATAGTTCTTTATTGAAAATAAATTGCCTAGAATAAAATCAGACACAGTCGGAATGGCTTTCCGATAGATGTGTATGAAATAATGTTTGGCAGATAAGATGTGTCAGTTATCAGCCGTATGCTCGCTTGAAGGGGCATAATCGACGGAGATGACGTAGTGTTTTCTCTTAAGGCTTGGACAAACACAATGTGCGGCGTCAAAGTGTCTGACGCGGCTAGAAATTGGTATACTTGAAGGAACTGTTACGATTCCTTGCCTAGTGCACCGAGCACCGAGTGAAGACGAGGGGCAGCGTCTTTATTGAAAACAACTCAAACTCAGCTTTATCTTATTGGCATACTGTTGAAATCGGTATAATGAAAATGAAACAAAACAGACGCGCAGCTTTGCGTCACGGCTATGCTAAAGTCATCCATGACCAAAGTAAATATGTATAGCTGAATTTGAAATTTTATCAAAAAAGACGCTGCGGCTCGGCGTCACTTTACTCTGTTGGTGGGCGTGGCTTCTATGAAAATTGACTTCTCAACAAGCTTAGGTACAGGTGTATACTGTATGTATACGAGAACATGAGTCACACGCGAAGATATTATTATCCTATTTGAATACAATATTAAACGCCTACTCGCACATCGTTAAGTTATTGTTTTGGCGTGTGAAACGATGACAAGGTTTTTAAAGCAATTACCTTACCAAATACCTTTTTGTATAATAGTCATAGTTTTTTTTAAATAGATCTTCGGGGATGGAAGATGGAACTCTTAAACAGAAAATAGCAAAATATCTCGTAATTAGTGTACCTAATAGTAAAATATGGTCTACCTTTGAATCTTTAAGAAGAAGAAGAAAATCGCTGCAGTCTACTTTAAGTCTGGTTTAGTTAAATTTTTAATGCTGTCACTTTTTGACTAGTTATTCCAGGTTTGCCAAGAAAAGGTCAGATATAGACAATAGTTTTTTTTTAAATAAATTTTTTATATAAAAATTATTTGTTTTATACCAAAACTTATCTCTATTTTCTACCAGAATCGAAATAAGAATGAGAATAATAAACCACCATTTTCTATTTCTGTTTCTTGTATTGAGCAAGACAGTAATAGAAAATGGCGGTTAAAATTGTCATTCTTATCTCGAACGCATTATACACTTATATACATTATCGGTTATTTTTTTAAATCTTAAATTATATGTCTCAACATCATTATATCAAGCGATTACCGGACCGCTACTGTTACAGGACACAGGTCTCCTCTCAGAATGAAAAGGGTTTAGGCTGTAGTCCACCACGATAGCCATTTATTAGATTGGTAGACTTCACACGCCTTTGACAGCATTATGGAGAACTCTCAGACATACAGGTTTTCTCACGATGTTTTCAAACAAAAAAAAAATAATTCGTAAGGTGCCAACTATTTTCCTAGTTCATTTCCGCAATATTTCAAATACAAACTGTCACCGCCAAGTCTAGTACACACAGTCCTCTTGTCAACTTTTATCTATTTCTTGTTTTATTTGGGCGAAATTTATGGGGCGAGTGGCCCCTGCGATAAACATTTTCCTCAAAATTGTACGGATTATTGTTGTTGTCGGACGACGAGCGGGGACTCTGAGTTACGAGCTACGGGTGACCTTCACCCATAGCGCGATATATCCACTTAAGATTGTGTACAGTCATGGGCGAAAGTGTATTCACACGAGTAGATAAGTACAGAGGGAAAGCTTTTACAAGCGGCCCGCTGTAGGTACACTCATACATATGCGCACGTTTGTCACCCAACTGTACCGGTTGGGGGACCGAACGGGCGTCCGTGAACCGTTAGTGAGTGTGTTTGTGTGAGTGTACCTACAGCGGGCCGTTTGTATGAAGCTTTCTCTCTGTACTTAGTTGTAATTGCAGAGCGATTTTGATTTCTGTATGATATTTTATGTTCAATTTATAGTAAATAAAAGAAATGTAAGTTTACCAAACGTCACGAACGTGTCCTTTAGGCAAAAGAAAAAAGACGACCTCTACGTTTCAATAAATTTGACTTTCTATATATAGCCCAGTCAATTTAGACTTTCAAGGCTACAATAATTCCCACCTGGCTGAAAATTGGTAGGATTGTTCAAAACACTATTATAAATGAAATGTGAAAAGTCCTCATCGATCCGACACCTGGAAAAAAATTTACTCCTGGACATGCACAGTTGACTCACACTTGGCTGAAAAGGACATGGCCGGAATTTGTATGGAGCTGTGCCCTTGGAAATTCGCTCGATTAATCGAAAAAAAACTTACTTAAATAAACATAAATGGATGTTAATTATTCATATGTGAAAATTGCTTTTAAAATAAACTAAAGTATATCGTGACAATTACATTTTTCCAGCGCAGGCGTGGAAAAAACACAAAAAATAAGAATGTTTACTGTTATTTGTTTTTGTTTTTATTTTCCTGTCATAATGCGTTTGCGTTTGGAAACACGTATAATAATAACGATATTTGTATTTAGCACAAGGTTAGACTGAATAATATTTAGTTATTTATGTTTTATATTATAAAACACCCAAACAAATACGACCTGTTAGAATAGTATAGCTAAAGCAAATATAAAAAATCAACGATTTCACGAGTATCGACACTCGACACCATTTATGCAGCCGCGCACGTTAACGTAATAATCTTAAACCTATTCTATAACCTATGCGTGCGTGTATCCGAACGTCTAATTATTTTTAATCTATTCACGCTGTCGTGATGCATGGATTGATTGTTTATTTTTATCTGACCTGTGACTTACCTAGTGAATTACATATTACATACATTCGTGGATTCAACAAGCTACTGTTGTTACAGTGTTATCTTTTGTGCAGACTTAGTATTAAGTTGCCGTATACCACTGAATGTTTGTGTTGTATGGTACATTATGCTAAGCAGTTCGTTGAAGTAAATCGTTGGACCCCTTTTTTGAAACACTGTTGAAGTGTCTATTTGAACCTTATTCTGTGGATCTCAAAGAATGTTACGGTTACAGGTTACAAGATCCTGTGCCTAGTCACTGTGATGTAGGCATTACTGGTCCGTCAGCGTGAGCAGTTGCAAGAGCTGCTCTACTACTACTTTGAAGTTGAAGGAGCCCGGGGGATGATCTCACGTCAGGATAAGACATTTTGGCGGTTTTTGAATATAGAAGAACATTGTGAAGAAACCATTCTGCAATTTAATTACAGAACTACTGTTTTCATATCACTGTTGACAAGTTGTATTTGCCTTCTTTTTGTTAGTTGTCAAATAAATTATTTTTGTAATCATCTTCAAATGTTTTATTTCCTAACATTAGTATTGCCTATCCAATTGATTCAGTATGATTGGTTAAAGCCCGATTCGCACATATCAGTGAAGTACCTATCAGTGCCGCCGCTGGCGCAGTTCAGGCACAGTGAAAAATATGTCATTCTCTATGAACTCAGACTAAAACACTGCGTCGTCACTCGTCACTGATACGGACAGGTGTGAACGCGTTAATAGAAAATGTTTGAAAGAATATTTTTCACTACCGGCACCATATTATGTGCGAATCGCGCTCGAAATGAATGCTCGTCAGCTAAGAAAAACCCAGCTTTCATATATATTGAAAACAGTGGATATTTCTCCTGCGTGTGACCTTTTTATTATTGCTTTATTATTATTAAAAGTACTTAATTACAAGTTAAAAATAACAAGATAGCTACATATCGTTACGTTATAATTACGTTATCGAAGTGCTCTGAATCACCCTGCTGGTCTGCAGTAGACAGAATTTTGAAATTGGAAAATGATTATGAAAATAACAAAATAATTATTTTTGTTGATTGGCTTGTCTAAAAATCAGAATAATACGAAAATAATACAGCAGGGCGATTCAGAACACTTCGATAACGTAATTATCGATCGATTCGATAAGTTATCGTTAAGTTTTAGTCCCCAACACAGAGGCATCATTCCGAGGAGGTGCATTCTTGATGCGGCGCCGCAGCGGTGCAGGTACACGCTCTCGCCACCCGCTGATGTCGGAACGGCAGAAACTTCGTGATTCGAAAGTTCACCTGCATATGCAGTTTCCTCATCTGCGGAAGAAACAAAAAGTTCAAATTCCTATAGATCTTTCTAAGATTAATTATATAAGATATTATTATAACTTATTTCCCTAAAGGGAAAAAAAAACTTATTTCCCTAAAGGGAAATAAGTTATGAAGGCATCTTTCACGTTTAAAAATAAATAAAAAATATGAATGATGATTGTTAGCTCCGCCGCGCCAACAACGATGAGCCCCTTCCTTTTGTGGTACCCAAGTATCGCATTCAGTATCAATTAAAGTTTAGTTCACTATCGTTATTACGTTTAATTATATATTTTATCGTTTACTAGCGGTCCGCCCGGCTTCACCCGTGGTACATAATATATTATAGCCTATAGCACTCAGGGATCACGTACATATCCAACGGTGAAAGAATTTTCGAAATCGATCCAGTAGTTGTGTGCTTTAAGCAACATTATCTTAACAAAGGTAGGAATTAAATGCCCTGCTTGATTATGACACTCCCTAAAAATGCAATGGCTAGAAGTATTTGGAGCACGTCTGTAACTAGGCAGGTAATTCACTAGTCCAATCCTTGGATGTGGTTGTGGTGGTGGTGGATGTGGTAGTGGATGTGGTTGTGGTGCTGGTGGTGGTGGTGGTGGTGGTGGTCGTGGTGGTGGTGGTGGTCGTGGTGGTGGTGGTGGTCGTGGTGGTGGTGGTGGTGGTGGTGGTCGTGTTGGTGTTGATAATGGTAGTGGTTGTGGTGGTGGTGGTGGTCGTGGTGGTGGTGGTGGTCGTGTTGGTGTTGATGGTGGTAGTGGTTGTGGTGGTGGTGGTGGTCGTGTTGGTGTTGATGTTGGTAGTGGTTGTGGTGGTGGTGGTGGTCGTGGTGGTGGTGGTGGTCGTGTTGGTGTTGATGGTGGTAGTGGTTGTGGTGGTGGTGGTGGTCGTGTTGGTGTTGATGTTGGTAGTGGTTGTGGTGGTGGTGGTGGTGGTGGTGGTGGTGGTGGTGGTGGTGGTGGTGGTGGTGGTGGTGGTGGTGGTGGTGGTGGTGGTGGTGGTGGTGGTGGTGGTGGTGGCTCACGGTCCTCAGTAGATGCAGGTTCCTCTAGTTCTTCAACCTGTCTGTGTATATTTTGTACTAAGTGCCGATTAGCTCGCCTCCAACAGGGTTGACATGCATACAGGTTTGTCCTCCTATCCTGTAACAATTTTTTGACATTTTAAATGGAATAATTGGTAGAAATGTTATGTATGTATGTGTTTAGTATAATGATAGTATTATCGTCATTGTTATTAATTATATTTTTTATTATGTATTAATGTATTAATGTATTAATCACTACATAGTATAAAACAAAGTCGCTTTCTCTGTCCCTATGTCCCTATGTATGCTTAAATCTTTAAAACTACGCAACGGATTTTGATGCGGTTTTTTTTAATAGATAGAGTGATTCAAGAGGAAGGTTTATAAGCAGAAAAATTGGACCCGGTAGGTGGCGCTAATAGCGGGCAGGACGACGTCTGCCGGGTCCGCTAGTATATAATATATGTATTAATTATATGTATTTATCATTCTCCTATAAATGTTTCGACCATTGTACATTGCCATCAGATATCTCTTGCAACTTTACCATGGGATGAGTTGACTGCCACTCTATTTATAGTCCACCACCACCACTACCACCACCACTACAGCCTTTTTACATCCCACTGCTGGGCACAGACCTCCTCTCTCACAGGAGAGAGGAATTTAGAGCTAAAACCTGCCATGCTGCTTCAATGCGGATTGGCGGGCGGGCTTTAATGACTATTGTCACATGAGAGCATCGACGTTATATCCCATAGACTCCTCATGTTTATTTTAATTCTATTGAAACAATTCTGGCAACTAGCTGAAGTATGAAGGCGCGGGGAATCGCGTTCTGATTGGCCCGACCAAGGTCCGTACTTACCTAGGTTGCGAAAAGTACACGGACTAGGGATGGGACACGTTTGATTAAAACACGATAAGTAGATACTTACCTACCAAACATATTGTATGAATGTTATTTTATATTTTGTATTACAGATTGCTATATTGCCCCTACCTCTACATCTACCTACCTCTACCTACCTACCTAGAGGTAGGGGTAGAGGTAGGGGTAGGGGTAGAGGTAGGGGTAGAGGTAGGGGTAGAGGTAGAGGTAGAGGTAGAGAGGAGAGGGTTGTCAGTCACTGTCAGTCATTCAGTCAGTCACTGTCAGTCACTGTAAGTCAGTCAGTCACTGTCAGTCACTGTCAGTCAGTCAGCCAGTCAGTCACTGTCAGTCAGTCAGTCAGTCACTGTCAGTCACTGTCAGTCAGTCAGTCAGTCAGTCATTGTCAGTTACTGTCAGTCACTGTCAGTCACAGTCAGTCATTGTCAGTCATTGTCAGTCACTGTCAGTCACTGTCAGTCACTGTCAGTCACTGTCAGTCATTGTCAGTCACTGTCAGTCATTGTCAGTCACTGTCAGTAATTGTCAGTCAGTCACTGTCAGTCATTGTCAGTTACTGTCAGTCACTGTCAGTCACAGTCAGTCATTGTCAGTCACTGTCAGTCACAGTCAGTCATTGTCAGTCACTGTCAGTCATTCAGTCAGTCACTGTCAGTCACTGTCAGTCACTGTCAGTCATTGCCAGTCACTGTCAGTCATTGTCAGTCACTGTCAGCCATTGTCAGTCACTGTCATTCGTTGTCAGTCACTGTCAGTCATAGTCAGTCACTGTCAGTCACTGTCAGTCAGTCACCGTCAATCACTGTCAGTCATTGTCAGTCATTGTCAGTCATTGTCAGCCAGTCGGTCACTGTCAGTCATTGTCAGTCAGTCACTATCAGTCATTGTCAGTTACTGTCAGTCACTGTCAGTCACAGTCAGTCATTGTCAGTCACTGTCAGTCACTGTCAGTCATTGTCAGTCACTGTCAGTCACTGTGAGTCCTTGTCAGTCACTGTCAGTCACTGTCAGTAATTGTCAGTCGTTCACTGTCAGTCATTGTCAGTCACTGTCAGTCATTCTGTCAGTCACTGTCAGTCACTGTCAGTCATTGTCAGTCACTGTTAGTCATTGTCAGTCACTGTCAGTCAGTCAGTCAGTCAGTCACTGTCATTCATTGTCAGTCAGTCACCGTCAATCACTGTCAGTCATTGTCAGCCAGTCAGTCACTGTCAGTCATTGTCAGTTACTGTCAGTCACTGTCAGTCACAGGCAGTCATTGTCAGTCACTGTCAGTCATTGTCAGTCACTGTCAGTCATTGTCAGTCACTGTCAGTCATTGTCAGTCACTGTTAGTCATTGTCAGTCACTGTCAGTCAGTCAGTCAGTCAGTCACTGTCATTCATTGTCAGTCAGTCACCGTCAATCACTGTCAGTCATTGTCAGCCAGTCAGTCACTGTCAGTCATTGTCAGTTACTGTCAGTCACTGTCAGTCACAGGCAGTCATTGTCAGTCACTGTCAGTCATTGTCAGTCACTGTCAGTCATTGTCAGTCACTGTCAGTCACTGTCAGTCATTGTCAGTCACTGTCAGTCATTGTCAGTCACTGTCAGTCACTGTCAGTCATTGTCAGTCACTGTCAGTAATTGTCAGTCAGTCACTGTCAGTCATTGTCAGTCATTGTCAGTCACTGTCAGTCATTCTGTCAGTCACTGTCAGTCACTGTCAGTCATTGTCAGTCACTGTTAGTCATTGTCAGTCACTGTCAGTCAGTCAGTCAGTCACTGTCAGTCAGTCAGTCAGTCACTGTCATTCATTGTCAGTCAGTCACCGTCAATCACTGTCAGTCATTGTCAGCCAGTCAGTCACTGTCAGTCATTGTCAGTTACTGTCAGTCACTGTCAGTCACAGGCAGTCATTGTCAGTCACTGTCAGTCATTGTCAGTCACTGTCAGTCATTGTCAGTCACTGTCAGTCATTGTCAGTCACTGTCAGTCATTGTCAGTCACTGTCAGTCACTGTCAGTCATTGTCAGTCACTGTCAGTAATTGTCAGTCAGTCACTGTCAGTCATTGTCAGTCACTGTCAGTCATTCAGTCAGTCACTGTCTGTCACTGTCAGTCAGTCACTGTTAGTCATTGTCAGTCACTGTCAGTCAGTCGGTCAGTCAGTCAGTCAGTCACTGTCATTCAGTCAGTCACTGTCAGTCAACCAGTCAGTCAGTCAGTCACTGTCAGTCAGTCAGTCAGTCAGTCAGTCAGTCAGTCACTGTCAGTCAGTCAGTCAGTCAGTCAGTCACTGCCCAACGACGTGATGCGATTGTCGCGCGAATGCCTATTAGGACACCTATTCGAGATCAGTATGTTTGATCGCGAGTTCGTACTTCGTACGAGTAAAATTCGCGCGAACTTGCGATGATCGCGCATTCGCGTTGTATTAGGACAACGTCTAAGAAAAAAACAATTCTTTCTACAGCTTTATTATGTTCATACTATCGACAATAGAATAGAATTGATGTTGAACATCACTATCGTTCAGAAGGTAACTAATGAAACGAGATAAATACTTACGCGGCGAGTATGAATAAAAGAGATGCGGCGATAACGCGAGTAGATTTCAAGCTCCTCCTACTCTGAACATGACCAACATAAGATGAACCCCGCTATAAATTATTTTATTTATGATTATTTTGGTAAAATTAGTTTTACTGACTTATCGATGAAATGTTATGCTACCTTTCTTTACCTCGATGTTGGAGTACTTTTACCACACCATCTTACAGAACAGGAAGGCATCGTTGTATTTTTTGTCACTATATTTCATTCGCCAAAGCGGACGTGTTTACGGCGCTCAGAACTGGTCGATACTAATTCGGAATTTTCGTGCAGCCACTTATATAATACGAAAAAAACTCAACTGTTACCTGAAATCGCGTGCCTGTTTCTATCTGTCTATGGGATATAACGTCGATGCATGAGAGTGATAATAACTGAGACCGACTGCTGAATGTGCTCTCCAAGGCATGGGGGTGAAACATCGCCAACTACCAACTCTGGGCTGGCATGGCACTGAGAATTCCTTGACAGAAAAAAAAATATTTTCCCGGGAATTGAACCCAGAACCTCGTGATCTATATAGTATACTAGCGGACCCGGCAGACGTCGTCCTGCCCGCTATTAGCGCCACCTACCGGGTCCAATTTTTCTACTTATAAACCTTCCTCGTGAATCACTCTATCTATTAAAAAAAACCGCATCAAAATCCGTTGCGTAGTTTTAAAGATTTAAGCATACATAGGGATATAGGGACAGAGAAAGCGACTTTGTTTTATACTATGTAGTGATATATATAGTAGTCTTTAGTAATTGGTGATAGCCTAGGTGTTAAGACGTCAGCTTCTCTTTCAGGGAGACCAAGTTCATCTCCGGTACTCCGGTACTCAACTTTTCCAATTTATGTATGTTTTAAGCAATTAAATATCACTTGCTCTAACGGTGAAGGAAAACATATGCATGCCTATTCTCCATAATGTTCTCAATGCCATGTGAAATCTACCAACTCGCAGTTCGTCAGTGAGGTGGACTACAGCCTAAACTCTTCTCATTCTGAGAGGAGACCCGTGCCTTGTAATGGGCTGGTAATGGGTTGATAATAATGGTGATGATGATCTGAGTTAAAAGAGTTTGTTTATTTTTATTTGGTTTATGAGATAACTAGGCACAAATCCATATCAACAAAGTAAGCGTCTATAAAGGCATTTAGCGTTCATGTTTATAAAGTAACTATGGCATTTTCAGATCCAGACGATTTGCTACTATGTCATTCAACGCTTATGTCTATTTAGTAACTATGGCACTTTTAAATCTAGACTATTTGCTACTACAATATTTTGAATTACATTTTAAGATCCAGACGTTTTGCTTTTAGGGCATTTAGCGTTCATGTCTATTTAGTAAATATGGCATTCAAATATCAAGACTTTATGGCGATATTGTCATTTTGCAATGCGGATGTTCTGATAGCCACCGGTCTGCCGGGATAAATGAGACAGCAGCTTTACTCTTCAATTAAAAGTATTTTACACCACAATGCGACTAATACTTTAAAGCAACCAGGGAGAATAGTAGACCTAAACTAGTTTAACACTAGTAAACACTAACCTGACTGTGGGTATTCCATGATAAGAAAATATCTATTAACGGACTGTTTTCTTCAAGGGTGTGGTGTGGCACTGGGTAACGCCTCCCTCTAACTGAGCATCCACAACCAACACACACCATTGGGTAGCCCAGTACTCTGCTATGTGTACCTTCTTCCAAGCATTGATTTAACAAAACATAACATGCTTTGCAAACCAGTCCTTCTGGAGGAAGCTGAAAAACATGACATATTGTACTCAGTATAGTAATAGAGATCTACTAAGTATATTACTAGTGGATCCGGCAGACTTCGTTCTGCCCGCTGACAAACACACGCACAGAAGATTTAATACGTACTGTATGAGACGTACGGGTGACAGTTTACCGTATCGACGGGATGACAATTAAATGTTTGACAGTTACGATACCCGTGAACATGTTTTCGTGAATTTTTTAATGTTTTTAATAGTTATTTTGCTATTCGGGACGGTCCCAAATACCATGAAAATCGCTCCAGCCGTTCTCGAGTTAAAAGTGTTCGAACTAACTAACACGACTGTTTTATATATATAGATTAAGATTATTATTGTGCTGACTGCAGACACTCTTTTCAAAACTTTTTAGGGAATATAATCGACTGTTTAAAATGGCAGTTATAGTTAGTAAAGAAAATAATTAGCACATACATACCTGTTGGATAGATAACCATTCACTCAATAGAACTTGTAAAGGCGTTGCTAGACTTGTTACATTAAGCCTTCGCATTCGAATAGTCGCCACGCTACAATTCAAACATCTAGACATTTTGATCGTCAAGATTACAAACAAGTACAATTACAATAAAAAATAAATGCTTTGCAAATGAAAACGACAGCGTGAATAGATTAAAAATAATTAGATGTTCGGATACACGCACCCTTGAATAGGTTTAAGATTATTGCGTTAACGTTAACGTGCGCGGCTGCATAAATGGTGTCGAGTGTCGATACTCGTGAAATCGTTGATTTTTTATATTTGCTTTAGCTATACTATTCTAACAGGTCGTATTTGTTTGGGTGTTTTATAATATAAAACATAAATAACTAAATATTATTCAGTCTAACCTTGTGCTAAATACAAATATCGTTATTATTATACGTGTTTCCAAACGCAAACGCATTATGACAGGAAAATAAAAACAAATAGGTAACAGTAAACATTCTTATTTTTTGTGTTTTTTCCACGCCTGCGCTGGAAAAATGTAATTGTCGCGATACACTTTAGTTTATTTTAAAAGCAATTTTCACATATGAATAATTAACCGCCATTAATGTTTATTTAAGTAAGTTTTTTTTCGACTAATCAGGGCAAATTCCGGCCATGTCCTTTGTAGGACTTTTCACATTTCATTTATAATAGTGATTTGAACAATCCTACCAATTTTCAGCCAGGTGGGAATTATTGTAACCTCACCCCTATTTTTTAGTCTAATTTGACTGGGCTAATAATAGTGCGCTACCCAACATTATTATTCAAAAGCATTTCGTACTTAATTCAATTTTTTGCCGAACACCAAATTTCTCTAATCTTCGTGTTAACTGATGCGGAAATACACTAGCAAAGAGCGTGTGGCACATCTTCAGAACGCAACAACATTCCAGTCTTTATTTTTCATACAATAAAGGCAAAAGAAAATTTTTATGAAAAAAGAAGAAAGAAAATTGCAGGCAGTTTTATCAAACCGATCAAAGGGCCGGTCGGACATTCCGACTTCTTACGACGTTAGTAAAAAATACAATCTCTCTTTATAGTTACCATTCCACTGGTTATTATATCCGTATCGATACGGTTAGCTTACGGAGCGTGAAATGCTGGAGTCGATATTGCAGCCCCCGGCCTGGTGCGACCAATTTCGGACACTAAACTTTAAAAAAACCGGTCAAGTGTGGGTCTGAGTCGCGCCCCGAGGGTTCCGTACCTTGGAAGTAAAGTTATTTGGTTAAATGATTCCACTGCCTCAAAAACAAATCCTTATTATCTGGGACAATGTTTGTAAAGGATTATTTATTTATTGATTAATTCATACTTCAGTTTAAAATTGCAGTCTTCCGTTTAGTTCTCTTTTACAATTTTTTTTTATTTTTTTTTATGCAATAAAAGCCCTATTTAAAACTATTTACTTTAATTATATAAAATAAGTATTTCATTACTAAAATAAGCAGCAGTAACAGGCGGAAGAAGTTGTAAGGATTCCTACTTCCATTTTTTACCATTCGGTACGGAATCCTAAAAACAGATTTCTACGGATTTTACTACCTTTTTTTTAAATATTTTACAATAACAATGACAACAGGTTTTCCTCTCTCACTTCCACGTTTTTACGTAAATATTTGAAAACAAAAAATTGTGATATTCCGATCTCGTCTCGTGGAATCCCATTGTATTCGGATTGATTCATATCTTGTCTTTTTCATCAATTTTATTTATTTAGATTAAATGAAGCGCGATATTGGGAGGTGTCTGTTTATTGGGGTTTTCAAAAACAAAATGCTTTGCTTTACTTCATTTTTCTATACCTACTTACTCTAAAAATACGAACTCGTCAGACGTTATATAGCATGGGAGATATCAATAACAGTGTAACTTTTAACGGTGATTGTCGTCACTAAACAGTGGATATGTATTACGCACTGACACCTCCATCTCAATTCGGAAGCCAATCTCGTTTTTATTGCTTGTAAAAATAACGATAACGCTGAATTTAACATTTTTATCTGTAATATTAATCCTGGATCAGTATTGACAAAGTTATAACTATATTTCACAATGTACCTACTGAGCAATGGTTTTTTTAATGTTGCTAATATACGAGTAGGTAGTGTATAAAGCGCAGGCCACATTGGGAGCGAGGCGAAACGAAACTATGTAAGTTCGTTTAACGAAAAATCGCACCGCACCCGTCGCACCGAGCGGACGTTGCTTGCTTATAAGAGTTAAAATATCAAATAAATCGTATTTAAACCAGTTTGTTATAATACATAGCAAATATTGTACTAGAAGTGGCACTCTGCCCAATTGCAAATGTCGGAAGATTATATGGACACTGTGACACCAGAAAAAATGGATACACCAAGAAATGAAAATATAATTAAAAGACGTCGAGATAGGGATCTACAACAGCCGGATTTTAAAGAGGAGATCAAGCAAATGATTAAAAGCTTTAAAGAAGACATGGAAGAAAAGTTTGACAAAATAAGGCAAGACATCAAGGAAAGTAACAGTAAAATTTTCTGCGAAATAATGGACCGTCTTGCAATAACTGAAGCACAGAATAATGTATACGCGGATAGAATAAATAAACTAGAAGAGCGTATCACAAGACTCGAAAATGGACAGACAAAGACTATACAGCATCTAGAAGAGAAAATTGAAGAACTCTTGCGCCTAAAAAGAATAAAAACAGTGGAAATTAAGAACATTCCATTCAAGGAGGGTGAAGTAATTGAAGAACCTGTCAAAAAGCTGTGCGAGATCGTAGGATTGGATGGCATCGAGATTAGCTCAGCTTACCGGATAAACAACAGGAAAAAGGACAGCAGCACCATCGTAGTTAAATTCACTCGTGTTGAAGATAAAAAGAAACTTCTTAAATGTGTAAAAAGTTACAACTTGGCCAATGCAGGGTGCAAAATTAACGCACACAACCTGGGTTTTGAAGGTAATCAGGATTTTATTTATGTAAATGATTATCTCACTCCTCACGCTAGGAATGTCTACTTCCATTCGCGGGTATTTGCTAAAACCAACCAATATAAATTTTGTTGGATAAAAGATGGAAAAGTCTATCTTAAAAAAGATATCAACCATAAAGCTTTTCTTATAAATAACCAAAACACGCTTGACTCTCTTAAGAATCAGCAATGACTATATGATACTTTTTTTGTTGCTTCCGTTTTTAATTTCATCATGCTTGAATTGTTCTTTATTTATCTTAATAATTACACTCAAAACGTTTATACCATGTACTTTCTCAAATTTATTTACTATGCGGACTCCAACCATTTTAGTATTAATAGAATGCCAAACGTATTAACTTCCTCATCAACCATATCAATTCTCCCATCCATATCAATGAACCGTACGTATGAAACGTACGTTTTACGTATACATAATGTAATAAGATGACGGACTTCACAGAACTAGCTTGCGATATTGACTCAATCAATATCGCAAATACTTATATGGTTGATGAGGCTGAGATGTGCGCTCAGCTTTTGAAAGAGCTAAAAGGCCGCTGTTTAACAGTGATAACACAAAATATCCGTAGCATTCAAAAAAACATTGACGATTTTTGCGTTTTGTTAAGAAGATTGGCGACATCTAACTTCGATATTCTTGTGATGACAGAGTGCTGGTTATCTAAAGACACTGACGGGTCAGATATTCCCAATTTAATAGGTTATCAAAAATACTATACTAAAAATAACTTCAACCAAAATGATGGTGTGGTGATATATGTCAAGGATAATTTTAGCCCTATTCGTGTTTATGAACCCTTAGTTCATGAAGCTAACTGTTTAGCAATTCAACTCTACCCCAAACTTACAGTACTTGGCATATACCGACCATGTGCGTTTAAAAAAGTAGATAATTTTGTTAATTCCCTCGACCATTTGCTAAAGAAACTCAAAGACCAAAGTAATTTAATTATCGCTGGGGATATCAATATAAACATCATACCACCGAAAGATAGTAGCTCATCCATCGACTATCTTAACGTAGCTGCTTCCCATGGTCTGTTGGCAGCACATACACATCCTACTAGGTCCGACACATGTTTAGATCATATATTACTAAAAACGAATTCCAAATCTAAAGCATTAATTATAGTTTGTAAAACAGACATCACAGACCACGACACTGTTATTCTAAAGCTTAAACTAGATAAAAGTAAAACGACACAAAATTTCTACCAAAAAACCTTTAAAAAAATTAACTATGATGGTGTTTCTAAAAAACTAATGAATATTGATTGGAAAATCGTGACTGACTCAACAGATCCGGAAGAAGCAACTAATTTATTCATAAATACTATCAAAAACACAATGAATGACTTCACAACCTATATTACTAAGTCCCGAAAGCAAAGAAATTTGAAACCATGGATTACCTATGGAATCATCAAATGTATAAATAAACGAAACAAACTACATAACAAAGTAAGGAAACATCCAAATGATGAGGAATTGCAAAAGACGTACAAAAACTATAGAAATACGTGTAATAATCTACTCAGAACATTAAAACGTGAATACTATAGAGGACTCCTAAACAAATATCACAAAAATCTCAGACATACGTGGATTACTATTAAAGACATTTGCCAATTTACTAGTACAAAAGAACAATCTGCGCCACTTCTTGCCTTGAAAAATCTCCCACAGGATTCTGTAAATGATGTCAATCTATATTTTACACAAGTTGGATCAAAATTAGCTGGCGAAATCTTAACAAACAATAGCCTCGATCATAATTTACTAACAAAAAACATACCAAACCAGATAAATGCCTACCACTCTCTAGCTCTCTCACTTACTGACGAATATGAAATTCATAAAATAATAACATCTCTTGATGAGAATGTAGCAGCAGGGTGGGACGGCATTCCAATTAAAATCATAAAGATGGCTAAAACCAGTCTCTGCCAACCAATCGCTCATATTTGTAATCTAACAATAACAACAGGAATTTTTCCATCGTCTCTAAAAAAATCTATTATTTGCCCAATCTATAAGAGTGGGGATAGAGATCAAATTGCTAACTATCGTCCAATATCGCTTCTACCAGCTTTATCCAAAATCGTAGAAAAAGTGATTAATAAACGCTTAACATCCTACTTAGAACGAAACCGCATACTATCTTCCAATCAATTTGGATTCCGTGCAAATAAATCGACTGAAGATGCGGTCGCAGCAATTATTGACGATATAGCAACTAACTTGGACAAAGGTCAAAAATGTCTAGGAGTTTTCCTAGACCTAGCAAAGGCCTTTGATACGGTGTCTGTCCCTATTCTCTTGGCTAAATTAGAATCATGTGGTATAAGAGGCCTACCGCTGGAATTTTTTAAAAGTTACCTATCAAATCGAACACAATCAGTTAAAATACTTGACTATATCAGCAATGAAGAACAAGTAACTTTTGGAGTACCACAAGGTAGTGTGTTAGGCCCCACCCTATTTTTGATATACATCAATGATCTTTGTAACATGAACATCCAAAATGCCAAAATATTCTCATTTGCCGATGATACAGCCATCCTGTTTACTGGAAATACATGGTCGAGAGTCACAGCAGATTCAGAAGCTAGCCTAGTGCAGATTCAAAAGTGGCTAAATAATAACCTTTTGACCCTAAACATACAAAAAACTAAATTCATGACATTTTCATACACTCAAATTTCCCAGCCGAAACAAGGACAAATACATTTGAAAATGCACTCATGCTCAACCACAAATATGTCTGGTAATGGCAAATCTTGCAACTGTCCCCTAATAACTCAGACTGACGAAATTAAATACCTCGGAGTCCAACTAGATCAACATCTAACATGGGAAAACCACATAAACAGTCTTGCAGCACGTACTAGAAAACTAATATTCATATTTAAAAATCTTCGCAGTATTGCAGACAAACATTTGATAAAACAAATATACTTTGCCTTAGTGCAATCAGTACTAGCTTATTGTATCCCAGTTTGGGGAGGAGCAAGAAAAACGCATATGTTAAAAATCGAGAGAGCACAACGTGCTTTATTAAAGGTCTCATATTTTAAACCCTATCGCTACCCAACAGTACAATTGTATCGAGATTGCGAATTACCAACCGTCCGCCAACTTTTCATATGCAATATAGTTATAAAGCAGCACATCAAACTAAACTATAAAGAAATAACCCGAAAACTAGAAGGTCTAAGGAGAACTTGGCGAGTAAGTTCAATTCCTAAGATAAAACTAAGATCTACACGACGCCAAGCAGTTTTCATAGGACCCTATATCTACAACAAATTAAATAAATCTCTAAGTATCTTTAATAAAACTAAAGCCGCAACTAAAAAAACCATCATAAAGTATTTGATGACGCTAGATTATGAACAAACAGAAAATTTACTTACTATCTTAGACTAATGCAAAAATTCAAACCTGTCAACTAATACTCATAATCACACACTCACATACACGTACCTATTCGCACACCCACTCACTTCATTATTACACACACACACACATATGTACAACACATACACATGAACATTCATTCATTAACACATTGATACATACACACATATCTATTGTCATATTAATTAAACAATATGAACAACACACTACACGGTTACACATTTCTTACGTAAACATAATATACATACCACAAACACCTACTCACACATACATGCATATTAACACCTCACATCACACATTCACACATTAACACACTCATGCACACACACATATTGTATTATTATATGAGTATAACTCAATTTTTATAAATAGAATAGCACTTTAAACAGTAACAGTTATACGCTACTTTTACACAAATGCAAATTACGACGAATTATTAAACACAACACAAATGCATACGTTTACATACTATTACTATAATAATCATATTAAGAGACATAGTTAATTAATAAGTATATATAATAGCTCTTTAAGCAGTAACAGTAAACAGAAACCTTCTGGTGTACAAATTAATGTATATTTTAACAAATAGAAAAATATCCATCTAAGTATATATAGTATACATAAGTGCGCTCAAAGTTTGTATCACTTGGGCACTTCTTGCAAATTGCACTTTATATCAATGTATGAGTTTGCTTAGTCAGAACGTCATCGGCCGGGGCCGCATCGAAATATCGCGTGCCCGCTTTTAAAAGCGGGTAGGTTGGCGTTTTATTATATTATTCTAAATGGTTTTATTAGTTTTTGGAGTCTACGATTGAGAAGTACATAGTGAAAAGTAGTGTAATATAATATAATAACCGATTAACTTATAAGCCGCAAACCGCATCATGAATGGAAATGACATCCTAGATACAGGTAATCTAGTTAGGAGTCAGATCTATCACCCACGCAAACGGCCAAGTTATAACTTTCGAGTTTTTCTGGTTATGTTTAGATTAAGTAGGAAACTACCTATTCTAAAAATATTGTGTGGTTTTGTTACAAATTTTTGTGGAAATAAATAAACTTACTTACTTACTTACTAACTATGGTAACGTGAGTTCGCATTGCTGGCTTAGTTTAGCTCTGTAAGTAGTTCGCGGTGTGAACCGAAGTATTGAAAGACGCGGTGGCGACATGAGCGAAGCGAGACGAACTTAGTTTCGTTTCGATCCGCTCCCAACCTGTAATTGTATAGCTTGCTCAATGCCCTGAGCCGATAGAGGTTTCCCCAAGTATAATATAGACCGATGCTGATTTAACTTATAGCAATAATACCAACTTAGTCTAGTAAGCACAAATTACCACCTACATTTTTAAATTGTCACATTTGTACAATTTATGCTGCCTTCGACTCTACGTGTTGTTTTCTTGTAGTTACCCGAGATATTGTGTTTTACAGAAACATAATATGATAAAAAACATGATAAAAAAAATTAAGACAAGAGTTTACTTAATTTTTTCTCCTGTCGTTTATTCCACTGAGTATAGTCTGTGTATGTGTGGCGACCACATCCCACATACTGATACTTAGTACCTAAATATAAATAAATTGTTTGATTTCAAGCCTGTAATTTAGGTATAGTTTCTCACGCCTGTTTTATTGTAAGCCCTAATCATTAAGTTAGGAAATATTTTTACTTCGGATTTTTACGATCTCTATTTTACCTTTGTACTATTCTGTATTGTATAGTTCTTTGTAATACCGACAGATGAATATTTAAAAGCATTTCTCGTAATTCTGTAAATCTGTTTTCCTGTGTACCATTACTGTACCTATTATTGTTTTTATTTTATTATTTCTTTTTATTCCTTTCTGTTTTGGGTATAGTTACTTTTGTGTAGCAACTACGCTTTTTCCTTTGTAAGAACCGGCACCGACCGTAATGCAACTTTTCATTTTTGAGAAATTCCAAATTCTAAGACAGTACACACGCAACCTCGGTGAGAGTCGGTTCACTGGTCATTGTAATATATTTGATAAATATACCTTAACTCCGTTCTATGAATCTATTATTACTCTCCGCACCAACTCTAAGTGTATGACCCGTATAGAGCGCCGACAGGGTACCTGTGGCGACCACATCCCACATACTGATACTTAGTACCTAAATATAAATAAATTGTTTGATTTCAAGCCTGTAATTTAGGTATAGTTTCTCACGCCTGTTTTATTGTAAGCCCTAATCATTAAGTTAGGAAATATTTTTACTTCGGATTTTTACGATCTCTATTTTACCTTTGTACTATTCTGTATTGTATAGTTCTTTGTAATACCGACAGATGAATATTTAAAAGCATTTCTCGTAATTCTGTAAATCTGTTTTCCTGTGTACCATTACTGTACCTATTATTGTTTTTATTTTATTATTTCTTTTTATTCCTTTCTGTTTTGGGTATAGTTACTTTTGTGTAGCAACTACGCTTTTTCCTTTGTAAGAACCGGCACCGACCGTAATGCAACTTTTCATTTTTGAGAAATTCCAAATTCTAAGACAGTACACACGCAACCTCGGTCCGAGCCGGTTCACCGATCCTTGTAATATCTTTGATAAATATACACCTTAACTCCGCTCTACGAATTTGTTATTACACTCCGCACCAACTCTAAGTGTATGACCCGCGAGAGCGCCGACATATGTATATCAATGTTTGTTGTCACCTATTTAAAGTCTGATAACTCTACCGTTCGTGCGACGAGCAAAAAATTGGAATCGGATTCCTAGTAAAAATAATGAATTCGGGATCGAATGTAATATTTTGGATTGAATGGCTCAGCGGGCCATGCTTCCTGCGACACGAGTGTGGTCGTAACAAGACACCTTTATTAATATGCCTGAATTAATAACGTAGATGTTTGGAAGGGGCCGCGTCGCGTGCAAATGATGATATCGTGAGGCTTCAGTGCAACGATTTGAGAAAAATATCGATTTACATTCGATTCCTGCGATAGAAAACCGAAACGCCAGATGTGTTTCTACATTGTTATTATGGGAATATTCACAGTAACAAAATTCTAAAATTTTACAAAATAAATAGTTCGTAAAAATAATAAAAAGTGCTAGCAGTAAAAGCAAAGTAAAGCATAAGAGATACATAGAGTCATTCGAAGGGTCTATGCTGATTGTTGAATGTGGTTTTAAAGATTTTGTCATAGGTATTTGTTGCAGGTGTACTTATGTATGTGCCCGACTTTTGATAGTTAGACCTTAAATGTCACAAACAAAAATATTTTTAATGTAAGTTTATGCTATTATTTTAAATTGGGGTAGGTAGGTACTTACGTATAAAATGAATTTGCTTGCATGAAGAAATAAAATATACAAATACAAGATAGTATCGAAATTCAAAGCTGCAGTATAGGTACGAGTATGTAGGACTCGTACCTACTTACTATCTTTCAAATTTATGGATATTCTTGATAGTTAATTATTTTCAAGACAGCTATCAAGTATAGCTAGTTATTATTATACAATATTTATGTTTGGTTTTTATTATGGTGTCGACGCGATATTACTGAAATTGGACGTCTAGTCGTTAATCGTAATGGCCGACAAAAAACATTTAATCATTATTTATGACATATCGGACATTTCATTTAGGGATGACACTTAATATTTACGCAAGTATATTTATAATTAAGTGAAGATTATTAGTGTAACATTTATGTAGATAAATAAAAATAATAATTAATTAGATTTTGCTATAAACGTTCAATTATTAATCAGGAGCTTAATCATCCAATCTGTAGTTTATTTAAACAATATATTTATCCAATATAATATAGTATAATACGTAATTATTAATTATTTATTATTATAATATAATATTTAGTATCTACTCTCCCCATTACCTACTCATATATTGTCTATAATATTTGTTTATAACCTACAAAATATTTTGTTTTAGTTTTTCAAATGTCAAATTAATAAAGGGACTGAGAGAAATAGAAATCGGTATGTTACTATATGCACTCGCTATATGAACGCTGTTAAGAGAAAATATATTGTCAGCTTATTTTTGGAACAAATTCGCTGCTGAATGGTATCATAAACGATTCATAAAAACTAAGAGATAAGTCAAATAAAACCGTGAAAAATTTCCAGCTCTCCGTACAATATCACAAAACATAGGCGCAGGTAACATTCGGCAAATATTGACATTGGGTGATTGCAGTCGGCCAGAGAGATCCCCTTGGCAAACTGCAAATTAAAACGGGGACGAGAAAAATTAATCCTAATGCGATTTTAATGAACCCGAAATGAATGAATGTAATAATGAATTGTTAAGCCGCTGGATACTCTTTTTATACTTATTAGAATCAGAACGGAATGGAAACAAGAAAAGGAATTTAATAACATCAATCTTTACGTCGAGTCTTTTAATACTCAGCGTCTGCTTCCATGATTGCGTTCGAAACTAGTGACGTAAACAGCTTCCGTTCCAGGTTCGTGTATTCCTATGTTTAAAACCCACCTAGTATAAAGCATAGACGAGATAAAATGTAATAATAATTAAGGCTTAGCATTTCACAAAGACGCGCGCCTTAGCATCGAGTATAAAGCACACAAGCGCTGAAAATGTACACCTGAAGTCTGTGCCCGCTTTTGCATTAACGAATGCGGAAGCGGCGCTGTGCACACAGGACGCGTTGCATCCTCCCTTCCCACCACGAGGCGCCCCCCCCCGCCCCGCCCGCTGCCCGCCGCCCGCCGCCCCGGCGTGCCTCTCGCTCGAACCAGACGCCTGCAGCAGCACACCATGTCCCACCCGTGCGTTCATTACCTCCACGCGACCAACAATTCAAGTTTGCTTTCCGCCACACAATCTACGCTACCAGACTGACTACACTGCGCCGTATACCGGCCACTCGAATAATAAAGATGCAGAAATTAACCCGGCCGCACTGAAAAAGAGGAAACTAAGTGAAGCTATCTCGACTTGAATAGAGGTAATGCAACGCGAGCACTCGTACAGCGAATGAAAGAAACTCGTCGGGAACAGGACGCGCTTGTTGGAACAGAGGGTAAATGTCAACCGCGAAATAAAAACAGTCAACAGATAAATGCCCACGATAAACATACGGGACCACTGAAAAGGCGAGATATAAAAGTCAACATTGACTCAGCTCAATGAGTACGCACTTGAAATGTATTCAAATACGTGTGTATTTTCAACTGCGAAACGAAGCTTCACTCGCGGAAACGCAACGCAAACTAGAAATCAATAAAGTTTCTGCACTAAATTTACTCCAGCCCATAAAATATTCAATTACGCATAAGCACACATTTGCTAAGGCCAACAACGACCACGCGGCACCCCCATTAAAGATGCCTAAGGGCCATTTAATCGGTCAGTGGATGTAAATTCGGCGGCCCCAAAACAAATATCCCGAAACTAATAAGGAAACGAAATATGTAAATCGGTTGCCATATTGTTTCACAAGTGAAATCTTCCTTTAATCTTATAACAAATCCGTGTCCAAATGGCCGGTGGGAGTGAATTTGAATATAGGAGGGATACCGCTCAAGGGTCAGGTCGAGGTACATACGTCGCGCTCCGGCGGAGGCTGGAGGTAAACGTATGCAAGACACGCACAGAAGAGATAGCGCTCATAATGTTGTCCTATGCACATATTGCAACAAATTAGTTGTCGACTTGTAAACACGGAGGAGGAAAGTAAGCCCGCTAAGACGTAGTCGGCGGGTAGTTTGCATGGATATGAGAGCGGCAATATGGGGCTTCGCAGCTGCTGGCTGTACTCATTAAGATGTTTTATGGACGGCCCGCCGGACCGTGTTGCCAATTTAAGATATTTCTATGCGGGACGGCGCCACGTTAGTTTGGCTTCCGATTAGGGGATTAAGGTAGTCCTTTTGAGGCATTAGAGTAATAATTGCGGGGTCCATAATGCGGTTAGTATTCCAAGTTATTCCCTCGGTAACTATTGTTGGCATTACCAAACAGATGTTACGTTACATAAAATAAGGATTGAAATTGTAACATACCAATATATTGAGCTACATGATAATGAAAGTGGAGAAACTGTAAGTAAATTTGGTCCAATTGGAGGCATATACTTGTACCCATTCTCCGCACGGGAAGTAAATCAAAGGGTGTTGAAACTTTACACCCACTTAAAGCCGGACATAGTAATAAAGCGTTCGAACTTCACCGACCCTGGACATCAATGGGTAACCCCTTGTCGCATTTTGTTCAAGAGAAAAAGTTTTTAGATATCGGTGGCGTGATTTATTTTATTTTAAAATTGAAAGAATTATTTTGCATATTATGATTATTGCAGAACTACTAGTGTACACACACCACTACTTACAAAAAAAATTATTTCGTATACTTATAGAAATCTTCTATTCTATATTCTTTTCTTATATTTACACCTATCTAACAGTACCGTGACTGACTGACTTATAGACAACGCTTAGCCTAAACCAGTGGACCTAGAGATCTGAAATTTTAAGGAAAATTTAATTCCTTAAGTTCCCTTGTGGTGCACGAATGAGAAGGATTCTTATTTTATTCCTTTAGGAATGGATTTTTTAAATTCCATTCCTAAAGTCTCATAGTCCGATGGGGCGCCAATGCTACACAACCGAGAGGGATCAGGCGCAGGACCGATGGAATTACGTACTTCCGAGGTACTGGCATATATGTATTATATATATATATATATATATATATATATATATATATATATATATATATATATATATATATATATATATATATATATATTTACATCGCAGACGTTTTCCTGCGTCATTTTATATTCGTATATTATTGCGTCCCCCACTTCTTGTACGATTTCAATGTGTTTAATAGTGAATATTGTTATTTTATTTGCTTACTAAGGACTTGGTCGTAAGGATATTACGTTTAAACATGGTATGCTGATATTCGATTTTGAACAATTCTTGGTCACTTTGGGCGTCTACTCATACTGGCACTCATGTGGCACACTGTATATTGTAGTATGTATCTCGTGCATAGTACTATTCTTAGTACGGCCGTTCATGATGGTAATCAAGTGGTGCGCGTATACTGTCGTATTTATTTCGTGCGTTGTGGTTTCCTTCTACGTCCGTTTTAACGGTAATCATTGAGAACTCTGTATATTTTCGTTGATATATCACATAATTTCTGCCTTTCTTTAGGCGTCCGTTTATAACAGTAACCTTGTGACACATTGTATATTATTCTTGTGCATTGTACTCACTTTTAACGTCCATTTACTTTTTAACTTATACCTTCTTTGCACAGCACCATGGCTAGCTAAATAGAATAGAATAGAATAGAAAAGTTTTTTATTCAAATAAACTTTTACAAGTACTTTTGAATCGTCAATTTGAATCTACCACAGGTTCGGAATGCAGTTCCAGCCGAGAAGAACCTGTAAGAAACTCGGCGGTTGCTCTTTTTAAAAATAACAATATAACAATTATTTATGTAAGTACATGATTGAAATGCCGTCTCGCGCATTGCTGGAACGAGTTAAATCCATGCTTTTTTATCGTTTATATAAACTTAAATTGCATAATAAGCTTTTTTATGAGCATACTTTTAACAGAGTTCTTAAACTTGTGTAAAGGCAAGTCTAAGATTGCTTGTGGAATTTTGTTATAGAACATTACGCTCATTCCCACAAACGACTTTCGGACCTTTACAAGTGCTTACGAATCGACAAATGAATCTACCACTGGTTCGGAATGGTGCTTACAATTCTACACATGTGAAGAAGGGCAGACAAAAGTAGCCCCATTTCCGACGGTGGCACCCGTTCACGAGCATGACGCATGATCCAGCCATTGCTTCGCTCAACCATATTCGAGGGAACGTAACAACCCGCACCACACGACACCACCACAGAAATGTTTAAAGAGAGCGTGACATACTCAGGCTTCCCATGATCAAAGCATCGAATTGAACACCAATAATCAAATACTCATTTTAAGACATGAGTTAAATTTTCTTAGATTGTTTCCAAGCAACCCGTCATTGAGAAATTGCTCCATGCTTTTTTATCATTTATATAATCTTCAATTGTATAGTATGCTTTTTTATGAGCATACTTTTAATAGAATTCTTAAACTTGTGTAAAGGCAAGTCTGAGATTTCTTGTGGAATTTTGTTACAGAACATTACGCCCATTCCCACAAACGACTTTCGGACCTTCTTGAGGCGTAATTGAGGAATCACGAGTTTATTTCTATTTCTTAATTGCCTATCGTGTAGTTCACACTTTTTATTGTAACTGTGAATGTTTTGCTTAACAAAAATTAAGTTGTTATAGATATATTGAGAAGCTACTGTAAGAATACCTATTTCTTTAAATTTCTCTCGAAGGGAATCCCGCGGTTTTAAATTATAAATTGCGCGAATTGCCCTTTTTTGTAAAATGAAATTTTTTCCAATATCAGCTGCTTTACCCCATAGTAAGATTCCATACGACATAATACTATAGAAATATGCAAAATAAACAACTTTTGCAATTTCTACGTCTGTTAACTGTCGAATCTTCCTAACAGCGTAAGCAACAGAGCTAAGCTTGCCAGCAAGTGTTGCTATATGGGTGCCCCATTGAAGCCTTGCATCTAGGGTTATTCCCAAGAACACAGTTGTGTCCTCAGTTTTCAATGGCTGACCACTTATCTTTAAATTGTTGCTAGTAATCCTTGTATTGGGCAATAAAAACTCGACACACTTGGTTTTTATAGCATTTAAAAGTAGATTGTTTATAGTAAACCAGTGTGAAACTTGAGATAAAGTATTATTTACATCGTCAAAATTGTCTTTAGTTCTATCGACTTTAAAAATCAAAGACGTATCATCAGCAAATAGTACAATATCGCAAGCATTTTTGACGAAATGTGGTAAGTCATTAATATAAACCAGAAACATGAATGGACCTAGAATAAAGCCTTGGGGGACACCCATTACTGAGGCTGATCCGGATGACTTAACATCATTGATGCATACCCTTTGTATACGATCGCTGAGATAAGACGCAATGAGACTGAGTGCAGTTTCTTTAATACCATAGTGGCCTAATTTTCGTAAAAGAGTCTCGTGCTCAACGCAATCAAATGCTTTTGACAAATCACAGAAGATACCAATGGCATTCTGTGACTTTTCCCATGCATCGAAAATGTGCCGTAACAGCCTTGCGGCCGCATCGGTTGTTGAACGACCCTTAGTAAACCCATACTGTTAGAGTGAAGTAATTTATTTAAATTAAAGTGCAGGAGCAGTTGGTTGAGCATTATTTTTTCAAATATCTTGCTGAGAGTTGGTAGAATCGAGATCGGCCTATAGTTATTTGGATCAGTTTTACTTCCCGACTTAAACAGAGGTATCAATTTACTACATTTCATGAAATGATCCCGAATCTATGGACTTGATAAAAATTACAGCAAGATATGGCGCAATAACATCAATAATATTGTGAATTATTTTTACTGATATTCCCCATAAATCTCCTGTTTTTCTGGAAAAGGACCGCTAATACGCACATATACTTAGGTAATGTTGCTATAATTTATCGTCATCGAATGTCGATGATTAGGATTGTAACAATCGATAAATCAATTATGTCTGCCGGCTCCCGCTGGTTGGACAGTCGAGAAAATAATTTATTTTCTTTAATTTCTTACCTAGATGTACCACCAGGTGCAGCGGCTCACATGAGAGTAAGTAAGTACCTACAGTGGACAGCACGTGCAGCTGGACATTGTAGTTCAAAAAGCGTCTTTATTGCTTTGAGATAAGAATAGTACAAATGTCAAAGTGTCAAACTTGACCTGCTGTCTACTGTACATGTAGGTAGCTGTAGTACCTGAAGTTTCTAGAGATTGCTTTTGAATAGGTAGGTACTAGGTGGAGCGGCAAGACATGAGAGTAAGTACATGTAGGTAGCTGAAGTTTCTAGAGATTGCTTTTGAATAGGTACTAGGTGGAGCGGCAAGACATGAGAGTAAGTACATGTAGGTAGCTGAAGTTTCTAGAGATTGCTTTTGAATAGGTACTAGGTTGAGCGGCAAGACATGAGAGTAAGTACATGTGGTAGCTGAAGTTTCTAGAGATTGCTTTTGAATAGGTACTAGGTTCAGCGGCAAGACATGAGAGTAAGTTCATGTAGGTAGCTGAAGTTTCTAGAGATTGCTTTTGAATAGGTACTAGGTGGAGCGGCAAGACATGAGAGTAAGTACATGTAGGAAGCTGAAGTTTCTAGAGATTGCTTTGGAATAGGTACTAGGTTGAGCGGCAAGACATGAGAGTAAGTACATGTAGGTAGCTGAAAATTCTAGAGATTGCTTTTGTGGAGCGGCAAGACATGAGAGTAAGTACATGTAGGTAGCTGAAGTTTCTAGAGATTGCTTTTGAATAGGTACTAGGTGGAGCGGCAAGACATGAGAGTAAGTACATGTAGTTAGCTGAAGTATCTAGAGATTGCTTTTGAATAGGTACTAGGTTGAGCGGCAAGACATGAGAGTAAGTACATGTAGTTAACTGAAGTATCTAGAGATTGCTTTTGAATATCCACTCAACACAAATATTTAAACACAAGCGGAAACCCGCGACTTCGTTCGCGGGGATATTAGTTTTTAAACATCCCGTGAGATTCATTTTGTTTTTCCTAAGCTCCTTTGAGTTCATACCTTGCTAAAAACTATTAAAAGTTTACTGGCGGATGTTTAGGTAGATCAAGATGTAAACATCCGCCATTGAAAGTCCCATCAAAATCGATCCAGCCTTTTAGAGATTAGCCAGTAATCTTTAAAGTATTGCCTTTCTAACAAAAAAGAATGAATGAAATCGGACCACGCGTTAACGAATTACAGCTACACTGAAAAAAATAATCAACCAAACTAGTTTTGTTGCTTGAATTTTAAACAAACTTTAGTCGTTAATAAATAAACTTTGACTAGTTATTACATAACTAGTTTACTTGTGTGTTCTCAAAGGCATTTGGGTTAATTTATTAGGTAATAAGTTACAAAACGTTTGGTTACTAGTAACTGAAACAACGTAAACAAATTAGTTTTTCTATAGCAACAAAACTGATGTCTAATACATAACATAACTAATTGTTTATTATTTATTAAAACCGTTGATCATATTTTACAAAACGTGCACATTTAATGGATTACCAAACTTTTGTAGACATTAGAAAGCTTATAATAAGTTTGATAATAACATATTACTTTATTTATTATCTACAAAGGTTTTACAGATGATACCCTATTTATTGGACTGATAACAACTTTACTAAATGCTGTATTAATATAGTCAAACTTTAATTACAAATAATCTAACAATTTCAAAAATATCAATCAAACTTTGATTGGCGGGGCGAGAAAAGATTCCTGTTCGTCAACGGTCACTGGCGCAATAAACCTTTAAATTTTATTCAGTGATCAGTGTTTGTGTTTATTTGGAGTCAGCAAAAGGAGTGCCTCCTGGATAAAAAGATATTATGACTGAAAAACTGTTGCGACTCATGGGAAATGGTTGAACAATACTGGACCATTATCTACCACAAAATATCGCTTGAACCTGTTACAGTCGAAAGATTTAACTTTTCAGCAATATTACGATGAGTTCAAAGCACTGAAGTAGCAAGGAAGTATCTTCTTGGTAAGCATTCTAATATTGTTCTAATGGTTGATTCTCCCGGAAAATATTCTATTCTCAGAAACGTGTCATTTTTTAATTTAAAGTATTTAGCAAAATTTACAATGGCTCATGAAATCTTACTCAATTTTAAGACAAGAATTATTATCAAAACATAATTAAGTATATCTCAAATTAAGGAAGATTCATATGACATTGTTATTTTTGCTAGATACTTAAAATAAAACATTTCCAAGTATCTGAGAACCGAAGAAACAGTAATCAACCTAATATTTTCTCTCTATATCATTCTAATATTCTACTAACCCTCCAACACTTATTGCAACAGTTTTCGAAGCCATCCAGGATCAAAGTGATGGTTCAACACGCTTCTATAGTATTGTTTATAAATATTATTGTGTTGATTTGTCTTACAGCTATTAAAGACTACAAAAGTATCTACCCGGATTGCGACCAAAAACTAATTGAAAACTGTCTTACAATAAGACCAAAAATGATCGATCTAGTCAAAAAACTTAATGATACAATGTTGAAAGATATTATGAAAGACACCGATCATGGTAAGTATTATCAAATACTTCTTCAATAACATTCTTATCATTATTATGTGCTGAAGATCCTGTATAACACTTGTTTTTGCTTACAGCTAGCGATGAGATAATGGACGTAGCTGCTTTTATGGCCATTTCCTTTCTGATGACCACTGCAAATGTTAGTAAGACAAAGTCAAACAAATCTAAGGGTCTGTGGCGGCCATCGAAACAGGAGGTGCAAGAAAGGCGGCTTTTTTACCCATGTAAAAACTGCCGCTGAAATAGAAGAAACCATACTCAACGTTCTGTGAGAAAAATATTGTAATTAGTAATGTGTTACACAGTTAATAAACGTAGCTGTGACTTATTAAAAGTTTTAGTTTCTGAACTAAATGAGCTTTTAAATACATATAACATAAACTGGCGAAAATCTTAACACATTGAGTAATAAATTAAATTCAAAGAACTGATTTATTATTAAGGTATATTTTAACATCATAATATTATTAATTTTTGTAGAATTTATAAAAAAATATGTTTTTATGACTGTAACTCAAAGAACTGCTTAATAATTAAGGTAAAATGCTATTTCGAAGTTACCTATGTTATAAATAATACTGAAGCGGGTCAAACCATCCTCCAGGACAAAAAACAGCTGTTTCATACAAGAGGCCACTGCTCATTGGAAAATGTATGAAACAGCCCTTTTTTATTCTGGAAAATTGTCTCATAGTAAAAGCTATGTTTATGAGTAGATAGTTTTATCTTTGTAAGTTTTATAGGTTTGTATTTTTAATATGGTATTTTGAGATATATACATTAAGTATACTTGTACCTATGTATATGAGAGGAAAAATAAATAAGTACAAAAGTAATGTATAATTTTATTTTAAATCAGTAACACTTTGTAAACGGATTACTATTTTTTATTGTTACTGATATGTGAATAGTGTGATTGTTATTAAGATATCTTGGTGTGTTAGTAGTCTAAATTAGTTAAGTAATGGTAGGGAACTGTTCAGTACTAAATAAGAAACCTAGTTGAGTAATGGTATTATGGTTCATGAAATCTAGCTTGTAATAGTACCTATACTTATTTTTTCGTAACAGATGTAGTTTGTTGCTAAAATGTAAATGTAATGATGTGTTTGTTGGTTTTTGAACAAACAGACACAATATTGGTATAGATTTACATTTTAGCTTGCAAATTATATCTAATGCAAAAAAATAAGTATGTAAATACTATAAACTAGATTTCATGAACCATAATACCATTACTCAACTAGGTTTCTTATTTATTACTGAACAGTTCCCTACCATTACTTAACTAATTTAGTTAAATATTACTAAACAGTTTGGTAACTACTAACACACCAAGATATCTTAATAACAATCACACTGTTCACATATCAGTAACAATAAAAAATAGTAATCCGTTGACAAAGTGTTTTGTAACCAATAAGACACACCATTAGCCTACCAGTAGGTAAACAGTTTGTTAAATAGATACAAAATATTTAGTCTATTAACAACATATCGACTTGTTAATAACAAACGCACAATAAAGGTACCAGTAGGGCGCAGGTTGCTTAAAAGATACAAAATCGAAAAGTACTTAACTAGAAGATGGAGTGTTATACGTTCATAAACTGGTTGCTTAAAAACAGTAAAACGGTTCAATTAACTTCAACAAAATAACTTTAGCAACTAGTAGCTCAACTCAAATAGCAAAAGTCTGTTTTGTAGCTAGTAAAACATAGTTTGCAAGTCACTTTTTTTGTGTAAACAGTAACCAAAGTTTTTGTAACTGTATACAAAACATTTCTTTCAGTGTAAGTACACATTTTGACTTTCATCCCCTCTCCCAAGGGAACCGTGCTGAATTTTGGGATAAAAAGTATCCTATAATATGTTACTCCGTAGTATGAACTTAAATCATACCAAGTTTCATTTCAATCCATTCAGTAAATTTTTGCGTGATGCGTGCACAAACATACAGACAAACAGATAAACAGACAAACAGACAAAAATTTCAAAAATAGCTTTTTTACTTTCAATTACTTATCCCTAACATCTCCCAGTCATTATTTTGCAAAAATCTTTAATGTACAGATACGGCAAGTCTACGATTTTATTATATTACTAGATGATGCCCACGGCTTCGCCCGTGTGAATTTAGGTTTTTAAAAATCCCGTGGGAACTTTTGATTTTCCAGAACAAAAAGTAGCTTATCTGTAGAAACCCGTCCCCAAAACGGAAAAATCCCGTGGGATCCCCACGATTTCGGAATACAATTCCTTACAGCATCAGGGTTGAGGAGTTGGTATGTACCTACTCGAGCTCATTCAACGATAAAGTCTTTAATTGGTACCCCCAATATCAATTTAAATAACCGAAAGTTTCTAAAACACATTAGTTTTGGGGATTAGGTCCCCTACAGCATCAGGATTGAGGAGTTGGAATCCAAATTTTTTATAGAACAGGGTTGCAATGTTTCTCTATCGATTAAAAAAAAAATTACGCAAATCGGTTCAGAAATCTCGGAGATATCGGTGTACATAGGTAGAAAAACACAACTCCTCCTTTTTTGAAAGTCGGTTAAAAAAGTAGCCTATGTTACTCCCTGGTTAATTCTCTACTTGTATGTGAAGGTCCCGTCAAAATCGGTTCAGCCGTTCCGAAGATTAGCCCGTTCAAACAGACAGACAGACAGACAGACAGACAGACAGACAGACAGACAAAAATTTTAAAAACGTGTGATTCGGTTATGGTAGCGTTCAAATAACCATATGAGCTTAATATGAGGTAGTTATTTCGATATTACAGACAGACACTTCAATTTTATTTATTAGTATAGATGTAGTATTTTATTATATGTATAGATTTTCACTGCGGCGTCGTTACGGCGGCCGGCCGGTAAATTATATTATGTAGTATTTTATTATATGTATAGATTTTCACTGCGGCGTCGTTACGGCGGCCGGCCGGTAAAGCGATAATATATTCAAATAAAAACATTCAACCACGGGCTTCCCACCCCCTCACCCCACGCAGGGGTCGACCTCACCTCTGCCGATTCGTGTCTCTAATTAGCGGACGTAATTAAATCCGTCGTTTATATTGATAAAAACTTATATTTTTTGCTATAATATACGGTATCACTTTAAGCGGTGAAATGGATGGTGATAAAAATGGTGTATACGGCGCGACGATATACGCCGCGCTCAGAGCGACCTCGCGGTGTGTGTGGCACGTCGCGGAACTAAATTATGCGCCGGATTTCATTCCCAAGTCAAAATTGCGTCCATGCCAAAATTTAGCCCAGACTCTCTTACGATAATATGGCGTCTACCGGTAAAATATCGAGGCTAGTCAATCTTGCGTCCGTATACAGGACGTGGTAAGTCAGTCGGACGCAGCATGGTTGGTAAAAGCAGTCATGTCTGACGCAGGATAGGCGGTGAGATGCAAATATATATATATATATATATATATATATATATATATATATATGTATTTTTGAGGCGCCAGCAATTTCCCAACTCAGGTCTGGTACTGAGGATTATTACTTGACAGAAAAAATAAAATTTTTTTTTTTTTGGCCCAATTTTGGACTCGAACTCAGGACCTCATGATTCGCAGCCGAACAATAGCCACTAGACCAATGAGGCACGGTTCGTTGGTAGTTGTAAGCGGAGCCGACTGTAGTTGGGGTTGTAGTGTGGCGGTCAGCGGTCAGCGGTCAGTGGTCATTTGGGATTAATAATTAAACGTCTTTTACCTTTGAAACTTGAAACTTTGAAGATACGCTCCCAGGACGAGTAAATCGATTATTATTCTATTGTTTATTCGATGAATTTCAAGAAAATAAATATTACCAAATTATTTTTATCAACTCCATCTCACGGACGAAAGGTAATGTTATAAAAGTAGAAGGCTGCGAGTAATAGTAAATAATAATTATGAAAGTTCAGATTTCTTACTTGTTAATAACTACCCTACATTTCTAAACATAGGGCAGGGGTGGCGAACCTTTACGTATCGACGTGCCATTTTTTCTAAACAAATGTTTAATGAGGCCAAAGACGTGCCGTCCAATAATTTTGACTTTGTGATTATTGGGAAAAAATAATTTTACTTAATACTTAACAGCTTTTTTACTACTTTCTGATAAATGTCGGATAACTAAACATAAGTTTTATCACTTTCTTACTTTATGTCAAATCACAAAGACAAAACTTGTGAATAAACTATCTGACACTTATCATAAGGTGGTGAAACAGACCATTGAACTCTTTATTAACCACAAAAAAAAAAACATTTTGCAATGTATTAAAATAATAAAATGTGTAACAAGTGTAAATTGAAAATTTAAAATACCCCCGGCATTCGCCATTTTGTGGCGGCGGCCATCTTGGATTTGCAATAGTGCTATTCTACTAGTCAATCCCTTTCATTTGATACCCATATTAAGGGAGTTGTGAAAAAATATGTAATCCGCTATTTTGTAGCGGCGGCCATCTTGGACCGATTTTCATCAAACATAGCTAACAACACTCTCGACTAAATCACATTTCAAACAAAAAAAACTGCATTCAAATCGGTCCACCCGTTTGAGCGCCACAGGGGAACAGACAGACACACACACACACACACACACACACACAGACACGTCAAACTTATAACACCCCGTCGTTTTTGCGTCGGGGGTTAAAAATCAGTAATACGCGTTATTCAAATTTAAGTAAGGTGAAGCTTCATGGTGAACTTTGTGATCGGTGGCGTGCCCAAAATATTGTGTCGCGTGCCATCAATGGCACGCGTGCCATTGTTTCGCCATCCCTGAGTCATAGGGTATATTGCTTACGAAATCAAAGAAATCTCTAATATGTGCTGTACATAGGTATTGTTTCGTCAAGTTTAGTCTCCTGTGAACCCACCTCTATTAGGCACCACAAAGACATCTTGTAAGTGCAACGTCCCTAATCAAGACCGAATTAATTGTTTCTAAAGAGGCGATTCCGTCGAATATATTCCCTGATTAAGTGAACAGGTCGGGTAAGGGCCGAGGGTTATTAAATAATTTATTGTCTAGCAACTATTCGTAAGGGGCAAAGCTCGAATGTTTCGCTAAGATTGTAAGTTTTGTTATGGTATTGCTAACTAAACTTCGTCCGTCTATGAATCTTAAATGAGTTAGTATTGTAGACTTTTGAAACAAACTATTCATTACATTTTGAACTGTTTTTTTTTCGGATTTTCATTTTTTTGTAAAGCTATTGATGTAAAAAAAAAAACAAAAATATATACATACATCACTGTTTTTTCCTGTAATAGGTCGTGAAGGTGAGAAGTGAACAAATAAAAAACAAATTTCCAAACTCCGACAATGTTCGGTGTAAACTTTTCCGTTTTACTTGGGTCCTAAACAAAAATAAAACAACCGTGATTGAGTTTGGTCCAGTCCTTTATAGCTTTCAATGCGCATTTCGACCTGTCAGTGGCAAATTACACTGGCTGCCCATTCACGCTCAAAAATCACTCTCAATCGAGTGAAGTGGGACAAAATAAAAGGTGAATTCATCATGGGGGCGCGAATCGCCCCTGTCGGGAAACCAGGGCGGGAAACGCGTGTCCGGACCATTTGTACACACTAACAGGTGCCGACAGTTTATTAATTTAAATGGCGCACATTATATAGAGTTATTCGAAATGGTATTTATCAAAAGGAATATAAATATGTAACACAGGACTTATCCGCGAATGATTGTTCGGTTATCTTTTTGTCGTGAACAATAATTATCAAATCAGCTGCGATACTTGATTAGCCAACTAAAAATTATTATTAGCAAATTGGCACTTAGGGATCAGAAAAATAAATGCTCAAGGTGCAAAATAACAAGTTGGTCAGGAAAATTTTACAACTGATTGATCCATGGAAAAAACGAAAGTGGCGCATCTAAAATTTGTTTTTTTTTTTTACTTTTCTGATGCTTCATATTGCAGAAAATATTATCAAATACTATCTGTGATATTAACTATAAACTTTATTTTATATCGTATTAGTCGTTTTATACGTAGTTATCGTATACTCGTAGTTTTAGTTTTAAGTTTCCGTAAGTAATTATCACCATTGCCTGTTCCTAAATTGACGTTCAAAAAATGTACAGTGTACCAATTTTGAATAAAGTTTATTTGATTTGATTTATCAATTCTAATGATATTTTATTAAAAGTTACTACCTACTGAATACTAGAAAATACTGTTATTATTTTCAGTTTTCTCCGATTCTACCAAAGTTGTACAACACTTTTTAATTAATCCTCTTCATAAGCAGAAGTTCTTAAAAAAACAAATACCAATGGTGCTCGCAATATGCATATTAAGTGTCTTATGCACCTAACTGGATATGTATTTAAATGCCTGTTGTAAACAGAAGCATAAAATTTAAAGTGGCCCCACAATGTTTATAAGCGACCACCGACAGTGGCAGTGTTAGGTTGCAGAATTTTATTGAGTAAATTTCCCGTGAGTAATTAAACGAAAAGCATTCTGTTGTGGGTAAGTATCCAATTTTTCATGAGTCAATTCACAAAACCGTGCACGTATATAGAGTGGTCTTTCATATCGATGCGATATTAAAAGATTCAATTAATTTAATTTTTTAAATTTATTTTTAAAACAATCCGGCCACCCTCGAAACATCAATGTATCAACCTACACACTCAATTACTTGTATCGTAATATTTTTAAAACCACTTTCAATTAAAATTTATATAAGGTAAAGTCTCCTTATTCCGTGGTATTTTAAAATTGGCACCCAATTCCGAGGTATATAGAAAAACAGCGTTTTCAACCGATCCCCAAGCTATTTTTTACTGCAACATATCTTAATCAATTGATAGTTTATCATTCCATAGATAAATGACGAAATTGTTAGTTTTATATGTATATGTTTTAAAATAACCGGCAAGTTTTACACTAGCAGCCGGCCCGAACGCATGTTTCATACATTTTGGACCTCGTGCACGAAATACCTACATTTTTTTAAATAGTGTTTATCCGTTAATTTTGAGCTTTATTTGTTTTTATTTAGATTTGAATATTTGGAGGACTATATTTTCAATCGAAAACAATCAACTTTTGTGAATAGTTTTAAAGAAATTAAGGTGAAAATAGGTTTTGAAAATACCTCGGCGTTAGGTGCCAAATATTTTAGCCGGTTCCTAACGCCGTGGTATACCGCGGAATTGCGATTTCATAGACTTCATAACTTTTTCAATTTTTAGAGTCGTTTTATGTTAAATACTTCTTGTTTCGGTTTTGAATATTTAAATAGGCAATAAGGTTACAGAGTCCTAATTACGAGGTACACTTTGGCGTCTCAATCACTAACTATACCGTGTCAAAGTTTACCTATTTAGGTAATTTATTGATAGATTGTATGGGAAAGCTAAAGAAAATTAATTTAAAAGAAAATTAAATTTATACATATTTCGATGCAATTTTGAGAGAGTATTGTACATATTTATGAAGATAATCTAATTAAGCTTTAAATTACACTGGTCTGCAAAAAAAATTTTTTTTGCACTCCTTCATATTATTGTGCAAGATTATTATAGATGTGATACTTCTCTATAGAAACTTGGTTTAAAAAAATATGTATCACGTATATATTTTTTGTGAGGGAATTTTTAAAAAAAAACAAATTTTTGTTTGAAAATAAATCATCGTTTTAATATAATTAGGACAAAATATTACATATAATCACACTAAAACATTAAAAACCATAAGACAATGTAATTACATATTGCTTATATCATTTCACTTGGTAGTTTTTTTCTTTTTATATTTTCTAATGAAGTTTCGCGACGAAAAGACCAACAAAAATCGGCAAACATTGCTTTCGACCATTTTCCATTGTAACGCCTCTCAATGTACAATATGTCCTGATGAAATCTTTCACCGTGTTCATCAGATACCACTCCAAGATTTTCGGGATAGAAATCTCAGTGAGAATCTAAAAAATTAATATTAAGTACCATATTGCATTTTAAAGCTTTATAAGAAGACAAGGTCTTGGATGCTTTCCTTGTAGTTTTCACTTTTTTTTTTGTTTCCAAGAAAATTGTCGAAGTCATACAAAAGTAACAATAGTTTTGATGGTTTTGAGGTTCCATCCAAATCATGGGCGTTGAGAATGTCATGGTTTTATGACTTTTTTTGAGCCAACCTCTAAAAGCTCTTGAACAACTCTTGCAGCATATTTTCGAAAGTCAATTTTTGCCTCTATCATCGACCGGAATCCCAAAATAACGCACATAAGTGATATTAACCAGACTATTGAATGTGTTCCGTTGAGATTTTATGGTAAATTTACCGCAAATGTAGCAAAACACGTCAGGAGAGTTTTTGCAAATCCTTGGCATTTTGTACCTACAACAAAATTAAATTTGCCATAAAATTAAAATTATATTTTAATCACGTTCTAATCTTTTTTGCTATATAGTTGAAACTACACATAAATTTTAATTACATGTATCAATATAATATAAAACTTACCGATATACTAGGCTAAAATCAGCAACAATCACTTTACAACTTTATATCAAACTGAGCGCCACGGAGTCACAGCGAGAACTGAAGAAACGTATGCATTAGTGTAAAATCATCATCAGTTGATATCGTTCTCTCTCTTTCTATCAACCCAAGTCATTTTTGTGTGAAAAAATACGATACAGAATGAATAAACTAGCGTTAATGCATGAATGACTCACAAAAAATACAGAATTTAGAGGTATTTAAAAAAATAAAATAAAAAATAAAATATACGTGATAGCAAAGAATAAGAAGCAGATCTAGATTCAGCATGTTAAGCTCTTCATATTTATCATATTTTTATTTAAAGGAGGATTTCGTTGCAGACCAGTGTTATTTGTTTATTATGGAAAAATCTTTTCTTTTTTAACACTCGGAATTAGGAAACGTGTTTTTTGTTACAAAACTCAATTCCGTGGTATTACCTCGGAATAAGGTTCTATGAGCCCCTAATTACGTGGTATGGATAGAAATACTACCTCGGAATAAGGTTCTATGAGCCTCTAATTACGTGGTATGTATAGAAATAAAATACAGGATGCTCACAATATTTCAGTATGGTTTCAGTTACACCAAGTATCATTCGCGTTCAGTCACGCAAACATTCATATTCTAAAACGTTTATCTTATTATTGCTCGTGCGATTCATTCACTGACTCACTCATTGATCACCCCTCCTGTAAAATTTTGTATAAAAAATTTTTTTTTTCACTAATGATTTCTATATGCTAATGATAGAAGACAAAAATTCATTCGGAACAAAAATATGGAGAGAGCTGATGATTGAGGATTTCGGAGACGGGTGAAGAGCACGCTTAAGGTATTGAAGATAGGAGGGGGGTGCTTGAGCAAATGTCATTCAAAACGTCATCCAATTGGCAGTGAGCTGAAAAAATTCAAAATGGCGAAAAAAAGATGGCCGCCAAACAAATTTCGTCGGTGTCCACCTCGGAGGATAAAAAAATGGAAGAGTGGTTTCCTAGCAACAGATGATCAGGATCCAAAGGTCTATTCGATGAATAGAAAAAAAACCAAAATGGTGGAATTTATTTTTCCATAGAAAATGTATGGCGAATATTGAAGAGACTACAAGTTGTAAACTATGCAAGGCTTTGATGTGGTTTTTTGGAGAAATCTCAAAAAAAATATGGGAAGATATGATGATTGAGGGTTCTGAAGATGGTTGAGGAGCCCGGGCAGGGTATTGTAGATAGGTGGGAGGCAAAGCAAAAATTACTCGAAACCTCATCCAGTTGGCACTGAACTGAAAAAAACCCCAAAATGGCAGATTCAAAATGGCGGCTATACTAATTTCGTCGATGTCTCACTAAGTATAAAAGATGGAAGAGTATTTTCTGGGCAAAATATGATCAAGACCTAAAGATCTACTAAATGGATAGAAAATAAATCAAGATGTCAGAATTTATTTTTCCGTACAAATTGTTTTTTTCATTGATGGTTTCGTATAGAAGACAAAAAATCATGCGAAGGAAAAATATTGAGACAGCTGATGACAAATTATTCGGAGCAAAAATACGGAGAGTGATGATGATCGTAGGTTTGAAAGATGGGTGAGGGGCACAGCCAGGGGCATATACAGTAGTACAATATTATACAGTAGTAATACAGAGTACAATATTATACTGCCTGCCTTCCGGTCACCCGTGGACTCCACGAGACGGGATGACAGGCCCTTAAAAAAGGACCTAGCATCCTCGCCCTACGAAACCATGGTCTCCTCCCCAAAAGGCACAAATATGAAATTATTTTCTATATTTTCATATTTGCGCCTCTTGGCCCTTTCCGCCTTAGTGGCTGCTGCTCCGGCCGCCACGGAGGTCACCTGTATGTGAGACAATGCCAGTGTATCCACACACGTGGCATCTCATCCAAGCTACCTCCTTTGCTTCCATGGAACAAGAGTCACACCGTCATACCTAAACCTGTCATGTTATCAAATCTAAGATTTTTGTCGAACAGCTGATTGCTAACCTAATGAGTACAGAGGCCTTATGCCGAATTTGTACATTGGGGAAACGATGATAGAAATTCGAGTATCGAAACACATTGACTAACATGACTTGAGAGTGAAATGCAACTAAACTGGCTGGTTTTAAGGTTTGAGTCCGCCAATATATTCAGCCATTCGTCTACGCTCCAAGCAGAAATTTTTAAAATAAATATTCGAAGTACCCTACTACATTATGACTTTATAATCTTATTTGATTGTATGAGCATTAGGGTTAATTTTGCTCTGATATTATAGTTTTTCGATATTCAAATCTAGTACCGTTTTCGAAGTGTGCAAGCTCGAACTAACCATACAGGTCGTTAACTTACATTCGTACGCACCGCCTTGAATTTATTGAGGCTCGCGGTACTGTCAAAGGAAGTAAAGGCCACGTGACTTCAAGACCACTATTTGACTCCTATTAAGTTTTGATCATCTTTTGCTAAAAAAACTACTCTTCCATCTTTTATACTTAGTGAGATAATCACCGACGAAATTTGTATGGCCGCCATCTTGTATCCACCATTTTGGGTTTTTCTTCAGCTCAGTGCCAATGGCATGAGGTTTTGAGTAATTTTTATTTGAGCACCTCCCACCTATCTACAATACCCTGCCCAGGCTGCTCAACCGTCTTCCAAACCCTCAATCATCATGTCTTCCCATATTTTTCTTTGAGAGTTCTCCAAAGAACCGCATCAAAGGCCTGCATTGTTCACAACTTCTCTCTCGATATTCGCCATACATTTTCTATGGAAAAATAAATTCCGCCACTTTGATTTTTTTTTTCTATTTATCGAATAAACCATCGGATCCTGATCATCTTTTGCCAAGAAACCACTCTTCTATCTTTTATACCTTCCGAGATGGAGACCGACGAAATTTGTATGGCGGCCATCATATTTTCGCCATTTAGACTTTTTTTTCAGCTCACTGCCAATTGGATGACGTTTCGAGTGACATTTGCTCGAGTACCCACCTATCTTTAATACCTTAAGCGTGCCCATCGCTCGTCTCTGAAATCCTCAATCATCAGCTCTCTCCATATTTTTGTTCTGAATGAATTTGTATCATCTATACGAAACCATTTGTGAAAAAAATAATTTTCATACAAAATTTTACAGGAGAGGTGATCAATCAGTCAGTCAGTCAGTGAGCGAATGAATCAGCACGAACAGCTATATATATATTAATAATATACATATATTAATATTTTACACACAAACATAATTAAACAATTCATACGTATCGAATTGATTTTGAAATCTATTAATAAATACAGTTCATTTTTGAACACCATGTAGAATTCATTCTACTCGTTTCCCTTTGAATTTTGTACCCTCGGAATTAGGAGCCATTTGCCACGGAATTAGGATTTTTACCTCGGAATTGGAGCATTCGGACTTTCTTCATATTTAATTTAATTTTACATTTAAATCAAGTTGTAATTGTTGTCCTTTTAGGATATTTCAAGAGTTAAATAAATAACGCTTCTGATAAAAATAGCCAGTTCTTCAGAAAGGTGTAGTAAATGCTTAATTTTTGACGTTCTTTCGAGTTTTTATGAAAATACCACGGAATAAGGGGACTTTACCTTAAGTGTGGGTACTTCTTACAGCGTTTCATTTTTTTGCAGAAATAATCGTGTTTAGTAGCGATTACTTATGTCTAGTTTTATGTTAATTGATAATTGTAGGGCTGTGGGCTTTGAAATTAGAGTCTAGCGTTGAGTAAAGTTGTTTAATGGGTCACTTTGTCACAAAAATACGAGAGTGCGGGAACGCGGGGCGCTGCGTAAGCGACGTGTGTTCGCTAAGCAGACGAGAAATCGACTGACTCCCTCGCTGGCGCGGCGTTTATATTACGCCAGCGTATGAGTGAGAGGTCCGAAAACCGTTAAAACACCCATGCTCTCTCGCATGGGTGAGTGAAGAACAGTTGCAACTACGAATATACTTCTCGAGCCTGGACCTCAAGTATTGTAAGGCTTAGTACATGCATGCGGCTTAAAGGCAGTTACTCATCACGCTATACACTCCCCCTCGAGTTCGTGAGAACGCCCTCGTTCATGAACTCGCTTAAAACTAGTTAACAAACAGGACAAGCATGTTTCCGAGGACGTCCCCTTTTACGCTTAGGAACTACAGGACGAGGAGGCGAAGAATCCCGGCTAAAGAATCGTGTAAGCTCTGAAGAGTGAAATTTACCTAAAACCTCGGTAGGCGAATCCAAATTTGAAATAATATAAGCAGTAGGGCTGACTCGTTCTTTGACCACATAAGGGCCGTCCCTTTTTGGAATGAACTTAGATGTAACATTTTTCGCAGCGTTGCTAAGGACATGTGACTTTAAAAGCACCTTGTCACCAACTTCGAAAACATCGCCAGGCCTACGGGAACAATCTGCGAACTCCTTTCGCTGATCCTGTTGAGTAGAAACTCGTTCCCTAACTGCAAAAATTGAAGCAGACGAAAGACGTTGCTTTAGCTCGTCGAACGCACGAGCTTTGTCTGAGCTCCAACTCCAATGTTGATTTTTCTTCAACAAACGTGTTAAAGGTTTTGCGACAGCTGAAAAATTCGGAATAACTCTGCGGAACCAGGAACAACGCCGAATAAATTTGCGAAGCTGTGTCCGAGACGATGGTGTCTTCATCTCTAGGACTGCACGAACCTTGTCATTGTCAAACGACTTGGGAACCAATAAAGCCGGAGACATCCAAGCTGAGTCGCATTCTTCCATGCTGCCATCAGCTAACGTTTTGTCGAGCTCGATCCGCATTGCGTCCTTCTTGGCCGGAGTTACCCTGTAAGGCGGGACAGCAACAGGCGGATGATCGCCGGTATCAACAACGTGTTCGGCGAAAGGAGTCTGCACTCCCCCTAGCTCGAAGATGTCTCCTTTCTCCACGAGGAGACTGGCAAGAAACTCCCGCTGTTCATTGGTAAGCGAAGTCGCCTCATCGTCCCGCAGGACATTAACCGAAGAACACGGAGCGAGAGATGACACTTGTTCGAACGTCATGTCGAACTTTTGCGAACTATCCGCGAAGTGCCATTTACGGTTGCCAAAGTCAAAGACTAAATTAAATATAGACAAAAAGTTAATACCTAACAAACTTTCATTATTGTTAAAGTCAGGAAAAATTAAAAATGGAACAACCTTAGTTCTGTTATGCAGTGTCACCTCTAGTTCCGTTGTCAATACATTCATTTCCCTAGCAACACCATCCGCCAACTTAACAATCTGTGTTGACGGCACTAACGGGTGCTTCATGTTACGAAGGAGAGCGTACAGCGTGTGACCCGCGATGCAGCTTTTAGCTGCCGAATCTACGAGTGCAGTGCCCCGCTTTCCTAACAAGGAAATATTAAGTATAGGACGACGATTAAGTATATCACTAGAACTAGGATTAGGTAATACACAAGCATTAATATCCGAAACAGAACAAGTATCGTTAACATTATTATCCACAAAAGTGTTAGAAAAGTTATTACAAAAACCCCCTGTCGCAATCGCAGGGTTACCTTTTTCCGCTAGAGTCGTAGGTACATACGCAACGGACGTGAAACTTGCGCCGGACGGGTCTGGCGACGACGTCTTACGCGCGGCGGACGCTTTCGGCGTGCAAAACGGTTTGCGCGCGCTGTAGACGCAATTTTTCGTAGGTATTTGGTTTATGGAGTAAAATGTCTCTACGCTAGACACATTGCACTTTTTACACTGAGATTTAATTACCCCCGGTGATCCGCAAGTGTAACACTTCACTTCACTTTGTGGTTTGTTTTTATTAGCTAACTTATCGCAATTAATTTTAATGTGCGAACGCGATTTACAGTACGCACAGAACAGTCTATCCTGTTTATTAATTTCCTTGGGATGGATTTCGTTCCGGACGGGAACGGACGGCGTAGACGAACTCGAGGAGTTACTCTGCAGGGCTGTCGGAGGCTTCCTCTTTGGTGCCTCTTCAGCCACCTTCGAACCCGGGTTTTTGCCCTCGGTTAAAGAGTCCTCAATGGCCCTAGCTCTCCGGAGTAAATCGTCGAAGCTTTGAACACTTTCGCGATCCAAACGCTTTCTGATCCGTCGATCCAATAAGGCATAAGTGATATCCAACTCAACTTTCTCGTTGAGGTCGCCTTCCGGCAACTTAGCTAAGAGAGCACGCGCCTTGGAAATGAATATGTCCGTGTTTTCATCACCTTGGGACATTTGAAATAATTCTCTGTAGACAACGAAGGGGGGCCGCCTTGCACCAAACGCTGAACGTAGACGTAGCAACGCGTCTTCCCATTGCGTTGTGGATCTTCGTAATCCTTGCCACCAGCGAGCTGCATCATGAGTAAGTAGGAGCGAAAAACCTTTGAGAGCATTGTCATCCGTGATCTGCAGGCAGTTCTTGTAGACCTGAACAGCGTCGATGAATGCCTCCACGTCATCACTGCTGGAACCACTGAAGCGAGCTGAACACTTGGAGAAGTTGGAGCTGGTCGAAGACAGGACCGGACGATCCGTTGAGAGAATAGGTGTAGAAGAACGAACTTCCCTCAGAAGCCTCTCGCACGTGTCCGCATTTGTTTGCTGGATTGTACTTAAAAGCGAGTGAAGTTGGGCTGACGTCATAGTTAAGTTTTCTGACGAGTCGAGCCTCTGTTCTTCTGAGCCAATGCTCCGCCTTGTTCTTGGCATCTTGTATAGACGAAGAAAAACCGTTAAGCAGTATATACCTATAAAACGATTTACGATTTACCCGAAACAACACATTTACCCGAAACGTATAGGAACACGTAAGTAGGTATGGCTTTATAACTAACTCCGCCGCGATCGCGATGTTATTTACGCGCGCGAGAAACCGGTTTTCACTGGTAATGTTCTCTTCGCGAACGGCACAAATAGGTATAAAGTTTTACGTAAGTTATAAGTTCACTAAAACCCCGAAAAACACTTTGGGCGTCCAGTGTAGGACTGGACTTGTTTTAGACCCAAAGAGACACGTTGGGCAGCCAGTGTAGGGCTGTGCCTCTTTTTAGATCCTAAAACACACGTTGGGCAGCCAGTGTAGGGCTGTGGGCTTTGAAATTAGAGTCTAGCGTTGAGTAAAGTTGTTTAATGGGTCACTTTGTCACAAAAATACGAGAGTGCGGGAACGCGGGGCGCTGCGTAAGCGACGTGTGTTCGCTAAGCAGACGAGAAATCGACTGACTCCCTCGCTGGCGCGGCGTTTATATTACGCCAGCGTATGAGTGAGAGGTCCGAAAACCGTTAAAACACCCATGCTCTCTCGCATGGGTGAGTGAAGAACAGTTGCAACTACGAATATACTTCTCGAGCCTGGACCTCAAGTATTGTAAGGCTTAGTACATGCATGCGGCTTAAAGGCAGTTACTCATCACGCTATATAATTTATATTATGTATTTAGAAATATTATCGTATTAGAACGTAAAAGATAATAAATATACACGTGACACAGTAGTAAATTACACTCGTGTTGTCGATTTGTCGCGCGCTACAAATTACAATTATCAACCCATTCGTCGATTAAAATTAGTACGGTAAATTGAATGTGTAATATTTATACTGAAATATAGAAATATTAATTATCACTAGTGCGAATATAATGAACAGGGGGAAAGGGTTTCCATAAATCGATTCTACTCGCGTGATTCGATTAAGACGGGGTCGAGGGGGTCCGAAATAATTCATTTTTGTAGATACGCCGTCTGGTCAGCAATATGTACCATCATAACATTATCTAGATGCTATCGTATTTGTTTATCTTTTTATTTTGATTCCAGGTAAGAGTCCACAATTAAATAGAAAATACATGGTTAGTACTCAACTATTCGTACACAAAGCCGAGCAATAAAGTTTAAGATAAATAAATACGGAATCGAAAAAGCCAATCAAATCCTATATCTGATAAACACTCGAAGTAGGCAATAAGAACTCTGTAATAGCACAGCAGACAGGATAAACAAGCAGACGAATTCTCGATAAAAACCAATAACTCGATAAAACGAGAGAGCTTAAAGCATAAAACGACTGTTCGCTACCGAATGAGAGTATAAACGGAATCATCTTTCACGCCCCGCCGGACGGTTTACACGAAAACAAGATTGATTTTATTGACTATGTACATCGTATGTTAGAGAGAAAGCAAACAGAATATTTTTGAAGCCGCAATTTTCCAAATTGACCCACAGAAAAAGCAATCAACGAAAAAGTTTTACTCACAGATTTTTTTTTTTATTTCTCTTTAGTAAAAGTTTCCGAAATTATGTCCGTGATCAGAAGATTTATACCAGAATTACTGTTGAAAGAAAGTAGAGACACGCTCTAGCTCTAGTTTCTACAGTTAGTACTAAAATAAACTTCATCAAAATCACTGTACATATTTAAGAACAAAGCAACAAAAGATCGCTGTAAATTTATTTCTAACGCAATACAGCCAAAAGCAGACATGTCTGTTCATACTCGAATTTCAAATTCGAGAACGTGAAGATAAACTGATTCAAAATTAGTCGTCTATAAATATGATATAGCAGCATAAATACGATATCCTGCAATCAAATCGTATGGTTTCAATGGCTTCGATGTCTGCTCGTGTGTGGTCCGTAAACAAAGCTCTTAATGGCCGTAGACTAACGTCAACAGTTTATTACCACAATCGACATCGCAGTTACAGTCGATTCAATGTATCGACTTCGGTTCGCTGAAATAATGACGGCTCTGTTACGAGTGGATCGATTTTAGTTGCGATGTTCCGATTTGTAACTCGATTTGTCGATATTAATGACTTGTATTATTATATCTATACTAATATAATAAAGCGGAAGAGTTTGTTTGTTTGAACGCGCTAATCTCAGGAACTACTGGACCGATTTCAAAAATTCTTTCACCGTTAGATATGTACGTGATCCCTGGGTGCTATAGGCTATATAATTATGTACCACGGGCGAAGCCGGGGCGGACCGCTCGTAATGTTATATTAGCTGATGCCCGCGACATCGTCTCATAAGCAAAAATTTCATTCTATTCAAAGAGTTTAATAAGCAAATATTTACGTCTTGTCTTAAAATAAAATAATTTTACTTTAATTTTTAACTCAGTTTTATTTTCTCCAAATCTTTCTATTTGAAGCTTTAACAATCCAGTTTTTTTTAGTAAATTCATTAAAATAAAGAAAGAAGAGGACTATACTCGAAGAGATCCTAAACTTTAAATATATTTTGTTTTTGCAATCTTAATAAAATTTAAAACAAAATATTAAGGTTAAAGGAAGCTTAAATAATAAATAATAATATTAAAAAAATATGTTTTAAATAGTTATAAAATCTATAGTAATATCCATAAATTAAAATTATAATGACAATAAATTCGCAATTAGAAGCAATGGCGAAGAGCACTGTCTGAGATCAATAAGCAATTTCCCCAAGATACCGGATGCGGTCTACCGGGCACAAGTTCAATTATTATTGAATTTCCTATGTTCGTGGCCGGGGAGGCCAAAACGTGAGGGCTGTTAGAATTCGTTAGAAATGTCAAAATTATAATTATTATGTATGTCTAGATTTCATAATTATCATAAAACTAACTATCATCTAAAAAACATTATTTTACATAATTTTCCAATAAAAGGCTTGTAAAAAACTATTAATTATTATTGATGCTACTATTCTCAGAGTAAGTAGCATCCTAATATTCCTAATGGGAAGGCTGAAACGCCGTGCATAATCTTGTGTGCTACAAATTATTGTCTATGCCTATTATTAATGAGGATAAAAGCAAAACTTAATAGCCACGAAAAGGGTGGGTACTGTTTATTTGTATAATTAATTCTAAAAACTTTGTCTATAATGAAGATGCCATCTCGATGTTGTTGTTTCATCAAATCCGTTTCACAAGGGGTTGCTGTTCCGCCTGTTTCACTTCGCTTTGTATTACTTGGGATTATTATTTACCTATAGCTTAATCGCTTTTGAAGTTATTTGAAGCAAATCTTCTATATTGAATTAGTGATTTCGACGCTAAAAGAGCTTTTGATATGCGGTCTATCGTCAACTTATAACTTTAATATTTTACATAATATTCGTGTTTTATTTGTACACTTTGTAAAATATCGAGTATTTAAAATAGAGTCATAACACTAGTTAAGAACAACCTTAGTGTACTCAGTTATCAGTTATGAGTGCATAAACCCCAGTTTACAAAATAATATCCTAAAACAGTCCCAAAGTAACTCAAGCTATTTACCTACTAGTAAAATTAAATAGAATACGAGTGTTCAAATTTTGTAAATTTTCTAGACTGCGCGCTGGAGCGTAGGAACTAGTGAGCCGGCGAGCGACGCTGCGTACCGGACGCCGCCCGGTTCGCTTTGGGAGTTGGCACTCAAAACTGCACAGTGTGACTCACTGCCACCGGACAACACGGCCACCCGTATGAGCCGTGACGAAACTCTATCGAAAATCCTAAACTCAAGTTAATCGATTAGACAACACTATCAAAATATTATGTAGTTGAAGAAACTTCGAAAATTAACACCGTTACGTTAGGTTAGGAGCAACGTGGCGGGTCTAAGCTCAGAATTCCTCTCTCTGAGAGGAGACGTGTGCCCAGCGGTAGGACATCAAAGGGTTGTAAGTAGTGGTGGTGGAAGATCTATACGATTACATCAGATAAGTTTTACTTTAGATAAGGTTATTATGATTAATGAGAGGAGCTACGGCTTTGGAATTTTATACCATCTTGTTACAGTTAAGGTATTGATCAGAACAGGGAATAAATCACACAAAGACGTAAACAGTCTCGTTCATATTTTATACATCGCGTACATATATTGAAACCGTGTTCTAACAATTTCACATACAATCATAAATTCTAATTTAGCGAGTTGCCGGATCGCGTTACCACCTTCAGTTTCGTTTCATTGTATGTTGCTCCCAAGACGGGCGCCCTTAACGTATACAAAATTAATTAGACAAAATCTTGGGCTTGTAATATTTTATTATTATTTCCGTTACTGAGATTTTATTAGCGCTTCACATTTATTACTTTTGCCGTGGATCGGAATGGGGCGTTGATTAGCATCGTTCCCGTATGTTCTCTTTGCTACAACTTCGTAATTATAGAAGTTGTAATTACACAGCCGCGTACATTGTGAAACCTTCCCGGGACTCCATTTCGTTATCGCGAGGCGAATGATGCTTCGCTAAATTAAACGTCGCCCATACAGATATTTTCTTTATTAAAACTGCCTATCTACTACTTCTCGACTGTTTAATTTACAACTCTATCAAAGTGTAACTCTTCACTATTTTCATGATTACGTACTGGCCTATTACCGTCAACTAGAAAGGTGAATATTAATCGAATAGTATTAAGTAGTTTGTAACAATTTAGTTCATGTATCACCAGGTTTTAGAATACCCGATGATACCGGCGCTATAACCACTATCTTCCAATAATGCTCTTTTCTAAATGCAGCAAATATTTAAATTGGATATTTAAGTTGAAATTGCTTAGTGACAACGATAAATATTCAGGTTCGGTAAAGGTCCAATCGCAAACAATGGAATAAGTGATTTAGAAACAATTAGACTTCAATACCAACGTCGGCTAAGATTTTAAACGAATACAGAAAACACCTCACTTATAAGGCAGTCCATTTGTGTTCCTAGGACTCAGGATACAGCGTCTTCTACTTAGCGGTGAAATGTGTAATGCCTTTTATTCCGATCTCACCGAGCCGCCCTTTACTGTTCCTTACACGTCTTGACTTTTACTAAGACAAGGTGGGAAGACCAAATGACGCTACTGCATTGTATACTGCATACTGCAAAAAATTATTCGGGTGTTTCTCTTTGGTTCAATGATTTGAGATTTTATACTACTATGTTATGTTGATTCTTTTTGAGTAATGTACTTTACTACAATCGACGTATTGCGTCGGCACTTTTGCTTTATCACGTAAGTACTATACACGGACAAAAATCCAATAGTTTATATCTAACAAACATCTCAATATCATTAGCTTCACAAAGCAACAAGCACATAATAATATTTCAAAAACAAACAAAGGAAGCTCAAGCAAGCAAGAAGTAAAACAGCTATCAACCTCCTTTATATTATCATCATTCTCAATGGTACAGCGATTTAGATTTTATTAATAAAAAATAATCACATTTTATAGAGTAGTATATTATGCTCTAAAGTAGTCTAAGCGTAGTTACTAAGCGTAGTCCCATAAATATGTGGCTGAAGCTACATGCATCTAGTAGCTACGCACGCTCGTACATTAGGGAGAGATGAGTTGACCAGTCGGAGTTGGCCAAATCTAATCATCTGCATTAGTCATGCGCCGCCGAAGCCCATACTGCGCTTCATTTCACCAGAACATCCACCCTTGATCCGATTTATACGTTTGTGGCCTCGCAAATTGAAATTTTCCTCAAAATAAAAGAGGTAGACTCATTAGAACGGCCAAGAAAAAGGAAAAAGGAAAAATTCTGATCTTTAACTTAATTTTAGAATAATTAAATATACGGAGCAGCGCGTTAAGTCAAACTATAATATGTATTATTTTTAGACCATTTCTAAGAATGTAAATAGTAAAACCTAACCATATAGAAAAGATAGTTTTCTACTACAACAACAATTATAATAATATAATTTTCATTGTATTCTCTATACACGAGCAATTACTTGTGAAACTCGACCGTTGCATAGATATTTGAATTGTGTATGAAACTACCAAAGTTAGTGGAAATAACCGTAAGCTGTAAGTGGTGTATCGTTCATATTACACATGTAGGAGTTGTCCCCTGGTGACGTGCCGAGCATTATATGGACATTGATAAAGAGGTCACGTATGACTGCCGAGTGCCGACCCGTAATAAGTACTCGAGTATTGGAAAAGTGAAGAAATCTTAATTTTTCACACTCAGATTTGTACAGCAAGTTAGCGTAATAAAATACGTAATTGCAATGCAAAAATGCACGAGGCTCAAAACAATGTTTCCTAAGCCGCAATGAAACCGAAAAAAGCGAGCAAAACACGTCTGCATCGTTCAAGTGCAAATATTTACCCGCCGTCCGCGAAAACGAAAATTTTGTTCGCCGATAACTTCGCTCGATGATACCACAATTGCGAAAAAATTGTAGCAATTTCAACCCATTAACATTCACTAAATGTAGGAGGTTCCGTTGTTACTCGTTTACCCATGTCATCACATGTCAGTTAACATAGAGTCTTGGTAAAGCTTTGTGATTAGTTTGTAAGTCGGATATTCTGATTTAAATCACTTCGACTCTCATTCATCAAAGTTAAGGTATCTTCAATACAAAGCGCAACTTATGTGTATCTAATTTAATCCAGTCAGAATGATCCATGTATACATAATGGACAAAGATGTACCAGTAATTTTTTTATTTCTCCTGCAGTGTATTTGATAAAACTGGGTTAGAAAAAATATTTCCAGCGTCCAGCAGATCCGTGCAAAAATTGGCAACTTTTCTGTAATCGAATTCCGCACACGACGCGTATCAAACTGGTATGCGTCGCACGGGCTTGCACGTCTCTGCGGTCAGGATTTACCGAGCATAGGAAATATTTTTTGATATCTTCTCACGAAATTGTTTCGGAAGCATTGGCGCTAATCGTTCCTGCATTCCATCGCCAAATAATGCATTTCTTTTCTCGTGAAAAGAATTTATAACTACTTAAGTACTGTACTTATACTTAAATTAATTTTAATTTAGAAGATTTTGAGAACTTTTGATCATCATAGCCGGAGCCCGGAACAGGTAGCGACTCGATACCTTGAATAATTTTGTCTTTCTCACACCTAGGTGTCTGCTCTTACAAATACGCAAGTACTTACAAACACGATTGGAAGTACATGATGAACTACTTACTAAGTATTCCAATTTGTACAAGTATAAATTAAAAAATTAAAAAAACCCCGACATACGCCATTTTGTGGCAGCGACCATCTTGGATTTGCAATAGTGCTATTCTACTAGTCAAGCCCTTTCATTTGATACCCATATTAAGGGAGTTGTGAAAAAATATGTAATCCGCCATTTTGTAGCGGCGCGATCTTGGACAGATTTTTTCAAACATAGCTAACAACACTCTCGACTAATTCACCTTTCAAACAAAAAAAAACCGCATTCAAATCGGTACACCCGTTTGAGCGCCACAGGGGAACAGACACACACACACACACACACACACACACACACAGACACGTCAAACTTATAACACCCCGTCGTTTTTGCGTCGGGGGTTAAAAAGAGCTGCTACAACAAGTGATTTGAATTGTTTATATATAAGAAGATCTCGATACCTTGTTCGTCAAATGTTCACATATCAATCACTCAATACACACACCACTCGTAGAGCGTGTCCATCGTACGTATTATTGCAAGTGTTTGCATTGCAGGGACGTGCCCTACGGTCGTCCGTAATGGGCGGTTTCCGTCTAATGCCGCTGCACAATAGCACCGGAGAGATGCTCATTCGACAGTGCAGATTGCAATTATTAGGAGATTTGCAGATCGACCGTATTGCTAACACTACACTGTATACTGTTATTGACTTAACCTGAGCTCTGATGTACCTACTACCTTTTTAACTTAACTAGGTGACATGAGCATTAGGGTTAATTTGTAATTAGTCATCATCATCATCATGATCAACCCATTACCGGCTCACTACAGAGCACGGGTCTCCTCTCAGAGTGAGAAGGGTTTTGGCCATAGTCTACCACGCTGGCCAAGCGGATTGGCAGACTTCACACACCTTTAAGAACGTTAAGGAGAACTCTCAGGCATGCAGGTTTCCTCACGATGTTTTCCTTCACCGTTATAGCAAGTGATATTTAAATACTTAAAACGCACATAACTCTGAAAAGTTAGAGGTGCGTGCCCCGGGATCGAACCCACGACCTCCGATTAGAAGTCGGTAGTCCTAACCACTAGGCTATCACAGCTTTTTTTTTGTAATTAGTATAGACGGGCAAACGTCGTGATATAACACCATTGTCAAAGTAATTAAAAAACTTACACTATGCCCTCATACACATTAGCGGTCAACCGCGTGCGCGGCTAACCGCGCGGCTAGCCTCTTCATAGAATTTCGTCGCGGTTTAGTGCGTACAAAATGAGCGGTTGCATATAAAAATATAAAAGCGGCTAGCCGCGCGGTCAGCCGCGTACGCGATTGACCGCTGCGTATGAGGGCTATCTCTCGGTTCTTGAGATTTCGGACATATTGTCTTCAGTTTGACTGATTTTTAAGCTGAAATTAATTTAGGCGATCTTTGACTGTGTAACTTTGAAGTGAATTTTAACACTTTAAAAATTAGCCTGCTAGCACAATCCTGAATTGAAAACGAAAAATAACACTGAACATCTTAAAAAAATAATTGCAATAGTATCCCTTTATAGGCATTTCGAATGTAAATTCTATTGCATTGTTATGACGTACCCTAACACAGCATTGGGGTGCATTAGGCAGCCTGCAACAATAGCCTAGAGTGACTACTGATGTACGTTGATACGATTGTTCCGAAAACAATTCATTTGAATCTGACCGCTCGCCTGTCCGATTCGTGATAGTGTTTGGAATAGATTGCGTTTCATCATGGCAAATGTGAATTTAGCAATCAACATATTATCTAGCCATATTATTATGTGCCGAAAGTAGAGACTGGAACCGTTAGTTATTAGATATAGTCGTCATTAACCGATAGACGTCTATAAATACTGAACGTAGGTCTCTTATAGAGACCTACCTTCAGTATACCTTCCACTTATACCTTTATACTGTAGCTACCATAAGACACGGTCTTCGGTCGCTTGTTTCCAATGCCTGAATCATTTATGAATTTTATTTAATGTTAATCATTGGCATCACGTACGAAATAATAGTTTTCAATAACAACAAATATGAGTGCTAATTGTACATGATATTCGTACAAAGGGTGTGTAGCATTTTCGATATGAGTTACGTCGATAACCCTCCATTCCAAAGATAATGTTCACATAATTGGCGAAACATTTCCATTCCAACCCTTCCAAGACGTAATGTTACGCCCTGCATGTTATTTAATTACGCAGTCTTGAACAATGTGAATTGTGTCGAGTAGCGATTCCGCGATGATTCGAATATCAAATGGATATGAATAAGTCGTTTAATATTTTCTATAATAACGCTTACTTATTTTACACAGATAAGTCAAATAGATATAACAAGAGGCAGCAGAACCGAAGGACTGATATGAGTTAGGTATCTATAAAATAAATTCCCATAAGCGTAGTTTCGTTCAGATTATTTACTGAAAAGCAGCTAAAACACATTTTGGTTAAAGAATGGAATAGAAAACACATTTTTCATTTATTGCACACCAAAACATATATGGCTGGGATATATAGTCAAACTTATACAGGCCGAAGATGAAATATAGATTTGAATAAAGACTTGAGCTGGAAATTACGACCGTATTTTTTATAGTAGGAGATCCCACCTTAGAAATTTCTACCCTCATCTGTTATTTAAACGAATTATATGTCAAATGAAAGATTATTTTATTCTTAATCGAACCGTATTTGGTTGCCTGGTCAAAAGTGGTGCTAAATCATGGTTGCCTGGATTTTAAGATATAAAATGTTCGGTGCGAGTGTTGAAAGTGACAGAAAAGTGTTGCGCGCGCAATTTCATTTGACAGACAAAGATGCAGTGAGGCAGGCGTGCACTCGGCAGGTGCTTAGTCTATACATAGATTAAAACCATAGACTTTCTGTGCCTGTCCATTAAAGATATTTACAAAAAAATAAGTGAGTGACGTAAGGGATAAGTAATAAAACGTAAAAAAGCTGTTTCTGAAAATTTTGTCTGTTTGTCTGTATGTTTGTGCATGTATTACGCAAAAACTACTGAATGGATTGAAATGAAACTTGGCATGATTTAAGTTCATACTACATAATAGCATATAGGATACTTCTTATCCCGAAATTCAGCAGAGTTCCCTTGGGAGAGAGGATGAAAGTCAAAATACACATTATGCTATTATGTAGTATGAACTTAAATCATGCCAAGTTTCATTTCAATCCATTCAGTAGTTTTTGCGTAATACATGCACAAACATACAGACAAACAGACAAAATTTTCAAAAACAGCTTTTTTACGTTTTATTACTTATCCCTTACGTCACTCACTTATTTTTTTGTAAATATCTTTAATGGACAGGCACAGAAAGTCTATGGTTTTAATCTATGTATAGACTAAGCACCTGCCGAGTGCACGCCTGCCTCACTGCATCTTTGTCTGTCAAATGAAATTGCGCGCGCAACACTTTTCTGTCACTTTCAACACTCGCACCGAACATTTTATATCTTAAAATCCAGGCAACCATGATTTAGCACCACTTTTGACCAGGCAACCAAATACGGTTCGATTAAGAATAAAATAATCTTTCATTTGACATATAATTCGTTTAAATAACAGATGAGGGTAGAAATTTCTAAGGTGGGATCCTAGACCATTAAAGGAGGATATAAAAACCCAGTATATATTAACAAAGACATTATGCCTTTATTTATATACACTTATAATTATTACCAAACGGAGATGAGACAATTCTAAACTTTGAATGTGTAACTAATCACTTTAGAGTTGGAGACGCAACATCTACGGATTCATGCGCGACCCTACGCTCGCACCCGTGCAATCTTCAGTCAAAGCGGGAACCCTTCTAAGATATCCCTTGCAGAACTACATGTCCAAACCAATTATAAGCGTATGAATCAAAATGATGGAGTAAGGTGAAACTGATACGCAACTTTAATTGAATTACAATAGAAATATTTCAAAACATTACGAAATTAGGTTTTAAAAGTGATTATGCAGATTCTAAAAATGATGTTACAAATTACTTTTCATTGAAAATAGAAATATAGTTTCGAAATGTTTTATATCAAGTCTAACTTAGAGTTTACGCACCAATCAAAGCAATTTTACCACAGTTGATCAGCGCTTTTGCGACTGTATTGATGCTGCAACCAACTGATCGCGCATCTAGCTACTGCTTCGATGCTTATCGCGAATTAAAAGTTCGAATCATGAACTCTTGCTTCCGAAAAGCGATCAAAACGTTAATTACGATAAGGCCAAATACAATGCTCCAAGAAGTCATAGCGAGATGATGCATCGCGAGAATTGGCGTATATTTTCTTAGAAACCGACACAGACCGGCAACGGGCAAACTCCCAACGTAGGCTCGAGCGTTCGGGCTAATTCTATTGTGTAGATCCACATGTTGAGCGAAGTGTATTGGCGCCAGTGTTGGGGCCAACGCATGGATCCGTGGTTAGAGAGTCGTGTGTACTTTTTATAACCCCCGACGCAAAAACGACGGGGTGTTAGGTATAAGTTTGACGTGTGTCTGTCTGTGTGTGTGTGTGTGTGTGTGTGTGTGTGTGGTGTGTGTGTGTGTGTGTGTCTGTCTGTTCCCCTGTAGCGCTCAAACGGGTGAACCGATTTGAATGCGGTTTTTTTGCTTTGAAAGGAGAATTAGTCGAGAGTGTTGTTAGCTATGTTTGATGAAAATCGATCCAATATGGCCGCCGCTACAAAATGGCAGATTACATATTATTTCACAACTCCCTTAATATGGGTATCAAATGAAAGGGCTTGACTAGTAGAATAGCACTTGCAAATCCAAGATGGCCGCCGCCACAAAATGGCGAATGTCGGGGGTTTATTAAATTTTTAATTTATACTTGTACGTTAAAAACTTATAATTTTAATAAGGTAAGAATAGCTTTTATAAGGTTAAGGTAAATGTGGGACCCAGATAATACCGGAATATAAAGTAGGCATGTTTCACGAAAAATTCAAATACGAAAGTTTTCTCATGGTTGTAAATTTAAAATTGGCATATGATCAGAGTTTATTCCGACAGTTATCCAGTTTAACATGCACATATCCCGCTGTTAAAATGGAAGGCGTATTTCACTGCGTCGACACACAATACGCTATCTGATGATTGGTTTTTGGCAATTACCAGTATTGTGGGCAATGCGTGCACTCACCGTGTGAAATATGTATGGGATCCGCTCTTTGTTGCATCTATGCATTGCGATGGAATAACAGCTTGTTATTTAAATTTTAATTAATGGTTGTCCTCGTATATTTACGAAGATTTGTCAAATGTGCATACCTATTATATAATTATTTTGACTGCTTGAAATTAGAATAACAAAGTTACGTATAATAATAAGTAGGTACACACATAAGTAGTGTTTATAGAGTGAGTTAGAATTTTCTTATAAGAATTGTCTTGAATAATTTCGGACTAGGTTATATTAAAAATACAGATAACCAATTATAAAAACCGGCTTCACAATACGAGAACCAATAACACTTTTTAAAATTAATATTTAATAACCGCGAATTCATCCCCATGGATTTAGTTACTTGGTACTTTTCCCCTTTTTACTAATCCCGTGGGAATTCTATTCACAGGATAAAAAGTAGCTTTTGTCAGTCTCCGGGATATAAGCTTCCTTGGATTTCAATTGAAATTTGAAACTCACGAAAGTATAAGTCCTAGCGATTTGAGAAGGTCTGTGCCCAGCAGTAGGACATTAAAAGTCTGTAGTGGTGGTGGTGGCTATAAAATTACAATATACCGACGACAGGCACACAAACAATGCGCGGGGAGTATCGACAAATAATTTTAATTGGGCGGCAAGTAATTGTCAAAAAGCTTTTAGTGCATCGGACGCAAGATTGTCAAATATCAGCGAAAATCCATTAACTGATGCCGACATAGGACAATACAATCAAATGTAACTGTAAAATATCACCACGGGTTTATTACGTGTACTTTAAAAACGGATAATTTAAAAAGTTTTATAGTTTTCTGTTAGTGAAACAATTTAAAATTAAATATTTTCATTCTATAGGAAAAAATGGCAGTTCTGAATCAATTACTAGTATAATAGGTTAATATATTTATGAATCAATGAAAATAAATCCATATAGATAATAGTCTTTGGTTCACTGACAGACCGCCTGATCAACGTCTAGTTCATAACTATATGGACCGAGAAATCTATACCTACTAATATAATAAAGCGGAAGAGTTAGTTTGTTTGAACGCGCTAATCTCAGGAACTACTGGACCGATTTCAAAAATTCTTTCACCGTTGGATATGTAAGTGATCCTAGAGTGCTAAAGGCCATAATATATGTACCACGGGTGAAGCCGGGGCGGACCGCTAGTCTTATATAAAAAATTTTGCACATTATTTTCTCCAGTTGAAATTACGATGACGGCGACCAATCTCAATGGAGACTAGCCAACTGTGAACTGAGATCTTATAGTGCACGAGTGTGTGCATAAATATGATGCACTCTCTCACTCTCATAATTTGATGGAACCGAAATCCGATACGATCGGAGAGAGATCCGGCGTACCGCGCAGTGCAGAACCGAAGGTTTGTGGCTTTACGTGCTCAATACCACTAGATATACATAATATACTCACATATACTACATTAAATCATCATCATTGGCGCTACAGCCTTTTGTGGGCCCGGGCCTGCTCAATAAGATTTCTCCACGTATCTCTATGTTTATTGTTTAGGGTTCGTTTTCCATTTCTTTAAACCAAGCCGCTTGGCGTCTTTGTTTACTCTATCTATCCATCGATGCCTTGGCCGACCAATGCTTCTGCGTCCATCTGGGTGGGAGGCCATTAGTTTTTTTGGTGGGCGATGCTCATCCATTCGCTCCACATGTCCAGCCCATTACAATCTTGCGATTTTAATGTGCCGAACAATATTTGACTCATTGAATGTTATAAAGCTCGAAGTTATACCTCATGCGCCAGGCTAATGGGATGTGGCGCATTGGCGCATATTACATTAAATAGCATCTACAAAAGACATAGTAATAACCAATAATAACATTTAACCCTTTGTTTCAAGTAGCTCTGCCGTCTGTACCGTATCGCTTGACATTTGTATAAAGGTTACACCGCCTTTCAGTACGTTTTCTTAGCTGACACTGTTTTATTAGCAAAGAAAGGGTGTTATTGTATTGCGTACAATCTAACCTTTGAATTGAATGGGGTGGAAGAGTCTCAATATGTTTTACAATGCTTAGTGAGCTATTATGAAAACTTAGCCTATAAATACCGAGCATGCGACCCACCCGAAATTCACTTGAGTGATAATAAGATATTTTCTAATTGGAAATTTAAGATTCAGTTTTTATTATTATTTATAAACTTTCTTGCGTTGGTGATTGCTTTGAGTACAAAAGGTTTGGGATAGTAAGACATATTTGACTTAAAAGTTCAGATATATTTCCTCGAAACTCAACCCATCTGGAAAATATGAAAAGTCTAGTTTTTAAATTGAATAAAAAAGCAAAGAGTTTCTACAGATATCAGCTTCAGATCAATAAACTCGTATGTTGAAGAAAATATCACAAGGTGCAATCAAGTCTTGGGAAAGTGGAGAAATAAACGCGAGCTTGCCATTAAGTAATAGGTTATAATTGTGAGTTATAACGTGTGAATAGGAAAATAAAAATGCATTTTAATTGAACATCCGTAACCTGTTTGTGGCTTACTCAATTACTGAGGAAAGAAGACCAATGATTCGTTAGCACGTAAGGGAAATTGCCCGAAGTTTGATTTTAGCCTTAGTGTAAGATCACACTAGGCACTTCTTGCATAAAAATTTTTTTTTCGCCGTTACTGTCACAAATACCAAATGTGAGCATCGCATGTAATTGGTTGAGTTTATGGCATTCTTGCTGCAACTGTGCGTGAAAACAATAGTGATAAACTAGCCAATCGGAAGTGATTGCGATCATCACATTCATAGCTGTCAATCTACGGCGCTAGGTCCGACGTCGCTGCTGGTGGTCAAATTTAACTTTAACGATAACTTTAGTATAAGTGCTCCACCTGCAACTGGCCCTAAATCACTGCATCAACATCACAATATGATGGTTTTTGCAGTATAGTTCATTCAGATCAATCAAATTCATCACACAATAATATCATTCTATATGGACAAAAAGTTTGACAATTTATTTACATTATCGATGCAAAAATTGTGTGTAAAATGTGATTGTGAAAGAGTTTTGAAGTTGAATGTCGTTTACAGGCGGTGACGCGTTAAACAAGTCAAACTAGGTGATCATAGAGACAAGTTTAGAACTACCTACCATCTAAAATAGTTTGGATAAATACAAGATAGGGTAAAACAACGTTTTGTCGAGCTAGCGCAATGTTGGTCGCTAGTGTGTTCTCATGGTTAGAGTAGATAATAGTAACTCTGTGTAGGAAATAAATAACGTGTCTCGTAGGAAGACAATGGTCCGGTAATAAGATCTGCTGTTAATTTTGGTGAATGTGGAGCGCGGTCGTGACCGGTGATTTATAGAGCCGTTGAAAACACACCTCTCTTGTAACTTTCCTAGCTGGTTTGGGATATTTTAGGGGTGAAGTAAAAATTGTAGTAGATATTCAATTGATTTTCGTAAATAACTGCTTGGTAAGTGATCATTTACCATTTTATTTATTTTCTCGTATAGTATAAAACGATTCTTTGTGTATTTGCTCGTAACTGCTAAATTTTTACGTGGATTTAAATGTTCATATAACATATTCAAATTAGTCAGTAGAATAAATAACTCACACGTGTGTAGCTGGGTTTGTTACCTATCATAGGTACCAATCTATAAATTATAACTTACCTCTCATTTTTTGTTCGTCCAGTAATTGTCTTTCCAGGTTGTCTTTTACTTCTCTTTCTCTTAATACATCCATTTTCAGTTCCGCTGCGAAACAAAAAATAATATAGATTAAAAAAAGCTTAATAGTTAATTCTCAAAATAAAACGAGCTTAAACAAAACATTTCTTCATCTAGTGAAGTGGGATTATAGATGAATATTTTATACCAACGTTAATTGCTTTCAGCGTTTACCAATTTTTAAAACCTATTATTTTTATACCACAATAATATTCAATATTTAAGACGCTTGAAAACATCTATAACATTGTTTTGTTCAGTTTAAGGCGTTCTGTCTTTTAAGTAATTTTAATTATTTAAGCAAGAATTTTGTCTGTACTTAAAACAAATTAATTTGTAGGTTTAGAAAAACAAAACAAACATCATAAACTGGAGATTAGTTTAAATAAATGATCGGATACACAAAAGGCATTGTAAATTCAATGTACGGGCACAAGGCCGAGAAAGGGGTCGATTAGAACATAAACACGGATTAACTCATTCGGAATCCAGCATTGTGAAGGAGTTGATTTGGGAGATTTGCATAACTTCCAATTAAAGCTAACCTGACGGAAATGATTGGGGAGCAACTTCCGAATACGGGAAAATGGATTTCGAGTACTATTTGTCTAATTAGTGTCGAGTTATGAAATATTGAATTTAATCATTTAAATATGTAGTTGATTAGTAATAAATGAAATTTTAATTACGTTACAGCCTACCTAAACATCGGTAAGTCAACGTAAATTTTTTGTAATCTTTACTTTCGTGAAATTCTAGAGTAGGTATAGGGGAGAGTCCGGCAGTACCGACACCCTAAGGTTTATTTGGAATAAAATTAAAATCTCCAAAGTAATATGTTAGATATTTCCTGATTTATGTAAAATAACTCATAAGGTATAAATAGAAATAATGTAACATCAATATATTTGGAAAGAATCAAATCCTACTAATATTATAAATGTGAAAGTGTGGATGTTTGGATGTTTAGATGTTTGTATGTTTGTATGTTTGGATGTTTGGATGTTTGTTACTCAATCACGCCGCAACTACTGAACCGATTTGGCTGAAATTTTGAATGGAGATAGCTTATGCCCTGACTTAAAACATAGGCTACTTTTTATCCCGGAAAAGTATTCCTGTGGGACTAAAATAGATATAATCTTCCAAAAACGCCATAGAGGGCGCTGACTGTTCTTAGGTAAATCACGTTCACATAACACATTATTGCAATAGTTTGCTGTGTTGCATGCATTGGCAACACATAGGCTACTTTTTATCCTGGAAAAAATGCACAGTTCCCATGGGATTTTGAAAAACCCGAAGTCTATATCTACAACTATAGGTAGATTATTATAGCGAACTTCCTTGATAGAAAGTATAAAGGTTGGAAAAGGGATCGGGAACGGGAACCGGGAATCAACGATTCCCTCGGGATTTGTTCAAAACCGAAATTTACGCGAGCGAAGCTGCGGGCAGAAGCTATCACACATAATCACAATACCAATCCTACTAATCCTACTATCCTACTAATCCTCCTACTATCCTACTAATATCATAAATGTGAAAGTGTGGATGTTTGGATGTTTAGATGTTTGGATGTTTGGATGTTTGGATGTTTGTTACTCAATCACGCCGCAATTACTAAACCGATTTGGCTGAAATTTTGAAAGGAGATAGATTATACCCTGACTTAAAACATAGGCTACTTTTTATCCCGGAAAAATCTACAGTTCCCACGGGATTTTGAAAAAAACCGAAATCTCTAGCTACAACTATAGGTAGATTACTATAGCAAACTTCCTTGAAAGTAGGTGTAAAGGTTAGAAAAGGGAGCGGGAATGGGAACCGGAAATCCACGACTCCCTCGGGATTTGTGAAAAACCAAAATTCTCGCGGGCGAAGCCGCGGGTATTCTCTAGTTTATTAATAAAATCTAAAGACACTAAAAATTAATAGTAAAAAAATTGTCCTCCAGTACCGGCCAGAAACAAATACCATTTATACTAGGCAATAATCACATATTTTATTGGATTAATAGTTCCAAAATGTTTGCGTAAGCCTTTTGCACCCAAATCTTGCAGTTTCCACACTGAATCCAATCCTCTTTATGAGATTCGAGGCACAGAGGGCATATTGTTTCTTCCTAAATCTTTCTTTGAAAAACGAAAACTAGCTCCAGTTTTCGTTCTTTCTCCTGTCTTTTTTCTCGGTATCTTTGCCTGAAAGCAAAACATCCTTGCCTTTTTTGTTAACTTCTTTATCTTTAACCGTGAAAAGTTTACTGTAAGTTTGCTTATGGGCATTAGCCTATTGTCTAAATCCTTAATATGTTCTGTCAACACTTTTTCGTGTTCAGGCGAGAATGTGTCGTGGAAACGACCCATAGCAGGCTTAAAGTTTTATTATTTTTCTCTTTATAATTTTTAATAGCTTTAATTCTAACATTTAAAGTCATTCTTGGTACTTTGAATCTCAGCCTGACGCGCATTCATTTCTGTGCCTACTTAAAACTTTTCCACGGCTCTATGCATTATGGCAGGATCCCAGGTGCGCTTCTTTGTCTTCCTTTCACGTCTACTGTCATCATCTAACATATTTATGTACCTATAAAGAAATTAAACCATTTAAAATAAACTCAACCAGTGGCCGGTACTGACGGACAATTTCGTGGCCGGTACTGGAGGAAGCGAAATAAAATTTCGAGTTCGCTCAATTATAAAATGTTACGTATAAAGCATCAATTGAAACATTATTATTGTAGCTATATAAATAATAAATACATACCACGATTAACTATTGTCGATATAGTCCAATAATATTCAAATATCACTCCCGGTACAATACTTGTGTAACGAACGTCACCGCGCGCAACGCAATTCTTTGCACTGGCAGTTAGTCGATAGCTGACAGGTCGCTGCCGTTTTGGGCATAGACTTGTCAAAGTGAACTACTTAAATGGAGCTAATGGTGTCAGCGTTAGCTGTTATAGAATCTTAGAAATAGCAACTGGCCGGTACTGGATGCCAGCCGGTACTGCCGGGCTCTCCCTTAATATACAGCAGGATGCAATAATACATACAAATCTTTATTACTTAGTTATGTAGGCAGGTTCTATTTTTCTAATACTTAACATACTGATTTGAAAAATCAGTATGTTAAGTATTAGAAATCTAATACTTAACATACTGATTTGAAAATCAAACAAATAGTTGATTTTATTGAAATTTAAAAAAAAGCGAATCGAGAAAGAATCATTTCTTAAAGTTATATTACTTAAAATAAGTGGAATGTTGCTAGAAATATAGTTAAGGAACTAACCGTTTTGTTAAATAAAATATTAAATAATCCTAAACTTAATCCCTACATTCTTTGCCACGCAAATATCCCTAAGAATGGGCACGTAAGCGCATTACAGACGAATTTGAATAGAAAGTGGTGATGCCAGGTCCGTTTAATTTAGTCCCTTATTCAATTAGGCGAGTTGACGTAATGGAGGTCGGGATAAGGCTGATTAACTTGCGATCTTAGCAGCTACATTTCGAATACTTAGTAAACCAATTGGCCCTGCTATATATCACTTTGCTTTAGGAAGAGCAGGTTTGTGGGACACAATAACAACGCTTTGATAGAAAATTCAAAACGGGAAGGGAGTTTTCCAGAAAAAGAGACATATTTTTTCAGAACTTTACTGCGAACACCAAATAAAATTGTTGAAAAGCCAACGACATCCCCACAAGATAAATACAATAATTGATAGCAGTACACAGTAAATATTGTAGCCAGAAAAATCTGTTAACGATATCGATCTGTAGTTACTATATTAAACCGAGATATTTTGCAGGCAGTACCGGGCGTTTCATATCGACAAACAATAATCTCGGAGATAACACAAAGACAAGTTAACTTGCTCGTATGCTGGTAATAAGGAGCAAGAATAAAGCCCAGGTACTCGTGCTATCTTAGACGTCGATCTTGTTAAGTGAAACGGTGTCTTGTTCATTGTTTGTTAAAATTTCTGTTACTGTTTGTGTTTATAGCGTTATAATATCTTACTGGATTTTTCAAATGCTGATTATATTAGTCTCTATATTGCTAAGTGACACACTTATGCTTTTAGCATGTACCATGAATTGTACAATTAGTACCAAGAATAATTACTGCTTCTGCTACTAAGTAGCAGATTATTATTAACTAGCTGATGCTCGCGACTTCGCCCGCGTGGATTCTTATAAATCTCACTTGGGGGTGGAATTTCCAAAATTCCTGAAACACGTAATTCTTTATTTTTAACCGACAACACAAACACCGATTTTCATCGATATAACTTTAAAAATGACGGACTTTCATACAAACTTTCATCCCCCATTTAACCCACTTGGGGGTATTTTTTCCACAGTTTTTTAATCTGGTAACTCTTTATTTTTAACCGAAAACCTAAATACCAATTTTCATGGGTATAACTTGAAAAATGGCGGACTTTCATACAAACTTTCATCCCCTATTTAACCCCCTTAGGGGTAGAATTTCCAATAATCCTTTCTTAGTGTGCGCCTACGTTTTAAAAGGAAGCTAACTGTGAAAATTTCAAGTTTCTAGCTTCAGTGTTTTTGGCTGTGCGTTGATTGTCAGTCAGGACAAGCTACTTTATATTATTATAGAAGATAGAAGATAGATAGATAGATAGATTATTATGCCATAATAATATGATTGTCCCGTGGCTGACTTCTACATTGGATATAAAGAAAACGTAAATTCGTAAGTAATAGTAAATACACAAAAGTTGTTTACAAGATTTGTTAAGGGCGTCACAATTATTTGACTTGATTAATTCTTTTATCTAATAATTTTCAAGGACCGTTCTCGAGATTAATTTCAAATCAATCCAGTTGTATGGTGTAATTTAGAGGGCTTTTAGTTAAAAGTGGTTTCGCACATGAGACGTAAATTACGTTCGGCGCGGCGGCCATTAAGACCCGCGTCGGTATGCGCCGTATCTTCACATCTAGCGATTTGTGAGCTTAGGCGTCTTAACAAAAGATGCTCCCGGTGGTCTTTGAGTGTAACACGATCTATCTTTGTATTGTTTCATGTTCGTGTTATAGATACGAGTAATGAGTGCAACTATAATTACAGACTAGTCTATCGCAGATTGTATGATTTTTTAAATTAATAATCTCGGTGGTGAAACCTCTGTAATAATTAATTGTATTTTAAATATTTGCTAGAACGGTATAGTTACATCGATTAGTATCTTAGTGAAATGTTTTGTTATAACAGATTAGTAATTTACACTGGTCTGTATTGATTCTTTGTACATCTAAGTAATCTGAACATTTTACGGTATTGAACTCTAGTCGAAAACTATATCGATAAATAATAAACATATACCTACACGTGAAAATGTGTTTGTCTAGACATCAAAACGTCGACATGGTCAGCATCAAAGCGTACCACGATTATAACAAAACCGAACTTTATTTTATCGAATCAATCAAATTTAAAACTTGATAGGATGGATCCGAGTAAAAAAAATTACCACTTTATAAATAAAATAACAATAAAAGTGATGCTCCGTTCAAGGGAATATGTAATTATGGACAATTATTATTATACCGAAGCTCAATGGCTGATAGATGATTGAAAGGATCGAAACCCATAAACAAAAGGATCGATTCCGGTTACGCAATTTAATAATGGCCTGAAGTAATTAACTGATATCGTAATCGATTCTTGAAGGATCGATTTTAAGGTCCCGTATTAAAATGTATAGCATCTGAGTTCCCAAAAATTTTAAACCAATTGCATTAATGACTGTACTTTTATTGATCATCACATAAAGAGTATTGAGAAAAAGCACAGAAAACATAACAATTTATGCAATTTGGCTAATTGAAGAGATTTAAACTATTTTCATTAAAATAATTATTCTACGAAATTCTACAGGTTTAAATATGTACAAAGGAACGTCATGTAAGGTATTTTAATCCAAAAGTGACGGATTTTATTTTTTTATTATTTGTTATTATAGATGTAATTTTTAAGGCCCACATATTTTGTAGATTAACGGAGATGTTACAACTACAGAACCTCCTCGCCAGGTTTCATTCACACTTGACCGAGTGTTTCAAAGATAAGTGTTCCCGTGAATTGAAAAGTCGTTCGGGAGTTATCGTCTGTATTTTTTTAGTCGATTGTCGGTGAGATGCCGATGTCCCGGAGGGTCGAGGAGGGAAATTTTATTTCTCTTCAATTTTGTGCACTCAGCAAGAGCAACAATGATATTTAAATTACGAATGTGATACGCCTCACCTATCTACTTATCGAATGCAAAAAAACTTAAGAATTTAAAAATACTAAATAATATGATTACTTATTATTTTTATAAAACTAAATTTACTGAAAAACTATCACGAAATTGAGTGAAAAGCTTTTATCTTCATCTTCTATGAAATCTCAAAATATGTATATAAATACAAAACAGTATTTTTTATTTACAATTAAAAACGAATTAATTTGAAGCAATAATTAAATTGAATTGTTTTATTTGCACGCAGGTACGAGTACAATCGAGTAGCACAAACGCGAACTCTCAATGAGCCGTAGCACATAAGTCATAGGGTGGGCGAATTAAGACATATTTTCACAGCCCCCACTGCAAGACTAAGTTGCGTTTGCAGTTAAAATAACAATTAAAGTCCGCTCAAAATTTACGACTCAAAACTGGCAAAATAATTTAAACGGGCGCTAAGGTAAATGCGACTGAAATGGGTCTTTGAAAAGGGAAACAAAAGAACGCATTCACTTCTCCCTTTTGATTCCTCTTTGGTCCTTTTTAGCGCGATGAATGAAAGTCTTCAGCGGTTTGAAGGTGAAATTTTAATAGTAATAGCATAAGGAAATATTACTGAGGAATATTGCTGATTAAAATGCTTAAGGAAACGGAGAGGTGCGAATTCAGAGGGTTTTGGATTACAATATTATTAGTATAATGTAACTTTATTTAGAATGCAGAAATGCCCGCTACTGTGTGACTGTAAATATTAATGAACATTTCGTAATATAAAGCAACTTTAAAAATAATAACGTAAATCTTGTAAAATGTACATATTCGGAACCTATTTCGTTTCCTGTATTTTTTTTTTGTCTTTACCTTAATATTCACAACAGTAAAAATATCATCGAACTCTATTAAAACGTTATCTGCAACCGATGTGACTGATGAGTGTATCACAGATAGTACCTAACCATTTATTTATTACTAAAAGGCGTTTGTCAAATAATAATAATTGATTACTGGTCTACTAATGTATTTACAAAATTCGCGATGTTCCTAAAAGCTAAATTCAGAATAACGATAATGGCTGTCACGACGCGGGAAACGAATTTTCTTCCCTATGCTTTTTAAATTTACAAACCGTCGGCAATTTTATTTTAGTGTTATTAGATTTTTCCGGCTTATGTCACACGGCGATGTCACAGAGGCGGATTATTCCCGCAGTCTCCACGCTAATAATCATAGGAATTGCCCTTCTTTATTATGTGTGAAATTTCGATCATAAAATCTTTGCGTCCATTACATTTTCATCTTTTTTTGTCGACGCGAAGTACTTTTTTACAATGACATTACTTGGATCTGTTTTGCAAACATTTTCTTACTGTGTTTTATTCGTACGCTTGTTTTTTCCAGATTGACGATTGATTGAAGTCTTCTGTGTCCAATATCTTATGTTATTTATCATGTAAATAGAGTTTTTACATTACATTTATGTTTAGCATTGTGCCATGTGATATTGAGAGTTCGAATAATGAAGATGTCCTCGCAAAATGAGTTAAAAATAGTGGCGGTTCGAGCTCGCACCGCCGGAATAACTCGCGGAGTTATCGCCGCACGCGCACCCAATCTGCGATCGAAACACACCGGATAAGATTATCCGGTAGCCGTGTATTATTTTAATGAGACTACACGACTCCACGAGATTCGAAACGATACGAAAAAAGCTTAGGTAACGAAGCAAATAAGAAGTACACGGGTCAAGAGAGATATCACGGGCGGTGCGGGATGACGGCGCTCGAAAACGCGAACAATCCCCGCGGCCCCTCCACCATTTTTAAATTAGCCACCGAACACGATAAACTCCCGTACATCTACATACCAGCTGACGGCAGATCGGCCGATACCATTATGTCCCCGGTAAGGTACCGATTAAAGAATATCCACATTTATAAGCGGACAACATCTGGTATTTAAATAAGATATAAATGCGCGACTCCGCGAATGTTTTGTTTTTCGGCTTCATTTTTTCTCTCCCCGGCGGAAGCTCCCCTCCTCGGATATATTGGTATTAAAAATGTAAGGGAGATTTATGCGAATGGCTCTAAGCTTTCATTAGTTGTTCCTTATGAGATACTTTTGCGGTCGCTCCCTGACCGGTAATTTTTCATTTTTCTGCAAACTTTCTGATGTAATGGGCGCGTTGTTAAAAATTTAACTGCATATAAAGAATATTTATATCCCGCGGAGTTCCAGCTGCACCTCGTGATTTATATTATTGCGATTTCCTGTTCATATTGAGGGAATTGAAATAAATTATGATAAATAAGTTTTAATGAAAAGTAATGGATGATTCGAAGTTTTACTGTACGCTATCAGGTGGAAATCTTGGAAAATATTTAATATTTTAATGTTTTATTTGTCTCAGTCTAATTTTATGATATTTGGAAATAACTAGTTGATGTCCGCGTTGGTCATGTGGATTTAGGTTTTTTAAAAATCTCGTAGACACTTTTTGATTATCCGAGATAAAAAGTCACATCTGTATATCTTCGAAATGCAATTTTATCTATCTCTGTACCAGATTTCGTTAGATTCCTTTAGCGGTACGTTTTCACCGATCTGTTCATCCATTGAGCCGTGTAAATGTGACAGACAGACAGACAGAGTTACTCGCGTATTTATTTTAATATTAGTATGGATAAGAAAAACAAATACTGCGAGTATCTAGAAGAGAATAATCCTTACAAAATAGATTACAAAAGTTAGCTGAACTTTATTATTATTAACAATTATAACTCGAGAACGGATGGACCGATTTTCATGGTTTTTGATTTGTTGTATTTGTCTCCGTCCAGAATAGCAGAATAACTATTAAAAACATTAGAACATTGACGAAAAAATAAAATAAGAGAAAAAACATTTTATTTTTTCAATAACAAAATGTTCATTGGTTTGGCAACTGTCAAACAATAATAAAATTAATGTTCACCCGTAGATAAGGTAAACTCTCTCATCCGCACCCATATATAATTCTTCTGTAAGTGTGTTTGTCACCTGACTTCTACTAAATTACTGGACCGATTTGGATGTTTGTGTATGTATGTCACCGGGCAGGACGAAGTCTGCCGGGTCCACTAGTTTTTAGAACTAACACGACTTTGTTTTATATAAATAGATTACGTTTTTGTTATATATACCTGTGTAGTTTTATATCTTGTTCTTTAAACTTTTCTTCCATGATATTTCCAGCCAACTAGGTAGTACCTACAGTGTCCTATAGTCGGAGATAAGAGAATTCAAAGATTTTCTTTTGAATAAAAATATTCCTCAATTTTAATGCAACATCTAAAATTCACACAAAAATATCACACTTCATGAACACGCTTCCGAATCATAAACATATGGAACGACGTTATTCCGGCTTGTAATTCCGTATGTAAATTACAACTAGAACAAGGGTTCTGTTTCACCCTATAGAGACAACACATAACCAGTGTGGCGTGAGCTGGAACGGACAAGAACACGTACGCGTGCAGGGCTCTTGTTATGTTTGACCGGAATAACTGCTCTTAAACCTTGGTTTACGGCGGTTTTAAATATTAAGAATAGAGATCTACATACACATATAATGATATGTTTACGGCTGTATTTCGAGAAAATTAAAGAGTTGCGTTTAGTTTGATTTAACTTCTATAGTATACTGAAATTCATGTAAGGTTTTATTACTAAGCTTTCGAAGTTAACTGGATCAGCTGGGATTATTATGAGAATAAGCGAAGAGAAATAATGGTGGTAAACAGTACTTGATTAGATATATCAAAGTCTTTCGTTAGACAAAACATTGAGACAGCCAACATAAACAGTAGTGTAGGTAGTCTAAATAAACTGGAAACTAAAATTTTACCTCTATCTTTCAGAAAACTCATCAACAAATTAATAATCTTTATGCGTTGATTTTTACATATGATACTTACCTACCTATTTATTTAAACCTCGGATAATAGAAAATACTAAAGCGTGTTGCTTTCCTTTTCAATAAAGACATCTTGCACATGACGAATAATTGGGCGTACGTCACATTAAATTATTTCGGCTAAGTAATTCCGGGCGGTTAATTATTGCGCACAAGCCGGGAGGAGAGTTGAGAATGTAATTATTATTAAACTTTACGATTGTCTCACTTTACCCCTTTATACAGAGCAGGGATACCAGAGCGATACAAGTAAATGATATATTACGAAGGAATTCGTGCGTTACCTTCATTTGCAGAAGATCTAAATTCGTGTAGATCTTTGAAGTTATATGACATTTCAATTCGACGAGCCTGTACTAAGATCCTAAGGGAGTATCTTAGCTTGTTGCGGCACAGGATTCATATTTGAGCTACTGTCTGAATTTATAGATGTAGATGTTACGACAGAAATGCTAGTAAATATGAAAGAGATACCTTTATGATTTAGATTTAGTTTTTAAATAGTTAAACGAATTTAAGTTTTTATGTATCTTCTATTCTATGTATATTCTATACATATAATAAAATCGTAGACTTGTCGTATCTGTACATTGAAGATTTTTGCAAAATAATAACTGGGGGATGTTAGAGATAAGTAATAGAACGTAAAAAAGCTATTTTTGAAAATTTTGTCTGTTTGTCTGTATGTTTGTGCGCGCATCACGCAAAAACTACTGAATGGATTGAAACGAAACTTGGTACGATTTAAGTTCATACTACGGAGTAACATATAGGATACTTTTTATCCCAAAATTCAGCACGGTTCTCTAGGGACAGGGGATGAAAGTCAAAACGTGTATTTAGTTGTAATTCAATAACGCGTGGCCCGATTTCATTCATTCTTTTTTTGTTAGAAAGTAGATACTTTAAAGATTACCGACTTATCTTTAAAAGGCTGGATCGATTTTGATGGAACTTTTACTGGCGCATGTTTACATTTTGATCTACATAAACATCCGTCAGTGAACTTTCAACAGTTTTTAGCATGATATGAGATCAAAAGAGCCTAGGAAAAACAAGATGAATCCTACGGGATTTTTAAAAACCAATATATATCCACGCGAACGAAGTCGCCGGTGTCCGCTTGTTATAAATAAAATAAAATATAAGAATCATCTAACTGAGAATATAGCTGCAGAATAACAATTTATTAAAAGCTAAATTATTGTCTCTACATTCACTTTTCTTAGCACGTGCCTTTCTGCCACGTAGGTAGGTACTACATCCTCACAAATTGTGGAATCAGTTTCCATCAGCCTGTGTTCCCTCAAAACTAAAATATGGGAATATTCAAGGGGCAGATATACAAATTCCTCAAGAGTCGGCAACGCATAGGTAGTTCCTTTGGTAGTTTAGTTATTCTTGCAGATGCAGGAAGCATTAATCACCTTTGAAATAAACTAATTCAATCTTTACTGAAAGTAAAGATTGAATTAGTTTAAACTTTAACTTCATTACAGAGATGACACTACTTTACCAAAAAAATTGTATCGCTTCCGGTACATTGGCATGTATAACCACATGAGACGTAGGTATGTAATTTCTAAATCTTATCGACACCTTTCACTCCATCGGTTGATTACAATTTACATCATCTATCGATGTTTCATATTTATATTAATCAAGAGATGGCGCGCGTGTGGTCGAGTCGCGTGCGCAACGAAACCGGAGCGACACGCGCAAGTAATCCAATATGGCCGCCCGATGTCACATATCGGTACATTGCAGGAATGCCATTTTAATACCCCCGTTAACGTCAGTTATTGTTTACTCCACAACCAAGTGGTATGGAAACCGCGTACCAGTGACTATTACACCTTATGCTAATGCATATTCTATTACACAATTCTACATGTTAAAGCAAATTATACTAACAATAAAAACCGGCCAAGTGCGTGGCGGGCCACGCGCAGTGTAGGGTTCCGTAGTCACAATCCTCGAAAAACAGATATAACTCCTTAACCTGTAAACCCTACTTAGCCGTGATAGTTTTCCTTTAAAATTGATTATATACCCTACTGCTGTGAATTTTTTCAAGTTCCTATATACTGCCATTTGGCTGATGACTCTAATAAAAATGTGCACTTTAAAACATCATATTTTACAAACGGATCTAGAAATCGAAAAATGATGTTCCCACACCCACAGTATTTTTAAAAGACCTATTCAACGATACCCCACACTATGGGGTAGACGAGAAAAAAAATATTCATCCCCACTTTACATGTAGGGGAGCTACCCTAAAAAAAATATTTATCAAAATTTTATTTCACCACTTTGTCGGCGTGATTAATATTTATACTCATGCCAAATTACGGATTTCTAGCACTAATAGTCTCTGAGATTAACCGAGGAAGGACGGACAGACGGACGGACATGGCGAAACTATAAGGGTTCCTTGTTTACTACGGAACCCTAAAAATGATATGATGATAATTTGGCCTATATTAAGAACACACTGATTAACACCACTACCATCACTACAGCCTTTTTTAACGTTCCACTCCTCGACACAGGCCTCCTCTCTCATAGGATAGAGGGATTCACAGCTTAGACCCGCGACGCTGCTCCAATGCCGGTTGGCGGGCTAATTAACACAGCTACAAAAAAATCTAACTAAGAAAAAAGGAACGTTAAGTTCCTTTAAATTACAGTGTATAAAATCGAGAAGAACCTTGAAATAGTCAGAATATGTTCGTATATATCTTCCAGAATACTTTGGCAATTTATAGTAATTATTGTAGCAACTCAAAATAATAAAAATAAAGTACATACTTAACTCCATAACTCAAGTCAGCACGCTGAGGTAAACAAACAAAGATTGGGCCAAGAGATGTTCGGCTGCACAATGGTGCGAAAGCTGGCACGATGCACAACAATGCATCGTTGGTATATCGCGCGAATCTGCGGTGGCTCGTTACCTGGGGGCGGTTGTTTGAGCTAGCGAGTTATGGCTGATCGACAACCTTACCAATACAGAAAATGTAAACAATATCAGCTGCATTTTATTAAACCACTGCTACGTATATGCCAGTGCAAATGGAACAAGAGATTATGTGTACGAAGATATAAATGTGACAACCTAATATAGGTACTTATATATTTTTTTTTTCAAAAGAGTATATCGAAAATTAGAATCAACAGGTCAAACTCGAAAGCTCGAGATATCAACTTGAGAACAATATTCCTAGTTCCTCAGAAGCGACGCAATATTGCTGTCGACAGACGCTCCAATAAAAATGTCTACAATAAAGAACGATGCAGTTTTTGCCGAATATGAAACAACGCAATTCCGCTAATTTGGTTACATCGAGGCATAATAGCAATGTCCCCGACAGTATTGTAAAAGCTTTCATATCAATTGAATCCATTAGCTGAGTACACAAGTCCTGTCTGTCTATTTGCTCATCAGTTTTTATCATTGGCCAGTTCTTGTTTGTTCCATCGGTCACTTCCACGTTATTGATGGCCTTTTTCCCTCCAACGCGATTCGATATCACCGCAAATGATATCATGAACACATCGAAATAAGAAAGGTTTTATTTTAATAGTGTTTTATTTGCCTGTTGGCTCTGTCAGACGTTTAAGCTTTAAATGCTGTTTGCACAATTTAGTTAATGTATGAAGTTGATTTCATACGAGTAGCGTATTTTGCAAACAACTGGTCTCTAGATAACCTGACAATATTTAGCAGAACCTGAATTTATATATACCTAGCTGTATATTTTTTTGATCGGTTGTTAACCCTAATACATCTGTTTATTTATTTAAAAATAAAATCACCCTAGTCTCTGTTATTCCGCATATAAACACCTACTCATAATGGTATATTTAAGACAAGGCAATATTCAATATCAGGACCGTGACTACTATGGTCCCCGACACCAGCTATCTCTAGATATGGAAGTGGAATTCCCTTACTAACAGAACGCCATAAAATACGTCCTATCTACTTGCGCATGTGCCATTTGTCCGTTGAACAGCACTTAGCTTAACAAAAACTGATAGTTGTAAAACAAAAGAGGTGAACAAAACCATGTACAAGACCGGACCATTCGGTTCAGAAATAAACTAAAGCGGTAAGAATTAACAGGATAAAGGATTAAAGAGTAGCCGAAGCGGATTTATGTCGCGGTGATTGCGATCGGAACGATTCTGCGTGTTACGAATGTTTTATAAACAAAGGAGTGAACAATTAAATGCGCTCTGGAATCGAAGAAATTGTGAAGCTTTTTTATGCGACGTAGTTAAAATTATATCAAGTAATTTTGAATATAAACAGGTGTTTAGCTCAAAAAAACTATGTGAGATTTTATTTTTAAGATCGAAATGTCAAGTGTAGATCATATAAATAAGGTGATTTTCCGTTATACGATACTAAAATATTACCTACTTAGTACTTTTTAGTAAAATTTATTGGTGACGAGCGGATACCCGCGACTTCGTTCGCGTGGATATTGATTTTAATAATCCCGTGGGAATCATTTTGTTTTTCTAAGCTCCTTTGAGCTTATACCTTGCTAAAAACTGTTAAAAGTTCACTGGCGGATGTTTAGGTACATCAAAATGTAAACATCCGCCAGTGAAAGTCCCATCAAAATCGGTCCAGCCTTTCAGAGATTAGTTAGTCTTTAAAGTATCTACTTTCTAACAAAAAAAGAATGAATGAAATCGGACCACCCGTTAAAGAATTACAGCTAAGTACACATTTTGCCTTTCATCCCTTCTCCCAAGGGAACCGTGCTGAATTTCGGGATAAAAAGTATCCTATATGTTACTCCATAGTATGAACTTAAATCATGCCGAGTTTCATTTCAATCCATTCAGTAGTTTTTACGTGATGCGCGCACAAACATACAGACAAACAGACAAACAGATACACAGACAAACAGATAAACAGACAAACAGACAAAAATTTCAAAAATAGCTTTTTTACGTTCTACTACTTATCCCTAACATCCCCCAGTTATTATTTTGCAAAAATCTTCAATGTACAGATACGGCAATTCTACGATTTTATTATATGTATATAGATAGACTAGTAGGGCGCTTGGCTGCGCGGCCCGCTAAAGCGGACCGCGGGGATTTCAGTATTATTTTTGTTTTAGCAGCCTCCACCTTCTTCTATAATTTTCAGCATGTTTAACCCTGGCCGTGCTCCTCATCCATCTTCCAAACCCTCGATCATGATCACTCTCAAAATTTTTTCTCCGAATCATTTGCCAGAAGGAGAGTTCTTCCATAAAAACAAATTTTGAAAAGGAACCGTATCAAAGTATTGTATAGTTTCCCAACTTATAGTCTCTTCAATATTCGCCATATATTTTGTGTGAAAAAAATAAATTTTGCCATCTTGATTTTTTTCTGTTCATCAAATTGTAGATCTTCAGTTCTTGATCATCTTTTGCCAAGAAACCACTCTTCCATCTTTTATACTTGGTGAGATAGACACCGACGAAATTTGAATAGCCGCCATCTTGAATCCGCCATTTTGTTTTTTTTTTCAGCTCAGTGGCAATTGGATGAGGTTTTGAGTAATTTTTGTTTGAGCACCTCCCATCTATCTGCCATACCCTGCCCGGGCTCCTCAACCATCTTCCAAACCCTCAATCATCATGTCTTCCCATATTTTTCATTGAGAGTTCTCCAAAGAACCGCATCAAAGCCTTGCATAGTTTACAACTTGTAGTCTCTTCAATATTCGCCATACATTTTCTATGGAAAAATAAATTCCGCCATTTTGAATTTTTTTTCTATTCATCGGGTAGACCTTTGGATCCTGATCATCTTTTGCGAAGAAACCACTCTTCCATCTTTTATACCCTCCGAGATGGACACCGACGAAATTTGTATGGCGGCCATCTTTTTTTCGCCATTTTGAATTTTTTTTCAGCTCACTGCCAATTGGATGATGTTTCAAATGACTTTTGCTCGAGCACCCCCCACCTATCTTCAATACCTTAAGCGTGCTCTTCACCCGTCTCCCAAATCCTCAATCATCAGCTCTCTCCATATTTTTGTTCCGAATGAATTTTTGTCCTCTATACGAAACCATTATTGAAAAAAAAATTTTTCATACAAAATTTTACAGGAGGGGTGATCAATCAGTCAGTGAATCAGCACGAGCAGCTATATATATATTAAGTGTGGGCAGTGGAAGAAATAATAATTATAAGTACTAAGTAGTCTTAACAAAATCACTTCAAAGTCTTATAAAAATCCTTGTCGCTTAATTAAGTTAAGGTTTTAATTACCGATTAGATGGCTTCGGTTTCAATTTTACTTGGAAATTAAACGACTACTCAAGTCTGACTCGAAAATAACATTAAGGAGATTTCATATTATTTAGTTTTCTTTAATGTGCGTAAACAATCTAAGTTGGTCTTAATTAAAAATGTATTTATAGTAAAATTTAACAGGGTCATTTATTTCGTATATTTTTCATAAATTAATTATATTACTGTCAAAAAAAACACCCATCGAACACATGAGCTGAAAAGTTTGAGGTGACAGTATTTTATACAATAAAAAGTACGAATACAGCAACAGAGATATGTGTGTAACTTTGCAAGTTAAGGCAATAAAACGAGCGAATTTCAATTAAGTACGGAACTAAAATTTTGGGAAAACGTCATGATTTCAAATCTTCAAAATGAATCACAGATTTAGGCACAGTTAACGTTAACTTAAAAACATACATCTAGCCTCAGAATCGTTAATCCAAAACGTACACAACATTCCAAATTGCCTGACATCATACGAGTACTATACGCGCACCTGAAAAACTTACAAACGACACCTATTTCCCATTCATAGCGAGTCTATTTACAGAAACGAATCGAAAGAGTTTTATCGCGGAACAGTCCTTTCATAGGACCCTCTGGCGTTATCAGATAAGACTGTGAATGCAGGACATTTGTCTGTGCGACACCCACTCATCACGTCTGGTGTAAAAATTGTCGACGAATACGTCTGATAGCGATCTGTCGTTCCGTATAGAGGGGTGACAGATAGATGACTTATGCACACGAGTAGAAAAGGAACAGAGAGGAAGCTACCTACAAACGTCCCGCAGTAAATACACTCACACATAGCGCCGCTCACGCACACATGAGCTGTCACAGACGCTCCGCTAGTGAACAGTTAGTGGAATAACGTCAAGGCTGTCGTGTGGTCGTGACGCGTGCGCATTAAATTATTAGCGAGAGTTATTGGCGAGAGTTTAGACATTGTGGCCAATTCTGTTGTACACAATCTCTAAACCTAAACTAAAATGACAGGTCTAAATATATTCTTGTCTCTTTCACAATCCTCCCTGCTGAAGGGGATATGCCTCAGTATTGTACAGTATGTTTAAGTTCCAATATAAAAAATAAGGATATTTCTTTTTTTTGTACCCTAGAGATCAAGTGAAGTAAGTATACCTACCTTTACATAATATTATATTATCTACACAAAAAATTAATGAAATGAAATTAATTGAAATGAAATTAATTTATTTATTGTAGGATAGCATGTGCCACTTATGATATTATGTCAAGACTCTACCACTGGTACGGAAATCAGATTCTACTCAATAGAATTAGGTAAAACATTGCCAGGTAAATTAAAATAGCTCCTGTACACAATGGACCATTTCGATGGGCCTATCTAAGGTAGCTATCTAAGTAGGTACCTAGGTACTTAATTCATTCAATTTACTAAAGTAAGTAAGTATCTAGGTACTGTCACTAGGGATACCTACGCATGTGCACACTTACTTTTAGTAGGTACCTAAAAGTAAGTGTGCACATGCGTAGGTATCCCTAATGTCCTGACCGAATTTCGGCCACGGCGGCCAATCTCAACCGAGGCAGAGACTAGCCATCTGCGCAGGAGATATTATAGTGCACAAGTGTGTGCGCATACACAGGTGCACTCTCTATTCCCTCACTCTCATAGTTCGATGGGACGCCAATGCGACACGACCGGAGAGAGATTAGGCGCAGGACCGACGGCTTTACGTGCTCTCCGAGGCACGGGGGTGTATCTAACACCGCCAATTTCCAACTCCGGGCTGGCACTGAGAATTTCTTGACAGAAAAACCCAATACCTCATTTTTTTTGGCCCGACCCGGGAATCGAACCCAGGACCTCGTGATCCACAGTCGAACGTGCTAACCGCTAGACCAACGAGACAGTCAAGGTGGTACTACCTACCTAAGTAACTAGGTATTTAATTCATTTATTTTACTAAAGTAAGTATCTAGGTACCTACTATCACTAGGGATATATACGCATGTGCTATTATTACACTTACTTTTAGTAGGTACTTACTAGTCACTACCTACCTAAGTAACCAGGTACTTAATTCATTCAATTTACTAAAGTAAGTAAGTATCTCTAGGTACTGTCACTAGGGATACCTACGCATGTGCTATCACACTTACTTTTAGTAAGTATCTACTACGTACCTAAGTAACTAGGTATTTAATTCATTTATTTTACTAAAGTAAGTATCTAGGTACCTACTATCACTAGGGATATATACTAGTATATAATATTTTTATTTTTACCCATAATTTTTCACATGCAACAGGTGACAACCCTATCAGAATAGGTATAAATTTTGGACGTCCTTAGGTAGCTTCCCTTCTGGTTATTCTGTGACTTATGTTTACTATGTAGATAGACGATCCGTATATAGACGGAGAAATAGTCCAGTAGTCAAGTAATAAGTAGTCAAGTAAGGAGAAATAGTCCAGTAGACACATTTAGACATGGGTGAATAAAAAGAAAACAAGAATAATTATTATGAAAAGCAAAATTGAAATGGAATGCACTCGTCTCAAATCTACCTATTGCAAATAGCATCGATAAAAGTTGTTAGAAATTGAACAAACAATTCCATGAGACAAAACAGAGAAGTCGAAACAAAATATTAAAAACTGTAAATAAATTGAAGATTGAAGAAGTGGATTTACGTCGCAAGGGAGCAACGCACGTCTCTATGTATATAATTGTAATTCCTATTTTTTTAATCATACAATATGTAGAATGTAGATCATGGACAGTGTGTAATTAATATGTTTTTCGAATGAACACTGTAAAAATGGTTTATGTCGTTTTATATACAAAAAATTATTAGATTTACGATATGGCCCAATGGAGACGTACCTAATACTACATAATGCGATTTGAGTACGAAAATGCGAAGTTTTCAACCAATGTGCACCTATCATTTGGAGCGAGGCGGATCGCGAGCGGGTTATTGCTGTAATTTCTATAAAAAATCCACGGTAAGGTTCGCCAGACACATCGATTCGAAAAAATGTTTCATCAACAATAATTTTATTATCGTAATAACAAAATTACGGGTTTAGAAAATACATACACAATTTGGAATCTTAACGCCGTGGGCTTAGGGAGATATTTCTTTTACGTTTACAGTTTACATGTCAGGGGGAGAAATGGAACCTTTTGTTGGCCTATAGCGTTATTATTTCTCATTTTGTTTTGTTTATTAATACAATTGGCTCGAGGCGCAATATTGATATTCAAGTTTGATGATGAGTCGCGCCGCGAGTTTTCTCAACCTCTGTATTTTTATGGCCTTTATAACAATTGCTTTCGTTTTGTTTAGGTATCGGCAAAATGTTGATATTGAATAAATTAAAATAATTTCAACTAACTTTAGGCTATTTCTTCTTTTATTTCGCTTTTGGATTATTTTCGTGAAAATTTAAATACCTAAGTATAAATATTTACTAGGTGCTATTTAATTTTGAGACTAAAGTCTACTTGTTACTGCATATTCGATAAATTATTTTCTGGTACAATGCGTCAAAAACCAAAGAATAATAACTAGTTATTACTTTAAATTACACTTTAGTGTAATTTTCAAAGTTAATGTTAACAGTGCGTAATTCTGTCATTTAGAATGGAAATGTCAAAATATCATTATCTAAAATTAATTTCCATACTAAAAACACACATAATGTTAACATGAAAAATTACACTGAAGAAAGATGAGATTGCAGCATACCCTAACCTAAACATGACATCGATAATTTAAACATTAAAAACGATTCTTTTTAATCCATAGAACAACGTTTCAACATATAACAACATACAACATATAATTCTATTCATGAAATTATATTTAAACTATAGGTACGATGGTAGATGAATTTGTAAGGAACTAAGTGCCTTCAAACGGAGCGAATCCATAGCGCACGAAGATATTTCTCATGGTGAAAACGGAATGACGTGAATAAATAACTTGCAGAAATATCAATTAAACAATTATGCTGTCCGAATGGAATCGCGGGTAATGATAGTGGGCTGTGCTATAACTCAAACGCATCTGTTCTACGGCTATTTGCCGAGGCACGACATGCGCCCGCGCCGATCCTCGCATTGTAAACCGAACTTGTATTGTCCTTAACTTCTCTTGATGTTTTATGATCCCGAAGTTGAACTGAATAAACCTAAGTGATAACCAATAAACATCGTTTCAAGCACCAGATATCATGATGCGGTTTAAAAAGCGTACCACCTAATGATTATAAAAATGAAACCGTGGAAATAATTGTAGGTAATCAATTATTTTTTAAGTAAACTTTGTATGAGTTGCGTCATTGATTGCGATTAAAATATTTTAAAATCAGATCCAATATATAGAGTAATAAGTAACACGTATGGATAAATTATACATCTCTCTGAATAAGTGCATTGTAATAGTACATTATTCCACGACGAGAGAAAGTGACCGATTACTACGAGGGTGTAGTTTGAGGCCCGAGGCCGTAGGCCGTAGGGCCGCAATACACCCGAGAGGAATCGCACTTTCTTCCAAAAGGATACATAGTGCTTTATACTACACCTACGAGGAAAATAGTAAAATAATCAAAAATAATAAAATTACTACCGGAAATCAATCAGAAAAAGACATTGGGTTTCCATTGTAAAAAATCTTCATATGCTTTGTTGTATCTATTTCTATATATTTCTAGATATCTTGGTTAAGAGATTTTCAATACAACAATAACTGCTTGGCCACATATTTTTAATTCAGCCGGCGTTGGGCGGCTCACTACTAGACACTTTGAGTTCCCTAAAGCTATTTGTAATTTTATAAATTGAAAACTTGGATAGGTAAAACAAAAGAAAGCGACTCGCAAAATACAAAGAAAATAGCGCAAAAAAAATTTTGTTTTCTATTTTTTACTTTTATTTTATATTCATATTTAATTGTATTAATTAAAATTGAATAGGTATATTTAAACTAGCGAACCCCGATCCTGCCCGGTGACATAACGACATCAGCGCCATCTATCGTGGCGGTTACTTAGTTATTAGATGCTTTTTATGTCGTCTTTATCGAAATAGGTTTTTTTTCATGTACTGATCGGATTTTATCAAAAATTAAAAAGCAAAAAGCACGTTAGTAATGGAATTTCATAAATGGAATTTCGGCTCTAGCGCGTTAACAATGAAATCTCATACATCTTTTCAGCCCGCATATTTGTTTGACAGTAATGACGTACTTTGACTTTCGATATGAGACAAACCAGAAGGTACTTTCCGAGCAGGTGTAGTATAAAGGATATTTCTGTTCTAGTAATATGTCAACTGAGAGTTAAAAAACAGTTCAGTACAAAAAAAAAACTAGGGTCAAACTATACCTACTTGAGGTTTGAATATCTAAAAACATCAGATTGTCGTCTATATAATATAGATGTGTGTAATTATAAGAGATAAAGTTAAATTAGTTTAGTTTACGCCGACGATAAAAAAATCTTTGTGTAACTATCTAAGCTACAATTATGGATCCGCAGTTTATGTAGCATTTTATACTTTTTAATGTTTCAGATTATACCGCAATAAATATGGAATATAAAGTGCGATATAAATAAACGTTACTTATGCAGCAGTAACTGGATGCAAGTATGTAAGAACTTGTAAGCTAGAAGTACATGGTCACAGAACTAAGAGATAATCGATCTTGCTATACGTCCGATTACGGTGAATCGATTCGCGCGCAATGTCGACTAATATCGATTATAGCATTTACATCAGTAGGCCTTCCTGCCGGATAATGTCTTTGACTCCTCACAATATTATAAGCCTTAATTTCATATGTAAATTACTAAATGCTTACGCTTCAAAGATCCTTAATTGACATTGGCTTCAATGTCCTGGTTTAGAATTAGTCTAACTTAACTACATATAATATCTGCTAGTAATCAGTTCACCTACTGAAATTTTTACCGATAGATCCTATTTTATTCTGTATTTTTAAAATTTTTAAAATGTATGCTGTTTTATATTTTATATTAAAGTTAGGACCTTTCTGTTTTCTAACATCATCTGTAATCTGGTTCGCTTTACTCACCTTTTTCGTAACTGATTTGCCGTTCCTGTTGGCGCGCGTTGTCCGCCGCCACTTTGAGGAGGCCCTGGATGTTTCTGAGGAGGGTCTCTGTGGAGGAGACCAGGGTGTCGGCGGTGGGGTCCACGGGCACGTTCGACGGCGAGCCCTGCGCGGGGTAGCTGACGGGCGCTGGCGAAGAGTTCGTAGGCAGGTCTCGTTCGCCATCGCTGAGATCTGCTCCTTTTGCAATAAAAAAAATTGTAGGTAATACCGGTACTAAATCTTTACATTGAAAAATGTTATACTTTAATAGAAGAAATACTTAAAAATATATATTAGATCCTAGATTTGATAGAGTATCAGACTTTTCCAATACTCGACTGTCGGATGGAGTGTAGACTTTTCCAGACTCCAGTCTACGAGTGTTGTTTTGATACATGCGTGTTGTTGTGAAACGTGTGTTTCCAGCCTAATTTCTGCGTATGTATCGTTATATTATTTGCTAATGTCCTATACAGTATACTATATTTCTCTTAAAAGAAACTGAACTCACCTACATAATATAAATAATCATAAGGATTGGATACTGAAATAAAAAATATTGCGACCGACGCGGACTCTTTGCTTGAGAGTCCATTAAAATCAGGCTTACAAAGATAAATTGCTAGGATATTAAAATGTCTTATATCTGTTACAGAATTACAAAGTTGACACTATTAACTATGCTATTGCTATTATTATAAACACTGACCATGAATCCGAGCAATTAAATTCAACGCATTAATCTGCGTGATCGGACAAAACGAGAACATTTTTAATGTGCTGCAATTAATTTATCAATCGCACCGTAAGGAGTCAGGGATTCAATACACCCAAAACAATCAATAACACACGGCAGAGGTTCGCGTGCGTGTATCATTCGCATAACAATTATTATAGAGAGGTACATGGAAATCGCGTGGTACTCCATACGGTGCTTTGCTGGAAGGGCAAGGCCTATTCCATTGGAATGCGACCTAACTTTGTTTTATATTTATTGCCTTCGATTATACGATGTAAGCTGTTCGCACTCTTGATGAGTTGCCAGAGCTGTATGCGCTGTATTTAGATAGATAATTACATTAACATAGTTAACCTTGTACCTATACCAAAAAAAACGACGTTTAACCACCAATCATCCCCTATTTTCCTACCGTAGGTAGGTACATTACAAATTTAAATGGACCAACTTCGAGGTGAACTTTATCCCATGAAAAAATAATCATCAAAATTGGACTAGCCTGCAAAAAGTTGTGTCATACATTAAAAAAATATATATGTACGAGTAGGTACGCATAGACTTCATAAAATGCGAATGGCTACGCCAAGTCGACTGAACAATTGTGCTGTCCTAGATTTATTCCGGATCTCTCTGACGCGTTCGATGCGGTTGACACGTGCTGCTCTTGTAATTCGCATTATCAGTAGTGTTTCGTTCGATGTAAGTGAATACATTAGCTAAGTCATTGAAAAATATGTGACTCTACATGAAAGAATACATCACCTAGATACATACATATACCTACTTAATAACGTCATCAATCACTTTGACATGGCCAATTATTAAAAATGATTACCTAGTAGAAATATAATAATAGAATCCAATATAGCATTGATAAGATATTTATCATAATAAGTAGGTACATTTGGTATCTAATAAAGGAACAAATACATTAAATCTTAGCGAGTAAGGGTAGCTCAATTTACAAGTTGTTTTGCCGATACTAGTCGGAATAAGGACATGTTAAGCCATTCGACACCGAATGGGCTGTCTCTAAACCAATTTATATATTCTCCGATGCACTGTACCGCTATTTGTTCCTTTTGCGATTCAAGATCAAGCTCCAATACTACTAATTATAACGGTGAAAGTATCTTAGGCCCATTGCTGTTTAGCATTAATGCTATTTAAAATAAACACGAATGTAATTAACTTATTTGGATTCGAGATAAAATTAACTTAATTGAATTGAGCGGACTCAAATAAGCAACAGACGTAAGTAGAAAAAAAAAAAGAAAGCGTTTCGATTGGCGTCTCTCACGGCCCAAAGTAATCTATCGATACATTTAATTTAACTGACAAGATAGTGAACGCTCATCATATAATGAAGACAACATCGTTTCGTCATTGTCGATGCGCACGATAGCACTTTCGAGTTGTCACAACACCATCTTCCTAATAAGACCAATTAACAAAATTGTAAACGAGGCGGCCGAACAAAATTGAACTTTCCGACCCTGGAAATAAAAATTCAGTTCAATTCAAAATCACTCGTGACTTAAAAGCAAACGGATTTAAAACAAAAATCGGGTCACAAAAGAGTGTGATGATTGAAAGAAGGAGGTAATACCGAATCGAAAAAGATCAAAGTTGAATGACACGGGCGTTAACGAAAAGCTTTTTGTGATGACCACGTCGATTGTGATGATCTTGAAGGTGTCAACTAAATGGATTATAAACAAAATATTACATGAATAAAAACCTACCTAAATAACGGAATAACTAAACTGAAAATGTCGAAGTAGGTAGGTATCTGCTTTAAACTCAATTTTCCTAAACCTTACAATATGCATTCCCATTTCCCACGCTAGAAATAACTATGTATCTAACTACTTAGCCGTTGACAATCGCAATACTTACATACACACTGCTTATTGTTTTACCAATTCGCCTATTGTGAGCTTCATGTATTTACTTTTTGATATCACTGTTATGATTTACCATGTCGTTTTCCTTTATGAATACCATTCTATATAACTATTAATCGTGTGATTAATGACTATTAAAATTTCTACTCTGAGAGAAACGTATTGACATTCCTTCTGATTTTTTTCTTCACAATTTATTCTGTTCCTTTATTTAGATCTAAATTGGTCGGAAAAAATATCGGAATTCTATTTCGGTGCCAATGTTTTTTGCCGTCTAATTCAGATTTAAATAAAGGAAGAAAATTATTTGAAGAGCAAAAAATCAAAAGAAAACGCAAGTAATTTCTCTCAGTGTACATCATGAAATCTTCCTTTTTGCAAAGGTATCTGCATAATATTCTTCTGTGCGATGTTATTCCTAGATTTTACAAACTTATAATTGGTAGGTACTTCAAAGTTTGTAAATGAAAATTGGTTGTGTAAACCAATTTTCATAATGCTCACTACACATCAGTGCGATATTTTTTTCTCTGAGTCTTTGATCTAAGATGTTTCAGGCAAGGTGTAAAATTGAATGCATAATTTTAAGTGCTATTCATACATCATTACAGGCGATTGCGGCTTATACTCGTAATAAGATTTTATTATAACGGACCATTATAAGTAAACGTGCCGTGCTCTGGGATCGAGACGAGAAATCATTTAGGAACTAGCAATCAAGGCGCATTTGCAACGAATAACACCAATTCTTACTTCCTCTACTTCAGTAATAAAAGAAACAATTATTACTAAGATAGTTGCACTTATTACATCTACATCTACATATATACATCTTTAATAGACCAACTGTAATTATACGCAAATAAACGTAGGTTAGCCATCGGATTACAAAGTAAAAAGAAGCGGTATTTAACTTTAAGTACTTTATGGTCTTTAAAATAAAAGGTGATTTTATTGCTGATAATTTCTGAATGTCGAAGGGTTTGCGACTATTACTGGATAATTTCGTTGAGCGTAATATGACGTTTATGTCGGACGAGAGGTACAAGCCAGTGCTAATGCAACACGGGCACTTTCTTGTCCTATCTGTGATTACGGGTAATGAAACTTATTAAGAAGATCAATTTTCAATGAACGTGTTTTACCGACTAAAAATAAAATGTACCTAGGTACACGGGGGACAGGGAATAGGTACTGTAACCTTGCACTTTGTGTAACATACGCTTCGTTTTATCTGCATAGTTGAACTACACATGCAAATCTTTGAGGTACCTATACGGATATCGCTACGTATGGCTTACCTGTAGCGATGAAGCATCCGACTTGTGGAACAAGCAGAAATGCCAAGATGTTCTTACTGACAGGTACAATATACAATGGCGCCTATTCGGTTGTGCACAAATCTCTAAAGTTAACAAAATTGATAAGTCTAAAACAGTGGTATCTTTTCAAGAGTTTCCCCGAGAAAAAAGATTACACTGCTTCTAGAATTGTCAATTTAGTTAAGTATGAGATTTGTGTACAACCGAATAGACATGAATATCTCACCATCATCTTCGTCTTTGACATTATGGTCGTCTTGGTCAGACAGAGCAGCGTCACTGTCGTCCGTGTGGGAGCGCGGGGACGCCGCCGCGGCTGTGGAAGGTATGCGGGGAGGCTGCGGCGTGCGGCGCGAGGCGGCCGAGCTGCGCCCGCTCGCCGAGCCCTCGCCTCGCTCCGCACGCTCTCGCTCCCGCTCCGACCGCTCGCGCTCTCCGGAACCAGATTTCGAGAGGTTTAGCACAGGACTGTGGCCTGGAGAGGAACCTGTAAGAAGAAAATCTTTTTTATAGGTTCAGAATTCGTAACCTAATATGTTCGTCTTCTCTTACTTAATGGTACGTAGATAGTGTAGCTTGAACAATTCTCTTTCTTGTGTCAGATCATTTTAGGCATTCCACCCACGACACTGGAGCAGGGCAGATTTAGGGTGAAAGAGTGGGGAGGAAATTGCCTCCTAAACATGTGTGTAGGGTGATTCTAGGTCGGATCTTAGATCGTCTCCTAGATCGGTTGGCAGGATCAGGTATACATCCGATGCTCCTAGATTGTGGCAACTGCCCTGCCGCATGCGCGCACGCACTGAGCGGCAGATCCATGTGTAGGGTTGATTATTACACCCTAGATTTCTCCAATCTAGCTGCCTCCTAAATCAGTGTCCTCCTAAAGTAGTGTCGTGAGTAGAATGGTTACGGAACTTAAGTATAATACTTTTCTTGCACATCACCAAATTCAACAGAATAACGCCTGCTTTAATTAAGTAAAGTGAATTCAACTACTAAGTAGTATTCTCACCATTATGTGAACCCTCGCGCGCCTTGTCCATTGCTATAACACGTTCTATATCACCCCGTTCATCACGCAACCTGTAACAAAGTAAATTTGTTTTGAATTTGTTGTAAGTACAGTCAATGTGAGCATATGTACAAACAGTTTGCTTAAGCTCTATGGTCGGAGTATCTCCACTATCGAATGACGACCTAAAGAAATCAGTAGAAGGACTAGAGTTTGTGAAGCTGAAGTGGCAATTGGTGTAGCTCATAGCTCGAAGACTGAAAGAAGTCTTGTTGGTGTCCCAAGAATGGTCACCTCGCACCGTAAAACGGAGTGTTTTTACGTGAACAGACGATCCTAACTTAATATTATAAATGCGAAAGTAAGTTTGTTTGTTACGCTTTCACGCCTAAACCGCTTAACCGATTTTAACGAAATTTTGTACACAAATAGCATAGACCTTGGAGAAGGGCATAGGATACTTTTTATCCTGGAACAACCAACGGTCACAATACACGCGAGCGAAGACGCGGGCATCAGCTAGTATCAAATAAATTGCAGCGATCCGCTAGACGCAAGCGACCGTGGAGTGTGAAAGATTTAGACAACAATTTCCATAAAAGAAACCAATCGAGACGCACGGAGTGCGTCCTGAAAGGTGTAGGCCGTGAAAAGAAAAGATTTAAAAAGCAACGTCCGGGCAAGTTCCGGCCTTGCATGCAGTGTGTATGTTTCATCATTTTAATTCATTAATCGTTTGTTTTTATCTGATTTATGACAAAATACATTCATAAAATCGATCAAGACTGATATAATCGAATAGGCACATGTCTGTTTTAAATATTAATAATCTTGAGACTATTATCATAATATAAGGTATTTATGAATACGAAATAATATCATAACATAACTAAAACGGTAGAGCTTGATATCCAGATCAGTAAGACGGAAGGGACGAAGCACTCGTGACTTGGAGGCGAGCCCCCGAGGCGCAACGCTTCCGTGTGTTATTATTTTGTCGCGTTTCGGATATGTTACTCCTAGACACTTCACTCCCACGCACATACTTGTAACATTATGCATCGTACAAACAATATAAATATCTAAAGCTCCGTTTGCGTGAATTTTTACACACAGGTCATGAAGGTTATTTACAGGACTGCCCAAAAAGAGAACTGTAAGTAGGGTAGATTGCCCTAAGATTGCGCGGGAGCTAAGATTGCGCAAGGCTTGTTTATGAATTCAGAAAGGACATCTGCGGTTAACTTCAGTCGTATTTTGTTACGTTAACATAAGTGTACTTGCTGCGAAAAAAAAAATTAAATCTGTGGAAAAACGGATTCGCCAGGTAAGTTTCAAGATTTTTATCGTGTTTGATGTTATTTACAGTCATTTTGAAATAGTTATTTTATGAAATTACAATATACTTTAAAATATCTGTTCGTCGTTTTTATTTGCAAATTTATACCTAAAAATTTGCCGGCCCATTAAATTTAGGCTACTTGTCACTATATATGGCATTATGATTTTTTTTAATCAGAAATGAGTAATTCCCTAAGTCTGCGCAGAAGCAGGGACCATAAAACTGCGCGCGCAGACTTACCTCCCCATAAATGAAGCTTCATACATTTAGAGCAAGATAAAGAAAAGAAGATATCAAATAAAAGGTTTAAAAAATTATACAAGAAACCTGCAAAACAGCCGCGAAAAAAGCAATGGTCATGTGGTGGTTGTAATGAACTGTACAAAGAACCAATTACTGAAAATTGGATAGGCTGTTCGGAATGGTGGCACGAAAAATGTACGGCGTATATAGGGATAGGGCCATTTAAATGTGATTTGTATACTTAAAAAAATTCGATGTTTGATTAAATTTAGCTATAAAAACTCTTTTTTTTAATTATTAGCGATTAGCGCTTGACTGCAATCATTACACTTGATTTTAGGTGAACATGCAGCCTAAGATGGAGAATGCTTGCCTAGAAGATGCCTATTTACTCTTGATTTAAAAGTAAAAGAATAGTTTTCTCATTTATCCAATTCCAAAGCTATTGCTCTGTATGCGCAGTCTTATACATCCTACTGCGCAATGTTACCAACCCGGGGTTGTAAGATTGCGCATTTCCCATTTCTTATATTTTGTTTAATTACTTGAAAAATTGTCAATAAAGTTTTGATTTACTTAAGTAAAAATGTAATGTATTAATGTGTGTTTATGAAGAAATAAAGATTATTATGATAACTTATTATTTTCACGATTTACAGCCCATCAAACGTTAAGTGCGCAAACTTAGGGCAACCTACCCTAATGTGTCAGGGATCATGTACGTATGTGAGTTTCTTTATTCCACCGTTACATTTAAAAGCCTGAATAGATTTTGATGTATGGTATCCTTATAATCTTCACATCATCAAGAGTTACTCTAGCTATTGCTTTTTTATTTTTTAGTTCATTTTTAGGGTTTCGTACCTCAAAAGGTAAAAAAAGGAACCCTTATAAGATCACTTTCTTGTCCGTCTGTCCGTCTGTCCGTGTGTCACCACCGATTTTCTCAGGAACGGGTGGACCTAGCAAGTTGACATTTATACCAGACTAGCGACCCGCCCCGGCTTCGCACGGGTAGTAGAGCATTTTATGCGTAGGTACTACCCGCTCAGGGATTAGGCAGCGTTTTCGATGAAAGCTCCCAGGCGGCTTTTACGACTTTTTACGATATTTTCCACAATGAACTTACTATATCTCACCTTATACCCGAATTACTAATTCCGTGGAATTCTGACGTTTCATAATGTTACCAGAGATAAAACAATTCCCACAAAAAAGATGAAAAATTCAAAACTTATGCAAATACAAATCAACTGCTGCATGTAGATATGACTTTCTAGTTTCCATTCTTAGCAATTTCTATTTTAGGGCGAAACAATTAATATTATTAAGCGGCTTAGAGCTTTATATGTTGACAGGGAATTAAAGTAGTTTGGGGTAAAATCGTACTTCGTAGATGTTAACCCTGTTCTCCATATAAATAACTCATCTGTAAATGAAAATGACAGCTGTCAGAATTAAGTCGATATTAAGTCAAAAATAAGGAGAAAAACTAAATATTTCAAATCAAATAAATTAGTGTATTTGGGACATAAGAAAGTAAGTTTTCACCAGATTCCGTGAAAAAAAAAATTATTTTAAAAGATAAAAATAAAGAACCAAAAACTTGGTTTTTTGAACTTTTCACATAAATTTTGAGGTTATGTGAAAAAAGTGTAAATATAAAAGTTGTAGATCTTTTTATTACCTACAACTTTGCCATTTAATTTTTTTCCATAGGACTTCTAGTTTTGCCGGAAATCGAGATAAACCGTTTTTTACCCTTAAAACTCCCCCCCTTTTTTCCCGAGCTCAGATCGCCCGTAAATTATTTTTCCTTGTCACTACATAGTATAAAACAAAGTCGTTTTCTCTGTCCCTATATCCCTTTGTACGCTTAAATCTTTAAAACTACGCAACGGATTTTGATGCCGTTTACGGTTACGTACTGTGATTTTTTTTTTGGTTTCAAAAATTATCGACAATGGGCTATAGGGAGAACCGCGGCCGCCGACGCGCTTATAGGCACGCTCCCGCGCCGCCGCAATTTTTAAATCTGTAATATCTTCGAAAGTATTCATTTAAATCATATGCTGTAAAGGACCATATGGATTTATATAAAATCAACAATGCATTTAAGGTATTTAATTAGATAAGGATTAATGCTGTATTGGTTGAAATCGCTTCGAAAATTAGCCATTATTTGTCGTAAAAAGTAAATGACAAAAAAATGTTATTGTGGGATATCCATAAGAGATAGACATATACCATCGCGGACTTTTCTGTAGACCTTTTCAATGTGTACAATACTTAGTACATTATTTTGATAAATCTCGTAGGGTTCAGCCTGCGTTTGCAATGTAAGCGGAAAAAATGTAATTATTTACGACATCACATTAGAAACCTCAAAAATAACAGTATTTCTCCACAATTTAATGGATGTTATTATACATATAAACCTTCCTCTTGAATCACTCTATCTATTAAAAAAAACCGCATCAAAATCCGTTGCGTAGTTTTAAAGATTTAAGCGTACAAAGGGATATAGGGACAGAGAAAACGACTTTGTTTTATACTATGTAGTGATATACTAAAGTCTATAGTCCCTATTAGGTGTATAAAAATTAAGGTCCTGAGTCCACACAATAAAAAGATATGGGCAAATTTAGATTTTCACGAAAACTTGTAAGTACCAAAATTTACCTTAATTTTCAACTTTTTTTATTTATCGGAATTTTTTCTTTACTTCATCTGTAAGACCTTGCTTTTAACCAAAATTTAGAAATCTAGGTCAACCGGAAGTACCCTATAGGTTTTGGGTCGAAAACCTAAATGGTAGTTCCAGTTGACCTAGAATTACGAAATTTGGCAAAAAGCCAGGTCTTATAGCACACACTCGAGGTAGTCAAATCCAGGAGCTTCGCACTGTGAGCCGCCGCCAGTGCTAGCAACGATCTTCTACTCGTCGTCTTCATTTGAGGATTGTCATGCTTGTGAAGATGAACGTAGAAGTTAACGTACGATTGACTTCAGAGCTAAGACATGCTTTACGAAAATGATTACCAAGAGGCCCTGATTTTCAAAAAATTTGAGCGTTTCTTAGACAGAAATCGAATATCACTGTCTTGCAAAGGCAGCTCGAGGTGATTACAGCATAGTTAGACTATTGTACTCTAACACAAACATAAACTTCTTCAAAATAAATCAACATTAGAGCAGACATCAACAAGCAACTTTGAATCGATATTTACTATACCTAGTACATTCGCCAAAGGGTAAGACGGCAAGAGAGTTAAAAGTTACCAAGAATTATTTTTATAAACTAGATGATGTCCACGGCTTCGCCCGGGTGGATTTAGGTTTATAAAAATCCCGTGGGGACTTTTGATTTTCCAGAACAAAAAGTAGCCTATCTGTAGTACCTAACTCGTCCCCAAAACGGAAAAATTCCGTGGGATCCCTACGATTTTGGAATGCAATTCCTTACAGCATCAGGGTTGAGGAGTTGGATATGTACCTACTCGAGTTCATTCAACGATAGTATTTAATTGGTACCCCCAATATCAATTTAAATAACCGACAGTTCCTAAATCCCATTAGTTTTGGGGATCCGGGTCCCCTACAGCATCAGAATTGAGGAGTTGGAATCCAAATTTTTTGTAGGACAGTGTCGCATTGTTTCTCTATCGATTAAAAAAAATTAATTCAGAAATCTCGGAGATATCGGTGTACATAGGTAGAAAACACAACTCCTCCTTTTTTGAAAGTTGGTTAAAAAAGGAGCCTATGTTAGTCCCTGGTTAATTCTCTACTTGTATGTGAAAGTCCCGTCAAAATCGGTTCAGCCGTTCCGAAGATTAGCCCGTTCAAACAGACAGACAAAAAATTTTAAAAACGTGTGATTCGATTATGGTACCGTTCAAATAACCATATGAGCTTAATATCAGGTAGTTATTTCGAAATTACAGACAGACACTTCAATTTTATTTATTAGTATAGATATAGGTACTTAGATTAATCCCTGAAAAGACTTATGATCATAGTAACTTTCATATTAGCCTAGGACTCTCATTTGAGCATAGAGTTTGACGCAAAGCCGTCGAAATTAACGAATAAAACAAATGATACGTCAGCACCTCGTTATAGATACAATCGAAAATCATAAATACCGCCAATCGGACGCGCCACAACGCAAAACGAATCCAAACAAAGCCACTGACAAACAGTTTTATCATTTGAAACCGTAAAGCATGCTACCCACTGAGTTGCGGAGCTACCACAAAGGGAAAAGTATAATATTATAAGACCCCGCTGAGTTCTTTTGTGAGCGGATGAAGACGGTATGTGTAATCATTTTGTACGGATCCGTACCGCTGCTACCCTAATTCCGTTGGTTCTTTTTGATTGTGAGTTATTGGTCTTTGATGCTTCCGTTTCATTTCATTTTGTGCAAATGTTTGCAATTGTGTCGTGATAATGAATTGCGTCAAGCGACTCGTTTATGGAAAATCGTTCCTTCTCATCTTATGCTCTATCTCTGCTACGTTCATAGATGAGGTCCGAAAGCGATTTTACATTTTCTCCATAAATAACAATTGATGTTTAATACTACATAATAATAAATATTATTTATATCGTTTTTATAAGTAAACGAATGCGGTTCTATTATAATTATATCCAGTATTAAAATATTTAAAATCATTTGATAAACTAATTCGTTGATTCTATGTTCGTTACGGATACAAAAATGTTTTCACCGTTTGATACAATTAGTTCATTAAAAACCATCTGAGTGTAATAATCGTGATCCATTAGAAGTATGAGTCAGTATATTCATAAAAAAACAGATCTTGAAAAATGATTTCCCTTGTCGGAACCAATTTTGCTCATTTCAAAGGGGTTAATGCTACAATTTTTGCCCAGTAATGCCTTTTGAGCATTTGAATATAAATGACGTCTGAAAGTGAAATGTAACATACATAATAAGTGGCTGTTTTAAGCCTTCGCGGAACCCTTTTGTGGATTACAGAGTAATTTTGGGGGAGAGATAACTCATAAAATTTTTCTTCCTATAATGCGTCCTTCCTACTAATATTATAAATGTGAAAGTGTGGACGTTTGGATGTTTGTTACTCAACACGCAAAAACTACTGAATGGATTGGAATTGAGATAGATTATACCTTGGATTAACACATAGGCTACTTTTTATTCCTGAAAATCAAAGAGTTCCCACGGGATTTAAAAAAAACCGAAATTTGCTATAGCAATCTACAGCTGCAGCTATAGATAGATTACTATAACAAACTTCTTTGAAAATAGGTATACCTAAAGGTTGGAAAAGGGAGCGGGAACGGGAACTGGAAATCCACGATTCCCTCGGGATTTGTGAAAAACCGAAATTCTCGGGGACGAAGCCGCGGGCAAAAGCTAGTCCTTCATAGTTTGGATTTGGAAACTGTACTATTGCTCGTGCAGCGATTGACTACATCTTGGAACTTATTTTATAAGTCTGCCAAAAGTGATTGTTACCGCGCTAGAGGGACGACGGGTGGGTGCGCGAGGGTTGACGTTTGGGTAGCGGGAGGGGTAACAGTTGATGAAAATTTCAAATCAAATCAAATCAAATAAACTTTATTCAAAATTGGTACACTGTACACTTTTTGAACACTTTTTAAGTCCCTCTTCCCTCCCGCTTCGAGCAGCTACCTCAGAAACCATTTACGGTTAAATGGTAGGCCAATAATAAAAGTATACTTACTTAATATTTATGGATGTATCTACTTATCTCTCAAAACCTCTGTGTTTCAGTGCTCTATGCGGGAACCCTTGAAATGGAGTCGTTTGGTACTTTACTGACGAGTCACGGAACTCAGTTTGAATTTAATACATTTTTCATTTCCGCCGCTATCAAAATGTTAATTTTCGCAACTTTTAAACATTCGAATTTCGAACGTCAATTATTCTTTTTGAAAAAAGAAGAATTACAAATTGTGGATATTTGTCACATAGAGTTTCGTAGAGTTACGACTACAAAACAATTGTTTGGCGTTGTTTGCTAAATTAGTCAAGATTGTCTGAGAGCCTGATAGATAGGTAATTGTAGCCTCAATCTCGGCCGCCTTATTCCACGCACCATGTACGGCCAAAACTCACCAAAAAGGAAAAACAAGGCCTTTTATTTGAAAACAAGCAAAACAAATTATCGTTTTTTCCGTCTTCCTGCTTACACGATGGCGTAAAATTCTTATCTGCATAAAAATCGTACAAAATAAGTTAATCAATAAACTTTTTATCAATTACTTTCGAAAACAGGATATTATTTGACAATCCAATTTTAAACGAATTGAAAATAAATGAGGCCTCGCATCCTGAACGAATCCAAAAGAAATGACCAAATCATCACAGTCCGATCGGACAAAAGATAACGCCTGTATCAATAAAGTAATAAATTATTTCCACTTCCTTCGTTTTATTTTCATCATCACAAAACTGTTAATGTGATCGATGATGTTTCGAATTTGTAAGGTTCATTTGAAGTTTTAATATTTTTAACCAACTTAAAAAATACTAATAATTATATTTGAGATATTCATATTTTATTAGACACCCTTTTGTTGTCCCTGTTATCCATTTGAAAAACTAGACCATCTTAGGGAGGATGCAAATTAAGTATTTTTTTTAATTACCATAGACTTGTTTAGATAGAGTATAACTAATTATAGTGTATAATCTACCTATAAAATATTATATAAAGTAAGCAGTAGGTATATTCCTATCAACATGATAAGATTTATTTAAAAAAATTGTCTATTTTCTACTATGCTACCAAAACCACAGAACATTAACTAGCCAAAACATTGTACGCCATCCTGGCTCTAAAATCCGGCAAATTAAATTAGCGCACGCAGGTAAATACGAGAGTCGCACAACCAAATCTATTTAATTTTACGAGTATGCATATGATTCTATCGCAAACACCAAATGGATATGCAAATGCTCCGCTAGCGAAATTATGAAGGTTAACTAAGTTAGTTAACGTTAACCATTGCCATTACAGGGCGGGCAGTGGCCTAAACAGATATTCCGGAGCCACGAGCGCGGACAATGCGATGCAATCACCACCCGGCCAATGTACGCTGATTAGTTAATTCTGAACCGTTCATACTGCCTAATATTGCACGAGCCACGATCGAAACCGTTCTTCTATGCATAATCTGATTATCGTAAGTATTATGAAGCTTTTAGCCGTGTCGCCGATTTACGCGAGAACATTAAAATCGACGAAATACGTCCGAATACTATGTAGTACCGCATGTAGTCACGGCAGATGCAACTCTAGCAAAATTAATCAATACGATATTATACTGAAGTATACACACAGTAAATTTTAATACTACTTACTATCTACTTCTTAATAAACCGCGACAGTAGATAATTAAAATGTATGCACCGGCAGTTCCTCCAATTTGCATTGCGTAGAATCGATTAAGAAAATCAAATCCTCTCGGAGCGTCACTGCGTAAAACATTTGCTTGACACCCAAATCAAAAATCGTTTTAGCTCACCCTCCCGAGGGGAGATTGGGGAAGCGTCGACGCCTCAACATTTATTATTTCAGACATATCACTCACATGCAAAACAAACTCCGTCCGATCCATCAAAAAGTTTCTTTTCCCCCCGTCTCCTCTTCGACACAAATCGAGTGTGTAAGTACTGCGGTTAGGAACTAGGGTCATACCATACATTCCGGTAGTCTACGACTTCACAAAGAATTTACTCAATTGTTCTGTTCCCCTTGAGGGACGTATGATTAATTTGCGGCTACAATCTTGTTATTAACTTACTGTTTAGGCGAAATCAGGAACATGAATACAATAAACTAGTCTACTTGTAGTTGCTCTCAACTAAGTTCGTTCGTTCGTTTCAACCAATAGACGTCCACTGCTGGACATAGGTCTCTTGCAAGGATCGCCACAGCACACGATCTTGTGCCGCCTGACTCCAGCGGCTGCCAGCGACTCGCTTGAGATCGTCTGTCCAACGAGTGGGTGGTCTACCTGCGCTTCGTTTACTGGTGCGAGGTCGCCATTCAAGCACCTTGGGACCCCAACGTCCATCGGTTCTTCGAGCAATGTGCCCCGCCCATTGCCACTTCAGTTTCGCGACTCGACGAGCTATGTCGGTAACTCTGGTTCTCCTGCGGATCTCCTCATTTCTGATTTGATCCCGCAGGGATACTCCGAGCATAGCTCTCTCCATCGCCCGCTGAGTGACCCTGAGCCTTCTTATGAGGCCCATTGTCAGCGACCATGTCTCAGATCCGTAAGTCATCACTGGCAACACGCACTGTTCGAAGACTTTCGTCTTCAGACACTGAGGGATATTAGACGAAAAGACATCTCGAAGTTTCCCGAACGCTGCCCAGCCGAGTTGGATTCGGCGGTTGATCTCTTTCTCAAAATTGGACCTACCTAGCTGGATCGTGTGTCCCAGGTAAATGTACTCGTCTACAATTTCGAGTGCAGAGTTCTCAACGATTATCGGGTGGAGCGGAACATGAGCATTAGACATGACCTTCGTCTTACTCATGTTCATTTTTAGGCCCACCTGTTGAGAAACTCTGCTGAGATCGTTGAGCATTGTATTGAGGTCTCCCAGAGTCTCGGCCATCACGACTATATCATCGGCAAACCGTAGGTGAGTGATGTACTCGCCGTTTATGTTGATGCCAAGTCCGTTCCAGTCCAGAAGCTTAAAGATGTCTTCCAACGCTGCGGTAAATAGCTTCGGGGAGATAACATCTCCCTGACGCACTCCTCGCTGCAACTGGATTGGCCTCGTATTCTGGTCCTGTATACGGACTGACATAGTGGCGTTTTCGTACAAACACTTCAGCGCTTGGATGTACCGATAGTCGATCCGGCATCTCTGCAGTGATCTCAATACAGCCCAAGTTTCCACCGAATCAAAGGCTTTCTCATAGTCCACAAACGCTAAGCAAAGTGGCCGGTTATACTCTTCGGTCTTCTGTATAACCTGTCGCAGCGTATGGATGTGGTCTATGGTACTGAAGCCTTTTCGGAACCCGGCTTGTTCGGGAGGCTGGAAGTCGTCGAACCTACGTGCGAGACGATTCGTAATGACTCTCGAGAACAACTTATAGACATGGCTCAGCAGCGAGATGGGTCTATAATTCTTCAGCAGGGTATTATCGCCCTTTTTGAAGAAAAGAACCACCACGCTTCTGTGCCATGCCTCTGGCGTTATGCCCTCGTCGATGACGGAATTGAACAGTCGCTGAAAGACTTTAAGAACCGGTTTTCCACCTGCTTTCAGGAGTTCCACTGTGATTCCGTCATCACCTGGTGCCTTGTTGTCCTTGAGTTGAGTTGTCTCAACTAAGTGCAATTATACAAATAAATAACACATTTTATAATTACATTTTGAATGTTATTTTTTAAGTTAATTGCTTTATTCCAACGCGATTGTCTTTTTGTAACACTCTTGGGTAATTGGAAAATTCTAATAAACTTGATAATGTTCTTAATAATGAACTTTCAGGCTAACAACTATAAACTTACTAAAGTCTAAAGGTACATAAGTCAGTACAAAGGTCTATTTTCTAACCAACGTGAAAAATGATAAATTCCAATTAGTCTGACGCAGGAGTATGTGAAGTTTTTTTTGCTATAATCCCGACTGTTGAAAAGACTATAGACAGATATACTTACTTGTACCAACAAAATAAATAAGCTTGTTCATCCACAAGAAATGAGCATTGTAACCCCCCGTAACAGTCAACAAAGCTTCGAAGAAAATCGAGCGAAAAAAGGCTAAAAACACCTTAGGGGTTTACTAATCGAATAAAAAATATCAGCGGCCGATGCCAATGTATGGGGGAGAAATGGAATAAATTATAAAGAAAATACAAGTAGCAAGGGGCTGTGTGCAAGCAAAAAGTTATATGCTTATGCAGATAACAGACCTTATGTTTTGTCTAATTTACGAGTACAAGAATTATTCAAGACACACTGATTTTTATTTCTGGTACGATATCGTCTAGTGACGTAGTACCTACTCAATATTGGGTTTTGGGGGGTTTTGAATTGACCACAGTGGTTACGAAAATCTTTTCATGACTTAATTCTATATTTCGAATTTTTTTCTCATTCGCACATCTATAATATAATAAAACTGTAACAGATCCAATTCTGTACATTGAAGATATTTTGAAATTTTTTATTGGAGGGCACTCTATAATCGATACTGAAGCCAAAACTGCAATTTTTTTCATTTTTGTCTGTCTGTCTGTCTGTCTGTCTGTCTGTCTGTCTGTCTGTCTGTCTGTCTGTATCTTGGCCGCGCATCACGCCGAAACTACTGAACGGATTCAAATGAAACTTGGTACGATTTGAGTTTATACTCCGAGGTAGGACATAGGATACTTTTCATCCCGAAATTCGGCACGGTTCCCTTGGGAGAGGGGAAGAAAGTTAAAACGTGTATTTAGCTGTAATTCATTAACGGGTAGTTCGATTTCACTCATTCTTTTTTTGTTCGAAAGGTAGTACTTTAAGTATTATCCCGTAAATATTTCAAGGTCATAGGTTTTTTAGTTCAGAAATGACAGACATTTATTGCGTTCAAATAACTTGAGACCCGGATCTTTGCACGTACGGCTTATTTTAAACTGGTGTGCGTTTAAATTTATGTTTGTCGATCTGTCTATTAGTTCCAGCTAATTTCCGAAACGGCTGGATCGATTTTGACGGAACTTTCAATGGCAGATAGATGATGTTATAAGGAGTAACTTAGGCTACATTTAGTTTGGGTACATAAAATAATTATGGGATCCGATCCGATCCTATATAAATCCTATAAACACGCGAACGAAGTCGCGGGGGTCAGCTAGTTTATTAATATTTTTATTCGCATAGACAATATCGCAAACAAGGTTATCAATACGAAAGGACAAAAGATAACACTTAGGGCGGAAAAGGTACGGTGAAATGCAAAAATAATAAGAAAGAAGTAACATGATGACTTGTCGGCCGCCCTACCCTCCCGCGTAAACGTCGCGATGTCATTTGTAAAAATTGCGGCCTCCTAACTTCTTCGGTTTTTGAACAGAAATGACGTGGAGTAGATTATTAAAATGTAAGTAAAGTGTTGGTAAGTTGTTCAAAAATTCTATTGTTTTGGTATGAAAAAAAAAAACTTTTCGTTTAAATAATTTATCACGTCATATGATAAATGATAGATATGATTTATATCATATAAATAACTATCAAGTTATTACCGTGAAAACAATGAAAAGTTAAAGAAAAAATTTTTTTATTAATTAAAAAAAAAAAAGACAATGCACATCTCCGCAGTTTTATTTTTCCGGTAGTAAATTCTAAGGGCGACGACCAACAAGACTCGGCAGTCTGCGGGACCTCTGCGGGGAAAATCGGAGACAGTTATTTAAATTTGAATAATATAAGACGGAAAAAATTACGTCACTTAATACCATAATAAAACTGCACTAAGCGACCGGGGCATTATGCTTGCCAAATGTAAAGAGGGACAAGCGAAGTTCGCTCGTGAAACGTGAAATGAAAAATAAAACGCGTCACAAGAAAATAAAATATGTCTCGGAGGCTTTAGAGCTCATTATGATATTAGGAAAACGTGAGGAGATTTAAGTTGTCATTGGAATGTAATAGATGAACGAATACAGAAGATGCCTGAGGAAGTTACGTGAATTTTAATGAGAACACAAATGGTACTTTGTGAGAAGTTATTCAACAAGGTTTACATTTTCCTGTTTTCTCGTAAGTAGTATGAGAACCTGCAGAAAGTTTTGTTAAGACTTCGAAAACTTTTTTTATATTAAGTATACAAAATATAAATTGTGAAATTTGTTAGTCCGTTTTACGTGGTATTTGATAGACTTTCTGAAGAACAATAAAAAAAGCTTCAAACAAGTAAAATGCGCAGGGGTGGCGACAGTGTAAGAAGTATGAAAATCTAGCAGAATAACAACCTGTTTGTTTGCAACAGATTACAGTAGCGTAACGAGATTCCGATCGGATCCGTGCGAGGTTATTAGGATTTAAGCGGCAGAGCGTCGCCTGTCTCCGGGCACAATGTTGGATAATTATGCAAAATTGCTTCTACGATTCGTATACTCCCCGACTTTTTAGGGGCAGTACCATTATCTGTAATGGGAATGCTTTTTGATAATGTTAAATTTCATTGTGTAATATCTTTAGGGAGATTCGAATTGTGTTTCGTATTACGCCGATGGGATTTCACCTGTTATTTTTTTTTTCTTTTTCAATATATTCGTAATACTAGACGTACGATTGGCCGACCGCAGATTGCATAAATAAGGCTTCGAGGCATGCAGCGTGTGGGATAACCGCAGAAAATTCGCATACATCGACACACTTCCAATTCGATTCCTTGGATAATGTGACGAGACAAATCCTCCCTTATCTTCGAGCGGCGTCGGCGTCGCTCGTCGAATAGCATAAATTTCTCGTTGTTGGACGGTTAGACTTGTTCATCGGCTGCGACCACTGGATGCACACGCTCCAGTCGCATGGGTAATGATTGCAGAAGTGATCGTTTGCGTTCACCGCAACATGTTCCCCACTAGACAATAATGGCGTGCGGCCAATATCATTCACTTTTTTTTTTTGTTTTGATAGGCAAATATAAACTGCGAATTATAGAAAAACTAAACTATATCTAGTAGGTATATAATTATGTATTTGGATATATCGAAATTACAGATGTAATTGAAAGCAAACGTACATTGCAAGTCATAGAGTCTCATGAATTCACATAGTTAATTTATCTATATGGTTTCCAGGGGAACCACAAATCTCTTATAATTTAGACGACCTCCCTGGTGCTGTGGTGAGCACTGTGATCTTATAAAGTGGTAGGTCCCGAATTCGATTCCCAGTGGGGCCTTAGGAATTTCTCAGTGTCTAATCTAGTTTGGTGAGAGGCTTCAGCCGTGGCTAATTACCCTGCCGGCAAAGACGTGCCATCAAGTGATTTAGCGTTCCGGTACGATGTCGTGCAGAAACCGATCGGGGGGTAAGCCCATACCTATTCCATGTTAGCCCAATTTCATTTTGAACTGCATTATCACTTACCATCAGGTGAGATTGCAGTCAAGGGCTAACTTGTAAATGAATACAAAAAAAAAATCATTTTTAATAGTAAAAACTAACAATTTTTAATAGTAAAAACTAACAATTTTTATCTTAACGAAAACCACACAAAATCTCAAGTGGGCTGTGGAAATAAAGTTTGATATAAATGACTGAGACATTATCTAATAAGCGGACACTAGAGTTTTTATCTTGAATAGTCGGCGCAGGACACATCGATCATAGTATTGTTCGGACCATTGATAAACTTTACATTATCCATAGATAAGAGATTAATTTTAATGAACTTATTTAATACATTTCCTATTAGAATGAGAATGCTTGAATTTTATATTCATAGATTCATATAAAGAGAGAGATACGATACGACTCATTAATAAGGTAAAACTGATATGATTATTATTAGTGTTGTAACTCCAAATATAGATTTTAGTTAGTTTTTAAGGCTGGAACAAATTGTGTATCTACTTACATAATATTATAAAATTTATAGATTTTAGATTGTACTCTGGAATAAAACTGTACTCGCAAAATAACACATCCTGTAATCTGTAACAAAGTTGCATACGTTTTTTGTGCAAGCAATTAATTGCAATCTATATCACCAGGTAGTATTGAAACCGTTCAGAACTTTATTAAAATACTGTTTGCACTCCGATAAACGCAATAGAAACAAAGCCATCTGTTCCGAGCGTCCATACAAACGGGGAGTTTGGAAAGTAAACAGAAAATATAATTTCGAAGCAATTTAGCGCGATATGTCCGCAATCAAATTGTCTCGTTAATATCCCTATCAAAACATTTGATTTGTGGCTGGGGTTGAGGTTATTTAGCCATTCGATGCCACGGCCCTTACTTATGTAGTCAATTATTAATCCATGCTGCCATCAGTCGCATCGAGACAAGCCTAGCAGCCTCCCGGTTTTTTTTTTCAAACTTGGTTTGTGCCTGGTTACCTACGGCCGAGACTGGTGCACGTTTTGCTAATTCTTATTATTACTATATGTTCCGATTTCAAGCATAGACTTTTATTTATGTGTTCTGAATAAGTTGTTTTAACCGACTTTAACGACTTCAACAAAATTATTAAAATTTTAATTTATTCGTTTGTTTCAACCAATGGACGTCCACTGCTGGACATAGGTCTCTTGCAAGGATCGCCACAGCACACGATCTTGTGCCGCCTGATTCCAGCGGCTACAAGCCACTCGCTTGAGATCGTCTGTCCATCGAGTGGGATCTGGTCTACCTACACTTCGTTTGCTGGTGCGAGGTCGCCATTCGAGCACCTTGGGACCCCAACGTCCATCGGTTCTTCGTGCAATGTGCCCCGCCCATTGCCACTTCAGCTTCGCGACTCGATGAGCTATGTCGGTGACTCTGGTTCTCCGGCGGATCTCCTCATTTCTGATTTGATCCCGCAGGGATACTCCGAGCATAGCTCTCTCCATCGCATCTGAGTGACCCTGAGCCTTCTTAATTTATTGCAAATTGTTAATTGTCTCTCTTGGATTTTAATACCATATTACCAACATTTCATAATTGACAGATTGCCAACGAATTGCACACTAGAAAAACTATGAATACGTAATCATACGTCCTGTGTTAATACATCGGGCTAAATCAAATATGATCCACAGATCAAAAGAATTCATTACAATGTGTAAATCACGATTTGCATGTGGCGCAAAGTATCATGAATATGCATCCCGAACGCCTGAGTCTGAGCATTCCGTGCTACGTTTGGACTGCTCTCCCATTCTTGTTAGTTTCCTTTTAAATATGAATCGTGCAAAGAATTTACAACAAGAGTAGCTTCTAGTAATGTTATTTAAAAATAAAGCGTGTAAAAAGGGCAACTTGAGTTTGAGTGAGAATAGCCAATAATAAAATAAAAAAAACGAACACGGAGTCTGACAGAAAATGTATTTTTTCTTATTTTTTGTAGGTGTGAACTTATTTTTTTCGGACAATTTTTGAATAAGATTTTGTATGAGACTACATAGTTATCTTGTCTATTATTTGAACGATTTTTTATTTACCCAACATTAAATTACCAGGAAAAAAAGAAATGTATTTATATTCAAATTTTAAAATTCAATCTTAGTGCAAAAATTTTGCACTAAGTACCTTCAAATTGGTAGCAAATAAGCGACAAAGCGACCAAACGCTTGTTTGAACTTTTCAGCAAGTGAAATTGAACGTCAGAATGAGCGCTCTGTCAGCAAGCAGTGCTGACTGCGCATCAAACCGGACACTTGCCATTCCGTTCGCTTCCTGACCTTTTCCCGTTTCCCGCTTCGTTATGCAAATCCACGGGGGAAATTACAACGGGAATAAAAAGTATTCTCCTGTTTACCTGCTGACTTGGCGCCGACTGTGCGCCGAGTGTGAGTTCGCATATTTCAACGGAAAACGCTTGAAACGTATTGTTTTATGAATGAATTTTCAATATTTACTCTGCGATAAAAGGTATAATTTTTTACTATAGTAGGTATATGCTAAAGCGAAATGTCAGCAGTTTTTTTGGAATGCCTAGATACATATGCATAAACGTACTTACTACCATACCTACTGAATTTATGATATAAACTAATACTTAGTTATTGTTATACTAGCAATTTCCAGATGCCATTATATAGGCGACGGTTTGCCGTCTCCAGGGCACATCTCTGTGAGTAAATTAACTTTTTTGTATTGCCTATAAGTTTATAATATAGACTCTATATTGTCTTGGCTAAATAAACATTATTTATTTACATCACAAGCACAAAATCGTTTTAGCTGCATTGATCCACGAGTAGAATGGAAAAAGGACCACTAAAAATTACATAATTACTGCAGCGATACAACTGTTCCAAAGAAATGCAGAAATGACAAGACGATGACAAATGAGCATTGCCGTCCAACACAGTCGGGTGGCGGACCTCATCAAATTATTCCCCACTTAAAAAATCTCCGTAAACAAAAACTCACCAAGGGAAAAAACATTCGAGTCGCGGGGTAAAAAATAGGTATTGGCAACATTGATTGATGCGTACTAATAGGGCGCGAAGGAATGAGGCCGCTGCGTAATTAAAGGAAAAGTGACATCTTCTGTCAATGACAGTGTGGCCAACTTTTAGAAATAGAACAGTCACGCCTTTTGGGGAGGAAGTGATTAGTGTTGCAAACTTATTAAAAATTATTGAGTGAAGGCGGCTAATTGATTGTCGGGTAGGCCGTCTCGTCACACTTCGTTGGATATGTGACTTATTTTATAATTCATTCAGCTTAGCTACTAATTCTATAGTAATAAGAATCACGAATGTCGGTAAAGAACTCATAATGCCTGTTAAAGAAGTAACGAAAAAATTACTATGTATTCATTTAGAGTAAATGCAACAGTCTATTTGCAAAACCCATTTTTAGAGTGACACCCGAATAATGAAGGGAACAATAAATCTTTTTCACTCCGAACGCGCTGCCGCATAAAATTTAATCCTAATTTGGTATTAGCATTCCGATGACGCATTTCACTATGTTCATAAGAAGTATGATGATATTTTAAATTACAGAAAATAAAAACGACATAAAGTAACGCAACATTAGTGAGCTAACACAAAATCGATGAAGAAAGTTGATACCTCGGATGTTTTTATGAAGCATCCCTTATCGCTGTGTACATATCATTAGTAATGCAAAATAATGGGATACGGACACCTCGTGCTGTTTGCGAGCTAATGATTAATGCCGTTCGCCATTAATTCTTATTTTTGATGAGAAATTTGACTTGTGCTGTCAGGCGCCGGATCCAGATTAATATAGGCTGACGTTGCAACTTGCGATACAATGTTAGGCGCTCCCGATCCCCGGTGTAAAATGTTCTAGCTATCTTTGTGTTTGTGATCTACGTACGATATTGTTTTGTTTTTTTTTTACTAGATATTATATTTAATTGAATTGGGATTATAATAGGTGTGCGTTCGAAGATAACTTTGCCTGCTGCGGTCAATAAGATGACGTTAAATACCTCAACATCTTCGGTAGTTAGGTAGGTAAGATCTAAGAAGTAAGGTCTTATTTTGGCATCAAATGTTAGGTATGTCACAGTATAAAAATTCCATGCAGACAACATCAAGCGCGGGTATCAAAGCCAACGCAATAAATAGTTCGGTTCACCGGCGGAACTGCCCGAATAGTTTCAGCCATAAAAGGGCAAAGCACAAAGAGCTACATAAAATGCCAGTACGACCGCATCGGTGACAAACTCGGGAGGTATTCAGAGGGACTGCCGTGACTCGGCACCCTTTGCGCAACGCCCTTCGCATATTAGCCAACTGAAAATCAAAAGTCGCTATTATTAATGGTTTCGCGCCATGACAATCTAAATATCCGTGCTGAAACTTGAGCCAAGCACGCGAAAATACTCCCGAACGGCGACATAAACGTACAGTCACCAGATGCGATCTCCAGTATCATCCTTCAAATACGTAGTAGCGAGGAAAAATTATTGAGAATCAGAAGCATTCAACATCTTTATCTCGCGGATACAAGAGTTCATTTTATGACCATTAATTTTGTCTTTTGCTCGGGTGTTTTATCACGGCGACGGAGCTCTGTCGCGCGTCTCATTAATCAAAAGCATTTGTTTACAACGGAGGGAATTTGATTTGATTAAAATAATTCGCAATATCCTTGATAAATATCACCCTCGGTCTTCGTTTGATCTTCGTTGAAATTAATGGTGGAGGATTCAATCACGCAAATGTTACCGCCGCGATGCTCGACGTGTTCTACTACACGCTGATAAAGTGTAATTTTACATTAGCATGCCCCGTTTTGTTATAATTTAATACGGCACGCCTTTCAAATCGAACGAGAATCGACAAAGACAGAACTACAACTGTTATAAATTGGCTTATCTGCGTACCCATTCATTTCACTTTTGAAAAAGCGAATTCAATTGTACCTGCCTAAACTTGAAGAAGTCGTTTACAGCGATTAAAAATTGCTGTTATTTCTCACTTTTTATAACGTCTGTAATTTCTCTAATTCAGCCCTCCGTTACTTAAAACTTAATCCGGAATCTGAATGTCCTAATTCGGTTTTCCAATCAAACGTCACTAAAAGCCGGATCTAAGGGTGACCAAGCTATACGCTACGGGGAGACACTCCCGGGAGCACGGGGCTGGATGAGTAACGAGCGCCGTCACAGCGATGTGCGCGTATGGCCTCCCGGCTTAACCCGGCGCACGCCGATTAATCGCGGCTAATTCGAGCCGAATCGGAATTGAACCGGACGAATGCAGATCCCAACGATTTGTCGACTGTTAATTGACTTGCACTGGGATTTACTGCGCGTGAAACGTTTTATGCCGATATTTCTGATGCATTAGAACAATGTGTATGGGTACACGTGACTAACGTAAAAATGAACGGACTTCGACTGACTCTAGAGTGTCTAGAGAGTTTCTGGAATTTGGTATTGGTTCGTAGCATTTCATAAATTTCTCCAAGCATCGCGACAATTTCGAGTCCGATCGGAATTGAACTTGACAAATGCAAATCCCAACGCTTTATATATACCTATAATTATCTATGCCATAAAATAAAAATATTAGTAAAATTATATTTATTTTGAAAGTTATGACGCTTGAAAAATCACTATTTTTGGGCAAATTTTGGGGCAACTTCATGCGTAAATAAACTATATAAGAAACTAGAAAATTGAAAAACGACCGAAGTCTTATCATAGGTTACTTCATAATTATTACAAATGTCTTTAGTTCATGTAAAAAATTGCCAAATGTTTGCTAAAATAAGCGAAATACCAAACCTAGATTTGCATCTTTTTACTTTGCCGTTTTTCACTAAAAATCATGATATCTCAAGCAAAATTTATTTATTTAATTAATTTATTATTTATTTATGTATATATTTTTAGTACTCTTCTTTACTGAAGACGTCTCGCTCTCTAAATGCAGAAATCACTGTTTTAGACTCCACTCACCAACGATTTGTCGATGCCATGGAGAGGGCTCTTAAAACAGCTCAATGCTATTTCTGCAATGCCCGTAGTCCGTAAAGTCAACCAGGCTCTAGTTGGCTGTGTACGGAGGATCGTGAGATTTTTTCCGCTATTATTTAACAGGCTTATCAGTAACTCAAAACGTAACGTTTCTTGTACAATGGGTTGTCTTGACCGGTTTATTTTATAAGCTCTGCTAATCGTTACTACTAAATATGAAAAACAAACGAAACATGAAAGCGTAAGTAGCAGGAGAGAACTTTACTATGGCCATCATAGTGGTGCCGACCTACGACTAAGAAATCATCTTCATCATCTCAACCGATAGACGATCTATTGCTGGACCTTGTTCTTGCAAGGATCGTCACACAACTCGCTCTTGTACCGCTGTAACCAGCAGCTAAAAGCAACTTGCTTGAGATCGTGTTGAGATCGTCTACGTATAGGGTGGTATAGGGAAGTCTTGCAACGCGCCGTTTCCCGGTGTGTGGTCGCCATTCGAACACCTTGGGACCCCAACGTCTATTGGTTATTCGAGCTACATAATATGTTTCCTGCCCATTGCCACTTCAGTTTCGTGACTAGATAAGCTATATCAGTACTCAGTAACCTGTATAGTTCGTTCGGTAACTTAGTGTCGGTACAGGCGCAGGTGCTCTTAGTATTCTGCTTTTATTTTTATTACTTTTTTTCTGTTTGTAATTTTTTTCTATTCTAACAGAATCTCCGAATAGTCTGCCAATCCGCACTTGGCCAGCGTGGTAGACTATGGTTAAAATCCTTCTCATTTTGAGAGAAGACCCGTGTTCATGAGAATATTATATTTTGTTTATGGTTATATTGTAATAAAATACGAATATAAAAAAATATAAAAAGGAAAGAGAATTTTAATGAAAAAATATGAGTAGGTATAAAACGCCAAAACCCCTTGTGTCTGTACACTCCTCGCGGCATGCTTTGAAGTCACGGCGGTGTCTTTGGCAAAACACCGCGCGGCGGAGGCGGCTAGACACAAAAGGCGACCGTAAGAAAACGAACAGACTATAACTCTGATTCTTCTACGGAACTCCTCATTTCTGATTCGATCCCACGGACCCACAGGTATACAACGTGTATAGCTGTGTTATTAAATTAGATCAGTCTATAAAAAATACTTCTTCTGTGCTAACCATTTCAGCATAGATAATTACCAGAAATCTTTCCTATGTAAAACGAAGTACCAAAATACGTACCTCTAGTTAGAACGTGTTGATATTGACAAAAATATTTTATATTTCATTCAACTCTGCTCATATTTATCATCTTCTTCCATCTTATTATTAAAACGAATCCTTTACAAAGATTAAGCACAATATAAAATGATCGTTATTAAAGCAGCAAATAATCACGGATGAGTGCACTTGGAAGATGCAAAACAAACAGTACCTACAAATTATATTAAATCAGAGATAATCCTGTCAATTAATTGGACTTAGGGCAAAACCGGTCGACGCCTGCGCGGATCAAACGAGCCGGGCAAAGAAACGAAGACGCCTCGGAGGTACAATGTTGCTTGTTATAAATGTCAATATCGGAATCATCGCTGTTCAATATTAATTTATTTGCGGCATGCAATATCAGCCTTGAAATTATTTCGCATCACCAGTATGGCCAGGTTTTGATATTTGTTTTAGAGTTTTATTATGTTCTAGAGCTAAATCTAGATTCTATATTTCTGTTGCAACTCAAACTGATATCTGCAGGAAACTATTCCTAATTTTATTTTATTTTTAACTTCATCTTTTTGTTTTAACTTTTTTAGTGCATCGATCGGTACAGTTTTGAAACTTGTAGGACAAAATAGAGTTCGCCAGCATTTGAAATAATATGTGACCGAAGTTCAGGAGAACATTCGATACGCTGGATACGCATAGAACATTGCTGGTCTAATATTATTCAGCACAATAAGTACCTAACTAACTATGTTTCTGAATTCCACAACAAAACAATGTCTGTCGCTTATAAGAACTGCTTTTGTAGCTACTATAAGTTTAGGTTAGCAACTTTTATGGCTTCTCATACGCGGTTATGCCTACTAATATTTTATAATCTTTATGGATCATATTAAAATTTAAACACAGAATCTGATATCAAGTTACGCACTTACCTACTCCTAGCTGTGATAGCCTAGTGGTTAGGACGACCGACTTCTAATCGGAGGTCGTGGGTTCGATCCCGGGCACGCTCCTCTAACTTTTCGGAGTTGTGTGCGTTTTAAGTATTTAAATATCACTTGCTTTAACGGTGAAGGAAAACATCGTGAGGAAACCTGCATGCCTGAGAGTTCTCCATAACGTTCTCAAAGGTGTGTGAAGTCTGCCAATCCGCTTGGCCAGCGTGGTAGACTATGGCCAAAACCCTTCTCACTCTGAGAGGAGACCCGTGCTCTGTAGTGAGCCGGTAATGGGTTGATCATGATGATGATGATGATGATGACTTACCTACTCAATAGTTTGTTTTTGTAACACAGCTGCAATAATTATAAAGTTGTTCTGATACTACGAAGGTTTGCAACATTCGCAACAAATCGCCGAATACGTTTTATTTACCCAAAAATTCCGGAGTAATTTCTTTTAAAACAGCCTTAATCCTACCCGTGGCGGGCGAACGGCTGACAGTGACACATCGGTACAAGGCTTGCTGTCCGACTGTAATTCTACCCATCCGACACTCTGGATCAGGGATATGTTTTATTTCCAAATCTATAGGATCAATTTGCAGTACCTAACGAAAACAATCAAACTTTACTTAGTCAGTTGTTCAAAAAAGCTGTCTGATAAAACTATTTTTACAAAGCCTTCATCTTGTAACTTATTAACAAAAACTAGAAGGCAGGCACTACTAACTATATAAAGCAACTATAAAAGGCAGTTCTGTTTTAATTTAACAAATTCAGATTTTATTTTAGTAGTGATAATTTTTTTACTAAATATTTAGTAGACAGAACCAAACGAATATAAATAAATACTTCGTACCCTAGAGGGCCGAATATCAAAATCGGATACAAACACTCAATCGCGGCACTTGAAAATGAAGTTAAAACCGCGAGTATCGTTCAAGCCCGCCGATCAATCACCATCCATTAAACAAGAAAAGAAAAGCGTTTCCCCTAACCATTGGCCCTCGAATCGGGCCAATTTACATGAGAGCCGCATTTTCCTCGCATCGAGATTAGCCCAGAATGAGTTTGATGAATTGTTCACCCCGCAGTCCCTCGCCCGCGCCGCGCCGTCGGCCGAGCGGTCATTTGTTAAAAATACACCCGATCCAACGATCTAATTGTCTCCTCTAATTTCACACTCCCCCATGATATCTCCGTGTCGTGCAAATTAAAAACGATTTTATCCTCTCATTTAAGTGAAACAATCTGCTTTGAATTTAAAAAGTAAAAACATACTTAACACAACAAATATAAAAAAAAAACAGTCAGAAACTAATAAAACAACAGAAACAGATATGAGTGGACGTGTCATATTAACATTTCCCGAGAGGTTTGAAACGTTGAACGTCCTCATTAATCCAATCGATCATATCGGGTATGGTGAGCGTTGTATCTTACCTTTCGAGATGTTTTACGATGTCCTCGTATGCAGCTCTACAATTCTCCCAAATACCAGATCTGTCGACAAAGAAAAATAAAATAAGAGGAATGAGGAAATAATAGAGAAAGTAGGATACAAAATTAGAAAATAAGGCCATAAAAGATGAAAAACGATGACTGGAATCGCCCGAAAATTTAAATTGAACAATTTTTTTCACAAGGAGGCTCTTTGTAGAATCCCAATTTCATAAGTCCTCAAGAAAGACAAAACTTGCAACAAAGTGTTCTCGAGTATTTAAAAAATAAAAGTTCGCGAATGAAAAAGGGTTTTGAATGTTTAAGGAATAATTATGAGCACTCAATATTAAATGTTCCGTTACACTGGGCGAGGGTCGAAGAAATTAATTATGTTTTTAAAACAATCGCTTATATTTGTGTCGCAACAACTCATGCGTGATCGTCGAAATTGTTTCTCAATTGCTTTAGCACTTTGTTTTCATTAAACTTTTCTTCGAGGGAATACTTCTTACAATAGTTAAAGGGTTCCGCTGAGGGTTCATGAATTCATTCTCATCCGCTGTCGAGGCATACCTTTGTGTCCCTTTCAAAATAGGCTCTCTCACCACTCTTGAGCACTCTCATATATCAACAAGTACTTAGGTACTTTAAGTATTGTTTAAGGTCATCAGAAGATTTTTGATAATATTGTGTATATTGTATACTAGCTTCTGCCCGCGGCTTCACCCGCGTGAATTTCGGTTTTTCACAAATCCCGAAGGAATCGCGGATTTTCATTTCCCGTTCCCGCTCCCTTTTCCAACTTTTATACCTACTTTCAACGAAGTTTGCTATAGTGGTCTACTTATAGCTTTAGCTATAGATTTCGGTTTTTTCAAAATCCCATGGGAACTCTTTGATTTTCCGGAATAAAAAGTAACCTATGTGTTAATCCATCCATATAATCTATCTCCATTCCAAATTTCAGCCAAATACATCCAGTAGTTTTTGCGTGATTGAGTAACAAACATCTAAACATCCAAACATCCACACTTTCACAATTATAATATTAAGTAGGATATATATACGGTGTACGCAAAAATCTACATAAATGGAAGAGAAGCATATTTTACAAAGAAAAATACAGGTTAAAGCAACTCTTATGTAACACGATACGTAAGCGAACGTAATACATGTAGGTTATTGTACTGACCGTTGAATCATGGGTGGCAGTAAGACAGTGGGGTAAGTCAAGTGAAGTCGCTGCGGGTCTTCGGGCGGAAGTGAGGGCAAGTGTTTGTACTTTTCTTATTGGATTAGCTCAGTCATTTAACCTGTATCACTTGTGACCCGTTTTACAGGCTTCTTTTCTATTCCCTTATATAGTATATCTAATGTATATATAAGCTCATTATGGTTTAATTAGTTGTAATTGCTTTGGCACGTCTAAATTTCAATATTTCTATTTGTGGTGTTGATGGATCCTAGTTCAGTGACAGCAAGTTAAGCCTGATGATGGCTTCAAAAAACGGTGAAATTCGTAATTAATATGCCTGCATATTTCAGTAGAACTTTGGATACGGTATTATGAATGCGATGTATGTGGACAAAGATCATTCTTTCTACAGGTAAAATATTTTATACTTAATATGCGATCTTTCGTATTTTGAATACAACGCAATGAACAATTTGACAAATTCTAGGCTACAAGTAGTAAAATATCAGAAATTACACGTGGACTACGCACTAAAATACGCACGTGGCACGCACTAATAGTTTTCAAAAATAAACTCTAATATAAAACATTTGTTTTAAAGCTATTTGCCTAGTTTATACTGTGTGTATTGAAAAATTAAATATAAAATTTTATTCACTGTTTCCGTTACGTTGTCATATATATATAGAGCCGTCCAGATAATTATGACGAAGAACGCCCCGCGTAAACAATTTTGTTCATAAACGATAAATATAGATTATAATATGTCTGTCGTTCACACTTCAATCAATAAAACTGAAATAGACACGCTATGCCATTATTAATTTACCTCCGTGTAACAAACTCAGTGCTTGTCATACATTATTTTCAAAAGTTTGATTATAATACGGTCTACCTAAGTTCCCACTTCCCAATCATTGTATGACTTTCGAATACCTGCGAGTATTTAATAAAACCAATAGATACGAACTTAATCTAACAAACCTTTATTTAGAACTACATATTTTGAATCCTTGTAGTCTTGCCAACATTACCTGTAACTTTTATATTCTTTTGATTTCCTTTAATTATAAAATATTTGAAAAATATTTAAGGAAAAGTCGACTAGCATTATTTATAAAAGTTCTGGCATTAGTAGTAGCGGTAGTAAAAGTAAGTATTTAAGATTAGTTTAGTAGTTGCTGATATAAGTAGCTTTATTTCATAACCTACTACGTACCTACTATAAAATCTATCTTCTATCTTCTATAATATAATAAAACTGTAACAGATCCAATTCTGTACATTGAAGATATTTTGAAATTTTTTATTGGGGGACACTCTATAATCGATACTGAAACCAAAACTGCAATTTTTTCATTTTTGTCTGTCTGTCTGTCTGTCTGTCTGTCTGTATCTTGGCCGCGCATCACGCCGAAACTACCGAATGGATTCGAATGAAACTTGGTATGATTTAAGTTTATACTCCAAGGTAGGACATAGGATACTTTTTATTCCAAAATTCAGTATAGTTCCCTTGGGAGAGGGGAAGAAAGTTAAAACGTGTATTTAGCTGTAATTCATTAACGCGTTGTTCGATTTAACTCATTCTTTTTTTGTTAGAAAGGTAGTACTTTAAGCATTGTTCCGTAAATATTTCAAGGTCATAGGTTTTTGTTCAGAAATGACAAACATTTATAATGGGTTCAAATAACTTGGGACCCGGATCTTTGTACGTACGGCCTTTTTTTAAACTGGCGTGTGTTTAAATTTATGTTTGTCAGCCTGTCTATTTGTTCCAGCTAATCTCCGAAACGGTTGGATCGATTTTGATGGAACTTTCAATGGCAGATAGGTGATTTTATAAGGAGTAACTTAGGCTACATTTAGTTTAGGTACAAAAAAGAATTATTATGGGATCCGATCCAATCCTATATATAAAACCTATAAACACGCGAAGGAAGTCGCGGGGGTCAGCTAGTATTAAAATATGGGACCTTATAATATTCTATAGATACTTATTGCGCACAAGCGGATACCCGCGACTTTGTTCGCGTGGATATTGGTTTTTGAAAATCCCGTGGGAATCATTTTGTTTTTCCTAAGCTCCTTTCAGCTCATACCTTGCTAAAAACTGTTGAAAGTTCATTGGCGGATGTTTAGGTAGATCAAAATGTAAACATCCGCCAGTGAAAGTCCTATCAAAATCGATCCAGCCTTTTAGTGAATAGCCGGTAATCTTTAAAGTATCTCCTTTCTAACAAAAAAAGAATGAATGAAATCGGACCGTTAAGCGTTAATGAATACAGCTAAGTAAACATAAAACTTTCATTCTTCTCCCAAGGGAACCGTGTTGAATTTCGGGATAAAAAGTATCCTATATTATGTTACTCTGTAGTATGAACTTAAATCATGCCAAGTTTCATTTCAATCCATCTAGTAGTTTTTGCGTGAAGCACGCACAGACATACAGACAAGCAGACAAACAGATAAACAGACAAACAGACAAAAATTTCAAAAATATCTGTAGTTTTTTACGTTCCATTACTTATCCCTAACACCCCCCAGTTATTATTTTGCAAAAATCTTTAATGTACAGATACGGCCAGTCTACGATTTTATTATAGGTATGTATAGATTTCTGATTATGCTAATCGCATCTAGATTATGTGTAGGTATCTCTGGAAAAATCTATCCAGAGTAGATAACAAAAGGACCTACAGAAATATCAAACACACGTATACATATAACTTCACCCATCGTCGTTGTCGGGATAATAATAGGTTGATACTGAATTAATTCCAGCTCGAGCGATGTTGGGAAGCCACAGTTTTACGTAACCAATATCCGCTGTAAGCTTACTTTATAACAATTTATTTGTTTATTGACGTTTTATTTAAACGGACCGTGAAACACGTCAATTATAATACGAAATTTTAAGTAGATAGATAGAACTTTGTAATAATATAAAGTAGTCATGATTTGGGAAAATTGAATTATTTAACTATAAACCATCGATTTGATCCGTAGTTATGATGCTTAGAGTAAGTACCTAAGTCTACTTCGTCACGAGATTTACCTACCTACAACGGACAGACTGAAAGTTTTAAGAAGAGAAAAACTAATACCTAACTGAAATTAGATAAAAGGTATTATTTTTCTGTCTGTCTATTTGTACCTACGTACAGATTAATCTTCGTACCTAATATTCGTTTACATAGAACAAGTAAGCATTTTAAGGTCTATAAAGGGAATTATTAAGAATTTTCTGTGCATTTTTTTACGTTCAGGAAAACTGTCACTAGATGGCGTTAGTTGTCACTTTATAGCAATGATCTCAAAATGTTTTGATAAAATGACTACTGTAACTCGCTAGGAATTATATAATATCTACTAATGAAATTATTGTTATGCTTTCTCTTAACAAGTACATTATTATACCTACATGAGTTTTAATTTAATTTACCTCGATGTAATTATATATATAAAGCTACTTGAAGTTACGTATTGATCACCTCTCCTGAACAATTTTGTATGGGACTTTTTCACCATACTTTCCGTGTGTGTAGAATTCAAAAAATTTAGGTCTACAAAATTATAGAGAGAGCTGGACGTGGAAAACTGACTAGAGTACCCTAAGGGATCTCGAAAACTATCAGTCGGAGAGGTACTATCCCCAAACAAAAAATGTTCAACACCTTGGGCAATTAGGTGAACCGGTGAAAAAAATATGGCCACCAAACAAAAAAAATTTTCGTCTCCATACAAAAATTTCTTAATTTTCAAGAGGCTCTCCAGAACAATTTTGTATGGAACTTTTTTCCCCTCGCTATTTATGTGCGTAGAACTTATGGGTCTTCCTTCAGGAAAATTATGAAACGTCATGAACGTGGAAAATTTACCAGAGTACCCCAACGGCTCTCAAAAACTATCAATCATAGAGGCATGGTTCTGAAACTGAAAATGTTCAAGACCTTGGGCCCTTTGGTGAGCCAGTAAAAAAAAGATAGGTACCAAACAAAAAAAAATTTCGTGTCCATACAAATTTTTTTTTAAATTTTCAAAAGGCTCTCCAGAACATTTTTGTATAGAACTTTTTCCTCTTACTATTTATATACGTAGAACTTATGAGTCTTCCTTCAGGAAAATCATGAAACTTCATGAATGTGGAAAATTTATCAGGGTACCTCATGGGTCCTCTAAAACTACCAGTCATACAGGCATGGTCCCAAACAAATGTTATTAAGAACCTTGGGCCATTGGGTGAACCGGTAAAAAAAAGATGGCCGCCGAACAAAAAAAATTTTTCTCCATACAAATTTTTTGGGTTCTTTTCAAGAGGCTCTCCTGGACATTTTTGTATGAAACTTTTTCCCCCCACTACACGTATACATAAAACTTAAAGGTTTTTTTCACAAAAAATACAAAACGTAGTGAATGTGGAAAAATTACCAGGGTACCTCATGGGTCCTATAAACTACCAGTTATACAGGAATGCTCCCAAACAAATGTTGTTAAAGACCTTGGGCAATTTGGTGTACCGGCAAAAAAAAGATGGCCGCCCAACAAAAATTTTTTTTTGAATTTTCAAAAGGCTCTCCTGAACATTTTTGTATGGAACTTTTTTCTTATTTCTTTTTTATATGCGTAGAACTTTTGAGTTTTCCTTCAAAGAAATTATAAAACGTCATGAACGTGGAAAATTTACCAGAGTACCCCAACGGCTCTCAAAAACTATCAATCATAGAGGTATGGTTCTGAAACTGAAAATGTTCAAGACCTTGGGCCCTTTGGTGAGCCAGTAAAAAAAAGATAGGTACCAAACAAAAAAAAATTTCGTGTCCATACAAATTTTATTTTAAATTTTCAAAAGGCTCTCCAGAACATTTTTGTATAGAACTTTTTCCTCTTACTAATTATTTACGTAGAACTTATGAGTCTTCCTTCAGGAAAATTATGAAACTTCATGAATGTGGAAAATTTATCAGGGTACCTCATGGGTCCTCTAAAACTACCAGTCATACAGGCATGGTCCCAAACAAATGTTATTAAGGACCTTGGGCCATTGGGTGAACCGGTAAAAAAAGATGGCCGCCGAACAAAAAAAAATCGTCTCCATACAAATTTTTTGTGTTCTTTTCAAGAGGCTCTCTTGGACATTTTTGTATGGAACGTTTTCCCCCCACTACACGTATAAATAGAACTTAAAGATTTTTTCACAAAAAATACAAAACGTAGTGAATGTAGCTACGGAGCAAAAAAAATTCGTGTCCATACAAACTTTTTAATTTTCAAGTGGCTCTCTAGAACATTTTTGAATAGATCTTTTCTTTCCCACTAAACGTATGCATAGAACTCAACGTGATACCAATATTTCTTTCTATCTTTCAAGAGTCTCCAGAATATTCTGGAATTTGGTATGGCCTCCCATTTCTTAATTTTACGAATATTGAATAGACTACAAGGCACGCGAGCTGCTTGCAGCTCGCGCACCGAGCGCAACACTAGTTTTATATAATTTTCTTTTACCTATTCAAAGAATTCCTATTTATATTATATTTAGAATTCCTAATTATTCGTTTTGGTGGATACCTACTAATATATCTAGGTAATACTTCTGTTGATTTGAGAGCTTATCCTGGTAACTCCTGAGTTTATTGTCTTTTTTGCTACTAGAATGGGGATCGCTGAAAAAATCGGGTATCTCAATACCCGATTTTTTTGGGGAGAAATTGGATTAAGTAGGTAAATTGGGGTTTTATCCACTGAAACCTCCTCGGTGCATATATTCGGAGACTCTGAAGTCCTTTCAAAATCTATCAGCGCTTTCCGTACGCAATGCCGAACCCATCCCGGAGCAGCGCTCCGCCCCGACTTAATTCTTGTGCCTCCCTTTGAAGCACGGCTGCTTGCATCCCAGCAAGCTGCTCTCTTCCCCGGGTCATTTTAAAAATAGAAAAGTGAACGGCAGGAAAGATAGTGTACCTTGCTAGTGCTTCCATGTTGTGCATCGGTTGTCCTTTGATGATGGAGCCATCTGGCCTGGGCACGCCCGGATGCGGCATGCCCGGGGACATGAGCGCGTGCTGGTGCATGAAGCCCATGGGCCCCAGGTGGGTGGGGGGTGCGTTGTACCCGTTCGCGAGGAGCGGGGACTTGTCCATGCGAGCCATTTCTGAAACAAAGATAACTTATTACTAGGTTATTAAGTTGCTTACCATAAGCATTGGTCGGGCAAAGCATTGATGGCTGAATAGTTGGCCAAGATGCGAAGCGGATGGTTTTAAGGAATTGAAAAAAAATATCGGCGTAACAACCTTCTAGACTCTAGAGCAGTCCCGGGCCCGAAAAGGGCTGTAGCGCCGATGAGGATGATAGGTATTAAGTTATTTAATTAAATAAGGAATTTTTTTTTGTCTCTATAGAAGCATTTGCTAGATAAAAATAAAAAATATACCTATTTATGAAAGTCTGTTAGTTCTGTTATTCTTTTATCAAGTTTAGTAAATAATCTTGATGAATTTCTAACCAGTATCTAACAAAACGGACTTCTAAAGGTACATAGGTAATTGCCTAGTTGATCTAGCGATTAGCGTGTTTATAGGTCCTGGTCATTACTAATGACTGTACAAAAATTAATCATTCATTTTATGCTACTTGAGTTCTCTAAGTAAAACAATAGAAAGGGCAAATCATAATCGAGACACTTTCGAGAGTAAGTAGACGAGCACGCGGACAAAGAGGGCTTATGAAAATTCGGGGCTCTGTTAATAATAATTTCCAATTTTCAATTCCTTGTAATAAATAGCATACCTACCTACCACTTAAACGTAATCGCGCACCAACTCAGGTAAAATCCAATTAATACCCAGTATTATCATTTAATTACTCGTTCCAATAATCGAATCGCCCATAAAACGGTGTATCAACAATAATAAAATGAGCAATGAATTTCGAGACTATTGTTTTCTGGGTACCACAAACAGCCCGTGTAAACATTCGGGGGGGTGTACAAATATTCTTAAAATGACCCCCTACAGGGGATAGGTGGTCCCTTCCATTCCGCCCTGGAGGTCACCAAACTGGGGTGTTGGAAACAATTAACAAGGTGTCGAATTATACACGAATTAACGTTTGGACCGTTAAGGAAAACCCTTTTCCATTGTACGGTACAAAGGATTTGAGGATCGCTGAGTATTTAATATGTGTTACGCTTTGTTATACGATTAGGGAACAGGTATCTGGAAAAGTGAACATCGGTTACATTTGGTTTATAAAAAAAAAAAAATTAAATATTTCTCTTTTAAATATATCGATACCAGAAATTTCAATTGTCGTAAAGGAAAGGCCTGTTCATGTCCTTTACGACAATTGAAATTTCTGGTATCGATATAATAAGCTAAAAATCGCTAATAAGACTGAAGGAAAAAAAGTACAAAGGTAATATTATAATCTAATTAAAAATAATAGTAATAAAAAATAATTAACCGAGTAATACAAGATAGACATTGGTCATAAATATTATGTTGTTATAAAATATAATACATTTTAGTTTACAAAAACACAACTCAAATACCTACATAAGTGAACAAAAGTTAAGGCTTAAATACAAAGTTACAGACAAACAAACATTATGACCAATGGACCCTGAATTAATTTGGGTTTATTTACTTAGTTAACAGCCTCGGTTATCTTCTAAACCATACGCAGCATTTAATGTATTTGTTGTTGGCTTTTACGTGTTTGTTTTCTTAGTTGTTTTCGTTTCAACCGAAAAAACAAAGTTAGTTTTACCAGAGGTAACTGAAATGTTAACATTGTTTACAAGCTTTCCATTTATTATAATTAATATACCTATACGTACAATACATAATATTATATCCAAGGCTTTGAGAATTAAATTTCGTTTGACTATTAAAATTAATGTGTGAATATTGTTTCTAGATTCCGACCAAGCTTTAGACTTTTATTAATATGCTTTATTAGATTGCTTTATTGTTATTTCGGATGATGATTACAAAATAATTCATCAAGCACCCATACCTATTATAACTTTGCGAAGGTTTTCTAAGTTAAAAACTCATCAGTACACCACGTTGAGTTCAATCTAATAGGCTAGTGCCTGAGCTCGTTCGTTGCAAAAATATCAACTGAAATATACAAAAATGTCAAAGAAGAACTGATTAGTAGTTATTATATTAAATACAAGTAAGTTAAAAGATATATCAAAGCACACATTCGGTACCAAAACCACAATCAGGTTAGTGTAACAGAAATAATATTTACAAATCCCTAAACGTAAAGAACCCGACCGCACCGGTCAACCGCACTTACTAATTAACTAAATACGTGTTAAATCTCGTAATAACCTGCGGTTACCACAACCCTTCCTTACTGTCTCTGTCTGGCTTGAATACCTTATATATCGCTGTCTCTTTTCGATTGCTATCCCAGTCAGTGACCTATTACAAGAAAACATAACAAAAATAATACACTAACCCCATTTCAGTAGGTAAAAAATATATCTGGACACAAGAACTACATAATATTATTATTGTAAGCTTCAAATAAATAAATAAAATGTTATACTACTTATTATATTTTTCTTTTATATCAGTTTATAAATAAAATAAAATAAAATTTTATTTTTATTTATTTTATATCAGTTTATGATCTAGAGTATTCTCGACTAAGTAGTATTTTTCCTGTTTTATTTTTTACAAGTATAATATAATTATCAAATTAGTTGATACAGTTTAATATCGTCAATATTGTAATGATAATTATTAAAACTGTCTATTTGATTTATAATCCATGCTGTCCAATTAATTTGAAACCCATATGATAATATCATAATGCCGTTTCAATCCGTAAATATTTTTAGGTTTCGATAAAAAAATAATCTAATTTAATAATCTTTAAAGGCATTCCGTAACCAACGAAGTACGATATAAACGATTATTTATTATTATGACTATTATTAAGCGAAACGGTTGATCAGCCATTTAAAGAAATGAAACGCCGATTCTCGACCGCTATTATATCGATTTTCATCGATTTATTGATCGAACACCGACTGTCCTCGACAAATGATCGCACTAAATTACCGGCCATTATTTAGAATTAGAATCGATAGAATCGGGACCCCAATTATATCACTTATGTGTTTAAAGGAGGTTGGGATAAAGGCAGTCATAACTGCAAACTTTAAGGACTACGTTTTTTAGATTACTTTGAAAAAACATAACTGCCGTCATCTGCGTAGAGTTGTTTATTTTTGATCGGTGATCAGATTTAGTTTCGGTTATTAGAATTATATATTTTTTAAGTAATAATTTAACAACAAAATAAACGACGATCAGAACTTGGTCTAACAATGCAGTGCGTTTTAATAATTATTTTCTTCAAAGCAGAAGCGTGAAATTTCCGATCTTCAACTGATGATCAGAACTACAACTTTGTAGTAATAATTAATTTGAGTAATAATTGATTTAGTTTGTAACGAGCAGCTTAACATTTGCAGGTTGAGAGGGAATGAAACAGACGTAATAACCATTGAGTTTTATTACGGAGTAACGGAGTGATTACAAAATGACCATAAGGGCAAGGCATAAATGATTGGCCATAAAGAGCAAAGTAAGAGCGCGATGACTGACAATGTATGCGAAAAAGTACGCATTCCTTTACTCTTCGCATGATGTATAAATACGCTTGTTTTAACTATATACGGATTTTACAACACACATAGTCAAAAGATTTATAAAATTATTTGACTGTTAGGTAATTGAAAATTAAAAAAAAATTCTAAGATGATTTTAAGAAGAGCCTTATATAGGAAGCACAGTTAAATAAAATTTCAAACATTCAATCAATAACTGATTTGAACAAAGCTGCCAATACTTCTCGTGACACTTTTCAAATACGCAATCAATTTCCTATTCAAACTCTATACACATAGAGTATAGAGTATAATCTTCTTACTCCACATATCTCAAAACTACGTCAGATATTTGTCTCATTTTTATCTCATCTCTGAGCAGCCTTGTAGATTTTAACAGTTGCGACTGCGCATCATCATTATTTAGACAAATAAATAGCTTTGCAAAAACTAAACGACCGCTCAGAGGATACATGGAATCCGACAAATCTCGACGAACGGCAAAATAAAGAAACCCGAAATGATACAAAACAAGGCGAATTAAAAGAAAATTACAGGCGGCCGGCAATCGTGGCGTTTACAATAAACACATAATTGTACGGTCAGTGTACCAATGGCATATACGATTGGCCAAAATAATTGTCTGCAATTTGGGGGATAAATCGCATCTTTTCGCTTGCAGTGGTGATGATGAAATAGTAGATATAATTTATGAATGACTACGATAGGTACTTGTTTAGTTTTAACAGATTCACTTAACTATTACCACTGCTATCAATGACATAGTCCAAAGAATCGATAAACGTTTAAGTCCCTAGGAGCTGAAATGCAGGAGATATTGCACCGGAAAGTCCAGTGGCACTCCCCACTAGATCAACGAGTCGAGTCGAGAGAGAACGGGAGTCACTGGATATAAGCGGCACTATATTGAGTCGTGTGGAAATGACTACAAGAGGCGTTAGATCCAGCTGTGGACCATTATCAACTAGCTTCTGCCCGCGGGTACGCCCACGTCAATTTGGGTTTTTCACAAATCTAGAGGGAATCGTGGATTTCCGATTCCCGTTCCTGCTCCCTTTTCCAGCCAGTCCTTTCTCAGACTATAGAGTATCTGTGTACCAAATTTCATTTAAATCATCAAGTTTAGTAGTTTTGGCGTGAAAGCTTGACAGACAGACAGACAGAGTTACTTTCGCATTTATAATATTAGTAAGGATTGTCGAAGACGAAGATAGCTATCGACAGATATGGATGTACAACGTTACCATTCCCATAATCTGTAGTAGAACACATAATAAATTAATACACAACATAATTATATTTTCTACATTTTAATGTTTATCAATAATTATTGTAAAACGTGATAGTACGGCAGCCGCCGAACAAAATTTTTAGTGATTAATAACAAGCTGAATTTTTGTGAGTAGGTTCGTTTCGACGAGACGACCAACTTTTTTATCTATGAAAATTCTCGATGGAGGTAGCTTCTCGAGTGGGGAGGTGTTAAAAATTTCGATTCACTCGGGTGGGAAATCGTTCCACTAAATTTGTAGGACTATGTAGCCATTTCATTATACAAGTATTTACTAAGCTGTATACAAAAAATCAGCTAGTTATTAATAATGTTTAATCATTTTTATAACCTCATTATTTGGAAATATTCGAAGTGGAGGACGCTGTAGAATATTATTATTAACCACCTGATTTTTTGTATGCAGCCTAATAAATACTTGTATAATGAAATGGCCATATAGTCCTACAAATTTAGTGGAACGATTTCCCACCCGAGCGAATCGAAATTTTTAACACCTCCCCACTCGAGAAGCTACTTACCTCCATCGAGAATTTTCATAGATAAAAAAGTTGGTCGTCTCGTCGAAACGAACCTACTCACGAAAATTCAGCTTGTTATTAATCACTAAAAATTTTGTTCGGCGGCTGCCGTACCATGATAATAATTTGTAAAACAAAAATACAAATCAGCTAAATATATCCAAAACTCAAATGCAATTTTTATTTGGCCGTTTTCTGATTAACGACGTGTTAATTAACGGAACTCAAAGAAAACCACATACTTAACCTTCCTCATAATCATTATCAGGAAGGTTAAGTAGATAGGTTTTCTTCGAGTTCCGTTATTAACACGTCGTAACAAACGCTACGACAAAGCCTTGTCCACAATAGAGACAAGCTATAATCGTCGACACAAGTCACGTACGAGTACAATCAATGACAGTAATACACAATACTGGCAAAATGGAGACGGTCAATATCTTGAGTCAACAACTCGGATGAGGCGGTGTTGTCAGACGCGACGCTTTCACCTGCTTACAATACCAGCCACCTCAGCACGAAAGTTGTGATTATCACATTTTTGCAATCTCAATTGTTGTGATTGGCTCAATTTGAGATATTCTTGCTGCTACTGTGCATTGTAGCCAGTAGCTGTCAAACGAGAAGTTATAAAAGAATTGAAACAAAAATATTTCCAAAAAAAATCTATTATCTAGCTAATTAAGGTTAACAAGTGTAAATTGAAAATTTAAAAAACCCCCGACATTCGCCATTTAGTGGCGCCGGCCATCTTGAATTTGCAATAGTGCTATTCTACTAGTCAAGCCCTTTCATTTGATACCCATATCAAGGGAGTTGTGAAAAAATATATCATCCGCCATTTTGTAGCTGCGGCCATCTTGGACCGATTTTCATCAAACATAGCTAAGAACACTCTCGACTAATTCACCTTTCAAACAAAAAAAACCGCATTCAAATCGGTCCACCCGTTTGAGCGCCACAGGGGAACAGACAGACACACACACACACACACACACACACAGACACGTCAAACTTATAACACCCCGTCGTTTTTGCGTCGGGGGTTAAAAATACCGATGCACTATCGATATTTTAACCTTAATTAGCTACATTAGATACAGCTGTCAAAAACAAGACAAAGTGCCGCCCACGTTTTTAGTACAAACTGTACAAGTGGAATATCTGTTTTGTATTAATTTGCATATTTTTTCTTGAATCGATACACATTCCCTGTGTAATAAAGCGTAACGTAAAGCCAATATACTCAATGTAGATACTTTAGTAGGTAATTAATGGAACCACAAAAAGATAACCGCACCTACAAAAACGGGGAAATATTCCTCTAAGTTGCAACACCGACAGACTTATGTGTTCGCCATAAACTCTTTCATTTGGCTCGGACGAGCCTTATGAACAATAAAACGTCGAGAGCGGGAGATTTGGACTGTAATAAAATATTTGCCCTAACTCGCGCTAATCCGCGTCCCTCACTTACTAGCGCAATTTGAGAAGTTATAGGCGGGAGAAACGCGACGTCTTTATTTATATAGCTACAACTAGCAGGTGTCCGGAATTAAGTGCGTGTTGAACTACATATATACGATACGTAAGCCACTAGGATAATATCACAAGTACCCTTTCTGAATACCTTATGTGACTATAAATTACTCACAATACGAAGAGCTGAAGATTGCTTCAGTTCTGTTTATTACCAGAGTCTTTAGCAGTCTTCAGCTCTCCTTTTATTGTATAAATCATTAAGTATTTTCCAGCTAAAAGTTTCATTTAGTTTTCACATTGAACTTTTAAATATTCACCGGTCAAAAATTTTACTAAATAATAGTTAGCTGTTTGTTTAATAATCGTTTCGAAATCACAGACAGACTTCTGTATTATTTATTGTTATGTGAGTGTATTTACAGTAGTATGTATATTATGTACATATTACTTAGGTAGATATATTATGATAGGTATACCTGGTTGAACGATACAAACTAATAGTAAAAAGTTTAACGCAATCCGGGACCATCTCTACGAGGCAAATAAAACTCTCCCTCGATGTGCGAAAGAGGGTCAGAGTTAATTACTCGTAAATTGACCGGGATACAGTTTTATCCAGGATAAATATATGTGCCGGGATTAGTGTGTGTCATATCCGTTCATATGTATGTGCGTTTTTAATGTTTAAAGATTTCTCTGAGAGATCATTAATTTTAATTATGCTGTTTTGATTAGATAGGTAATTATATGCTTCAGTAATATCGTATAAATTGTAGTGTATTATAGCTTTATCGGAGATTGGGCCAAGATTACGTACAAGTTATGACTTCGAATTCAGTCAAATAGGTGCCATAGCTACATTTTCGTCTAATCAATTTGCTTTTAAAACTAAACGCGAATAACAGCTGCTAGGTATTAAAATAAATAAAATCACAATCGATACCTAATATCTATTGCAAGGAGTGAGTCAAGTTCGTAATGCACGATCCGCGAATCGACCTAGAACTTGTTGAGGCCAACCCATCCGTAAACTTTTACAAAAGAATCTATTCCATTGTTATATAATAAGTATCAAAGATACAAATATCCATCCATATTTTTATTAATATCAACGCACAATGGAGGGATTATACGTGTGGTTAGTACCAGCTGCTGCTACCGATTCGGGAATGATACAAGTTTCTTATTCAATTTCGATGTTTTATCTGTCAATAAGATGTAGATAATAATTTGGTTGGCAGATGCCCATGTTACTATTTGTAAGAAACAACATCATGATTTCACTCTTGATTTCTAAGCGTCAATTTACACCGCGGTGGAATGGAATGGAAGCGACTTTTTGCAACGAAATTGTACATAGATAAATGAACTTTATGTCAATTGCATAACATACAAATTAAATAGGAGCTAAAAAAGGTCGCGCGTCTTCCGCGGAATTCTCGCGCATTCTCGAGAATTTCCCTATAGCTACTATTTTGTATGTTATACAGTTGACATAAAGTCCACAATGCTTTGTACAAAAAATTCGCTTTCATTCCATTCCGCGGCGGTATAAATTGGGCCTAAGTTATGGTTTGCTTGCTATCTCGATTATAACCCCTACGTGCTACAGTAATGATAAAAAAGTAAGGTTGTTTTAAGGTCTAAGTGTCACCTGGCATATCCAAAACCTGTATCATAAATCTCGAAATAAACAAGTATTTAATTTACGATATTTTATTTCAAGCAAAATTTTTATTTGATTAGATTTACAAACACGTTAGGTATACCTGTCGCTTTTAGGTAAATTATGTAAGAATAAATTCTTTAGGGAAAATGTAGAGTTTGAACTCGCCAAAAATTCACACCATCGCGTCTCTATACACAGGGTCATATTAAGAGAAACAAAATTACATTTTCATGAACAGTCAGTTTCGATGGGCATATTTATTGACGTGGCTCATGACGCGCAGTTACTTGGATGAATTAATACAGTGTTATTACTGTCGCCGAGCGGATACCCAGCGCACTGAGTTACGACACAGCCTATAATTTCGTTTTAACTCGATCAATATTTTGGTTCGCCACGGGTGGTGCTCGGCCTAGCGAAACTAATGTTGTAGGTATCAGTGTTTAACGCTGTAGAAGTGGGCAAAATGTATCACTGAAATGAAAAGATATCTTTTAAGCTCAGTGATATGCATCACTGTTTTATATCAGTAGCTAGCTCACTAATCTATACATATAATAAAATCGTAGACTTGCCGTATCTGTGCAAATTTTTGATTTTTGCAAAATAATAACTGGGGGATGTAAGGGATAAGTAATAGAACGTAAAAAAGCTATTTCTGAAATTTTTGTCTGTTTGTCTGTTTATCTGTTTGTCTGTTTGTCTGTATGTTTGTGCACGTATCACGCAAAAACTGCTGAATGGATTGAAACGAAACTTGGTACGATTTAAGTTCACACTACGGAGTAACATATAGGATACTTTTTATCCCGAAATTCAGCACGGTTCCCTTGGGAGAGGGGATGAAAGTCAAAACGTGATTTAGCTGTAATTCAATAACGCGTGGTCAGATTTCACTCATTCTTTTTTTGTTAGAAAGTAGATACTTTGAAGATTACCGACTAATCTCTAAAAGGCTGGATCGATTTTGATGGGACTTTCACTGGCGGATGTTTACATTTTGATCTACCTAAACATCCGCCAGTGAACTTTTAACAGTTTTTAGCATGATATGAGCTCAGAGGAGCTTAGGAAAAACAAAATAATTCCTACGCGATTTTTAAAAACCAATATATATCCACGCGAACGAAGTCGCGGGTGTCCGCTTGTGTATACTAATACTAAACTAATAAATAGGTTTTTTGACAATTGATTGATAAAGTTATAACAGGGATTCAAGCAGTGGATCATGCCACCTTAAAGTCGTCAACATATTCAACTCATCCTAAACTAACTTCAAGAAAACTAATTAAAAAACCTTTAGAAGAAAATATTGAAACAATATTTTGAATATTTACATAAACAGCGAATGAACCTGTGCTCTAATGCAAACTGTAATGTTGCTTATCCTATCATTTATAATCATTTCCAACCGAGAATATGATTAGGTATAGGAATAAGAAAAATGAGCCCATAGAACAAAATCCCTGGTCTCGCGAGAAATTGGTGGAAATAATATTATTTTAACAGGCAATGCCATAGATACTAGGGCGGAGGGCCGCGTATCTAGATACGTGTGCGTCACCAAATTACTTTTTATTCGAGTATCACTGAGTTACATAGTAATGAGACCAATCAAATTAAACCATAATAATAAAAGATAAATATAGAATATATGAAAGATGTACCTAGTCTGAAATCACGTTATACAAATAGGTACATTATTTATCTTTGCGGATCGATGCGGATATATTATATCATTTTTATCTCTTGCTAGTTGCTGGCGAGCTATAACATCTAATGTCTATATCAATAGGTATACCTAATGCTCTACAAGGAAACGATCTGAACTAGAGAAGTTTTGGTACCATACCTACATATAGATAGATAGACCTTAAAACTTAGTTCTTAAAATAACACAGGAAAAGCACATTTATTTGTACCTAAAAACTATAATCTAATTTCAAATCCTATTAGATAATACAAGTATTATAATCTCCCAGAAGAATTAAATATTTAATTTTCAGAATAACAATGTTTAGAATGCGAGAATTTCAAGAAAAAGCTTTTTACATTAACAATTACGTGTCAAAAATGTTACCAGCGCCGACATTCAAAATAAGCCGGTATTGCTAATTAAAAGAAATTCCATCGTTATGCTTTTACTCGCGCAAAAACAGAATGGATGCACGACTGCGAGGTGTGAGTAATGTTGTAAGTGGCAAAACAACATTTTAATTGTAAGGCAAAGCGCACACTGTACGTCTGTACCGCAAGCTTCATATCGCCTGCGGTACATTATGGTCCGTGAGTTATTGAATAAATATTTTGTATACTATTAGATTTGAACCAATCATTCCAGATATTAAAGCTCACTTGCACTAAAATGCTTAATCTGGTTTCTTTACAGTAATGTCGTCACTTAACTTTATACCTAAAAAAGACAGAAAATTACCCTGTGCACATTCAATGAGTTGATGCAATGGATGATGGACCAGCAGTGGTACAAAAGTTAAGCACAAAACCGCAAGCTTCATATCGCCTGCGGTACATTTTGGTCCGTGAGTTATTGAATAAATATTTTGTATACTATTAGATTTGAACCAATCATTCCAGATATTAAAGCTCACTTGCACTAAAATGCTTAATCTGGTTTCGTTACAGTAATGTCGTCACTTAACTTTATACCTAAAAAAGACAGAAAATTTACCCTGTGCACATTCAATGAGTTGATGCAATGGATGATGGACCAGCAGTGGTACAAAAGTTAAGCACAAAATCTTTGACTCCAAACACGTATAAGTTTTGAATACTGAATTTAAGATTGAGTACAAAAATGCACTAGAACAGTTACTGTACAACCATCGTCACTTTCGATGGTTGCTAAAAATTACTTTAGTGCAGCCTCCGCCTAACTCGTTCCAGTCCACAAACAAAACGATGGGAATTAAATAATTTACAATAGTTTATTGCTACTGTTGGTATGGAAATGACGAACAAGAAATGTTTATTGCCACTAACGACGGCGTAGAAAAACCAATTCTACTTCTCAAGAACGGTTATAGACAAAAGAAGTTATTACAACTTCATATGATTTATAGGTACGATAAGCAATAAAATTCTTAAAAGGAATTGTGACAGATGTAATCGTAGAGAAAAGCTATAACAGCACAGCACTATAAAATCTATAGATTTTTTTTTTCAATAAAAATCTAACGAAGTAAAAAATTCTTTAAAAGCGCTTCAAATTTAATTAGTTCAGACAATACTCCAGTCTCCACCTTCAATATGAAGAGCAATAACTATGTTTATGATATAATATAGAGTAAAAATATAATTCAAATCGATCACGATTTTGACATAATTCGTTATGCCTTGGTACTTCTAAAATCCGAGTTTAAGTTTGACAATAAATTATAAGCAATGACTTCGTCTATCGCTGCTTTCTAATAAGATTTTATGTTCTCTAGTAATGTGGAAAAATAACTCCCTTAGCAAATTGGGTTTTCTTTTGTTTTTCCTGCAATACAGCCAAAAACGACGCATTGTGAACCCTTCAGAACATAAGGACCATACCTCGCATATTTAATCCAATACACGATTCGTACCTATGTGTGGAACGCAAAGTGTGGAATGACACACAAGTAGCAATGGAATGTATGCGAGTACAACTAACCCCATTGTACGTTTTCAGTACCGAATTTTAGGTCACATACCTAAACCGACGTCATTACTCATAACTATTTGCGTATTTTGCTTTTGTTATGAGTATCTTTGATGTAGGATGTAACAGTGGTATGCATTTAAATTTACTGATTTTATGGCTTTTGTGGGGATTATTTCAATGGGGATTGCAAAATCTAGTTGAAATTTAATCTATCTTTTGGCTAGGGACACCGGACAGCTAATTACATTAAGACTTAGAGAAATGTAGAGAAATGGTTTTTACGCTTTTTGCTGAGAATCTACCACACCTACAACATGATACATCAAAATTTAAATTTATAGTGTCACTAAAGCACCAACAATGAGATTTCACCACGCCTAGCTACTAGACTAGATTTTCAAAAAATAAATAAAAAAATTACTCATTGGCTTAGCCGGTATAAGTAGATATAGCTGGGTAGAGGAAGCTCTACGGGATAGGCTTTGGAAAAAGTATCTTCGACCCTAGAATCATATAACCTTTTACCTTACCTCGCTAGTGCCTTGCAGATTTACTATCATGTAGATACCCCCTTGTAATACAGTAGATATAAGTATGAGTAGATACTGTACACAAAAATTACACCTTACATCCATGAAGCGGGTAATTTCATTATTTCTTATCGGTTGCAAAACATAAGAAGATCGACAGACAAACAGTACTCACTCACAGCAGTCACAGTAATAGCATATTATTATTATTTATTACCGTTGTACTTGTGTGTATTTATCTGTACAATAAACGTGGAAATCATACGTGACGTCCCACTGACGACGATCGTAACACTTCGCCGTTCCGCTTCGGTTCGGCGTCTAATCGACGAATTGCCGACTACACCTAGAGATGGTTGTAATATGTTACGTTCAAACTTCAAACCTCAATAGCCCAACGGTCGTCGGGCGCGAATCAAAAACCGCGAGGTCGACGTTTCAAACCCCACCCGTTACCCTATTGTCGTACCCACTCCTAGCACAAGTTTTCACTGAATTGGAGGGGAAAAGGGAATATTAGTCATGTTCATCATGGTTAATATTCTTTTCAAAAAAAACACGTCGGAGTCCGCTCCGAGGCAAACCTATTATGGTTCATATCCTTAAAAAGTTGAGTTCTGAGTGAACTTTTCAAGTTGACATTAACCGTGTATTAATCTGTCATTTAATATGGAAATTAACTTTTGGAAAAAGCTCACGATTAGACCATAGAAAATCACAGATTTACGTTACAGTAAAACGTTACCTTGAAAAATTACTTAGTTTCATTACCCTTATAGATATCGTTTACCGACGTCAATCTTAGATCGTAAAGACGAACTCTTGCACTATTCGTATTCTTGCCGTTTCCTTATAGGTACTTAGGTAGGTACATCTGCAATTTGTTTGACCAACGATTGCTTTTAATGTTTTAATCGGCACTGCAATTCCTGCGAATGTGCTGATCATTACGTATGCACTTTAAGTAAGTAAAAACAACTTATAGGAAATTTTTAATTTGCCGATTGTGGAACAAATTGGTTTTTTATATATAAATGTTGGATTGCGTGTGCTTGCTTTAAAAAAAAGACAATTTGAATAATAGCATTTGTATGTCAACGTTTTTTTCCTATTCGCTTAATTAGCTGTTAATGTTGGGTATATCAACGTTAATGTTGGAATGCAGTGATCAGTCTGTAGACAGTACAATTATTATGTATTTTAATTTCTAAAGATCCAAGATATTTCTTGCAATTAAGTACAGTTGGTCCATCAGTATAACCACTGCTGCAACAATGTTGCTTTTGTATTATTCATTTTCTTATTGTAGATAACTACTATTTTTTGTTATTGCATCTATTCAGCTGTAGACAAATTATGTGTTGGTGAGTTTAATATCTACATTTCGATCCTGACATGTAGGTAGGTACCTAATCAAGGTCTGTTCTATTTAAATGATCTTTAACCTATCAGTTAGCTAGGCATAGTGCTATCTAACGTCCTATCAAATTATTTCGGACAATAACATAATATTATAGTATCTACTATTAGAGGCACTTTAAATTCACAGTATCATACTTCAAGAATTCTGAAAAAACCAGCCAAGTGCGAGTCGAGCCTTACTCTTTTAGGGTTCCGTACATAATTATAAACAACATAATATTTTGGGTGTAAGAAATATTTCTTTTCCGAGCTAGACATCGCAACAAACCGTGAAAAAAAATCCAAAAAATGTTCGTTTGTTTTGGTCACAGCTTACAAACTACTTTATGAATCGTTGTTTTCAATATTTGTTCTTTATTAAATACAGTATTACACAATATACCGAAATCTCATATTCCTAACTGGTTTAGTTTTTGAGATAGCCCCTGTGACAAAAAGGGTCTAAAACTGACAACTTTGATGACCTTCCATTTCCTTATTTTTTAAGCAAAAAATAAAAAAATATATATATTTATATATTCGTACTCTACTCAATGAGCTCTAAGCAATGATACCACAAGCTAGGGTAAGACAAACTTTTTTTCCGGCTCCTTTTTCGTGTATGGGATTTCTAATACAATATTTGGTTTTAGGTTAACGTTCTCCACCAAATACCAAAATTTTTGGTTTGTAACTCATTTCGTCTACGAGCTACCTGTGACCGACGGACAGACGGACAGACAGCACAGTGATTAATAGAACTCCGTTTTTACCCTTTGGTACGAAACCCTAAAAAATAAGTTCAGGGACTAGGTATCTACTCATGTAAACGATAAAAAAGACAGAGAAGATAATGTTTTCGTACACATCTTTGTAAATATATTAATTTTTGTATGAAATTATTTTTGAAAATATTTTATTTCTTGTTCCACGTATTTACTGTTTTTCATTACAAAGATCATCAAATTCGATTCATTTTGTCTCAATTGTCTGTAATTTTTTTAATAAAAATCATATTGTATTGAAAAATATAAAATCATAGTTTTTTTCTCATTACAATTATTAGTTCATATAAGAATGGTTTCGTAAAAGACTTGATCTAACATGTCTTCACTTATGAAACGGTTTCACATTTTTGCTACAAAGCCACCCCCGAATATAACAGTAATTTTATATTCAACATTAAAACAATTATGATACGCAGTAACAAAGGCGCGAACAGAGACGCGAGTCCCAAATTGACTGATCCGCCATATCCCTCTCCCTTAACATAAACAGGCAAATCCTTACTTAATTTCAGTCGCAGAATTCAATCAGAATGTAAAGCTGTATACCCCTGCGTAATGTTATAATGCCTTACATTATCCCCCCGTTTATATAACATCCGAATCACGACATCGCACGAAACCTTTAATTATTATCAACACATCATTTTCATGCCAGACTCTGAAATTATAGGTAGGGCTGTCAATTTGAAATAAGGATTGGAAATTCATCATAGAACGTTATAAATCTGAAAGCGTTTGTTCATTTATAACTTCTTTACAAGTCAAAGAAGTGCCTACTCAACCGATTTCATCAAAATCTAAAATCAGACAGCTTATCTTTTTACCTGAAGAACTATAATATACTATAGGCTATTATCGTTTAGGGAAAACAAATGGTCCAGCAGCCGCCGCCTATTTTTTTCGTGATTAATAGGAGGCTGAATCTTCGTGAGTAGGTTCGTTTCGACAAGACGCCCAAGTTTTTTCTCTGTGAAAATTTTCGATGGAGGTAGCTACTGCAGTGCGCAGGTGTAAACCATTTAGATTTGGTGGAGTGCCACTAGAGTAGTAGATACTATGTGGGTTTGTGGCCATTCCATTATATAAATATTTACTAAGCTGTATACAAAAAATCAGCTGGTTATTAATAATTTACTGCAGCGTCCTCTACTCCGAATATGTCCAAATAATTAGGTCATAAAAGTTACATGAAATCGTACAAACGCGAGTGATATATTAAACGGACAACAACAGTACGCCGAGGTCTGTCAATCGTCTGCGCAGGACATAAGCCTACATATTATTATTATGTACCGTAGTCTATACTCTGATTTTTAAGTCGGTGGAATTCTGACAGCTGTCATTGTCATTTACAGATGAGTTATTTCTATGGAAAATAGGGTTAACATCTACGAAGTACGATTTTACCCCAAACTACTTTAATTCCCTGTCAACATAAAAAGCCCTAAGCCGCGTAATAATATTAGTCGTTCCACCCTAAAATAGAAATCGCTAAGAGTGGAAACTAGAAAGTGCACATTAACAACAATAGAAAACAAAAGAAGCACATTGAAAAAAAAAATCAAAAATGGAAGTCGAATGATATTATCACCATCAGGTCAGTCAGGCAATGGTCAGGCATTTGTCATATCTACATGAGGCAGTTGATTTTTATTTACATAAGTTTTGAATTTTTCATCTTTTTTGTGGGAATTGTTTTATTTCTGGTAACATTACGAAACGTCAGAATTCCACGGAATTAAAAATCAGAGTATAACTTGTTATTTTCTAACACGCTTTCTAGATTAATGTCATCATTAAAAATGACAGAAACTAGCTATTAATATAAGTACTACAACATCGTTGCTATGATCACAAATCACAATTAACTTAATTAAGTCGCTAATAGAAATGGTACAAAAAATCTTAAATTTAAAATATACATAAAATGGACATCAATTTTGATTTATCATCAAAAGATAAACATCAACCCTTTCTCAACGCACGTGGGTCGACGCGTCCCTTCCACGCATTTCATATTCCTATTCCCGTTCCGTTCAACCTTCCTAGGAGGATTATATTCTCCGATGTTTTCGTATCCTATTATTTCACGGGGTGAAAATGGGCCAAAACGTACCACCCGCCACCTCACTCACTCATTCAAGAATTAACATTCATACGCACCTCACACGCATACAATAATACCTGTGTGTGATTGAAGTCCCGACACAATGTATACGTGTGAGTGTGTTTCATCAAACCACTGTCAACGAGTCGTCAAAATAATATTAGTTTAACATCTGATTGTATCTCAGTGCTGTGATAGCCTAGTAAAAGCTGTGATAGCCTAGTGGTTAGGACGACCGACTTCTAATCGGAGGTCGTGGGTTCGATCCCGGGGCACGCACCTCTAACTTTTCAGAGTTATGTGCGTTTTAAGTATTTAAATATCACTTGCTTTAACGGTGAAGGAAAACATCGTGAGGAAACCTGCATGCCTGAGAGTTCTCCATAACGTTCTCAAAGGTGTGTGAAGTCTGCCAATCCGCTTGGCCAGCGTGGTAGACTATGGCCAAAACCCTTCTCATTCTGAGAGGAGACCCGTGCTCTGTAGTGAGCCGGTAATGGGTTGATCATGATGATGATGATGATGTATCTCAGTGAAAAGTGGTAACGTGATCTACACAAAACTTAATAAGTAACTAAATAACTTAAAGTTCCTTTCTGATTCAAGAAATCAATTGCAAATGTTGTTATTAGGTAGATGTTCTTCGTATCATCGTGCGTCGTCAACCGACATCCACTGTTGGACATGTCTCTTGAAGGGACTTCCACACGCTGCGGTCTTGCACCGCTTGTATCCATCGCACAGTGGCTTCCTACGACTCTGCCAGGGAAGTGTGCCAACACTGCGTCATTCCAGCACCCCCAACGTCTATCGATTCTTCGAACTATGTGCCCCGCCTATTGCCTCTCGAGCTTTAGCCTATGCTTTAGCTTTGCCACTTGATGAGCTATACCTAAGTCGGTGATTCTGGTTCTTCTGCGGATCTCCTCATTTTTGATTTGACAATTCTCTACATTGCTGTACAAACATATCTTTCATCGCCCGATGAGCGATTTTGAGCTTTTTTATTAGGCCCATATGATAGTGATCATGCCTCAGAAGTCAGAGCAGTATGTCATTACTGGCAAAGTAAATTGTACGCAGACTCGTACCTACCTATTATAAATCTATTTATATTTTGGTTGAAATCATCAACCTAAAGACAAATGATTTTAAAGCAAACGAGCTCACTTTCAATATGAAATTAATATCATAACGAGAGGGCATGGGGTAACGAAAAATAAAACAATTCTACCATCATGGGAGTGTTTCGAATTGCAAATTTAGGGAAAAAATGCGAACAAACTGCACTCAAAGTCAAATGCGGCAGTGCGCGATAAGCAAGCGTTGCTTATGCAAGATCACGAATGTAATTGCTCCCTTGTCTGCTACGACACTTCAAGCCAGAAGGAGACAGATCGATCAAAAATCATCGGCGAGAACGGGACGGAGGACAAAATAGGCAACAGAGGCGTAAGCGACAAAAATGATTGATTGCCAGCCGTCTTGCTCTGAGCTCTATTTAATCACTTTATTCCCTTTTCTCCGTTTGTGTTGGGATAATTTTGTATTTGTGTAATTTGTATACGAAATGAGAAAGCATACCACCCGAGTAGGGCTCCATATCCGGCGCCTATCCGGAGTATAGGCAGTAGGCGCCCAGGGTTAACACGTGCTCGTATCATATTCAATCTTATATCATTTGATCCATGGTAATAAAGATGGTTAATTAAAAATGCAGTTAGAACCAATGGTGATAACGGTGCAAATATACAGATTATGAACGTATACTAAAAAAAGATTTATGCACATAGGAAAAGATTGCTACGATGAGCTACGTTGTGTTGAAAATTCAATAAGTAGGTGCCTACCTAGTACCTACAATAGTTTAAATCGAATTTTGAAATACTCAAGACTTATACATTTATGTATGTGTTTTATTTGACGCATGGTATACGTAGAAGTCGTGATCAGCGAAGACGAAAATGTACATGATTCTTATGTCCTAGACTTTTTTAGGCGAGAACTGTCTTAGAGCTTTTAGTAGGCGAGGTGATTCCAGCGCCGCGCCCGCCATGTATCTAACAAACATGCCTTAGCTAGGTACATTGTATGTTATGTAATTCCCCGATAAGTGCAGATATATGTCTTATGAGATCTAAGACTCATTCAGGCTACGAGATACAAAAACAACTCACCACTCATATGTCCGTTTTCATAAGGTGAGTAGTCCCCATTCTCTAGCCGGTGCTTCTTGAAGGGGTGTCCGGGGAACTGCGTGGCGGCAAGTGACAGACCAACTCCGGAGGCGCGCTTCGGAGGTCGACCCGGTCTGGAGCTGCGGACATAGTAGCACGTTACTGCCGTTTATGACGGTGCACTTACATTAGTAGAGTTGGGACTTATTCTACCTAACATTGAACCCTATTAAACTGACTTAGACAAACTAGTATTGCATTGGAGTGTTGTGTACGTGGCACGATAAGATAGGCGTTTTTAGATTTCCGTGTCGATGAAGGTGCCGGCGCAGCACCTTACTAGTTAGTTGAAAAACTTCAAATAAAGTTCAAAAATGAAAAACCCTACAATGATTCATAGCTACACATGTACCTACATACATAGGTACACAGGTACACGTGGGCTAAATATTATGTTGACAAACTTTTTTACAAAACCTAGTGCTTTACAACCATTTTTCTTAATGCGAGTGGCCCGGCCCACCTTTCTTATTACGATGGTAGGAGAAACATACATTTTTTGTGTAATTGTAAGAAGTATTTTGTGACGGGATTAAAATGAGGATATACCCATTATTGATGCACTTGCGCAAACTTCGTGAAAACTTCAATGTTCAGATTGAATTGTAATTTTACTTCTCTTAGAAAATCTATACTTCTATACTAATAAATAAAATTGAAGTGTCTGTCTGTAATTTCGAAATAACTACCACATATTAAGCTCATATGGTTATTTGAACGATACCATAACCGAATCACACGTTTTTAAAATTTTTGTCTGTCTGTCTGTCTGTTTGAACGGGCTAATCTTCGGAACGGCTGAACCGATTTTGACGGGACTTTCACAGACAAATAGAGGATTAACTAAGGAGTAACATAGGCTACTTTTTTAACCGACTTTCAAAAAAGGAGTTGTGTTGAAATCGGTAAATACCTATGTTAAGAGGGGACTCGAGTGGACCTTTCTCCATACAAACGTATTCTGCTGTTTCCTTCGTGGATAATACCTCTAGAGCAATGTTTTTTTCCCAAAAAATCTATGTCTAATTAATGCGTGCCTCTATCATTTCCTTTTTTCCAAAACATAATCACTACAAGAAATATGACAATCCAAAAACCCGAAAAAAATACCCGTTTTTACTGCCGTGTTCAGACGACTATCAGACAAATTTGATAAGTTTTTAACAAAAAAGAAAATAATAGAGGCATAGATAAACTATTCCTCTAAATTTTGATACCAGAATTTTTGAGATCTGTTCAGTTTTGAAGGAGGAAATAGCAGAATACGAAACGTCTTTTCGCCAACGTTTTTGTAGGTAAAATCAGCCTGAGCTGCAGTTGTCCCTATCATACTTTACGGGGGCAGGTTGGTGGCGAGGGGGGAAGGCTTACACGTACACTAATAGGGAAGTGGATATTTTCAATATTTACACTATACAATTATTATTTTTATTTATTGTTTACCGACTTTATTCGCCCGCTACTAGGCTGCGGAAAATTAGTAAATCTTTTGTTGGTAATTCTAATAGGTAGGTACTTTCTTATAATCGGTTGCCGGTGGATATTTTGGATTTGTTTCTCAATAGGTAAGTTCAAGGTTCTTATAAAACGCAAATAATTGAAAAATCCTATTATAGCGTAAAAGATGTTTTTAATGACAAAAAACCATGAACATAGATTGCTCTAAAAGTCAACAGTTCAAATTATTTAGAAATTATACATTATTTGAGATGGTTATAATAAAAAAAAATAACCCGGCTGAGTTTGTTGAGGGCTCTTCTCAGACCAGGGCGCGTTTGGAATCCTCGTAATTTTAATTATAAGTTTTCGTAGTAATTATCACCATTACCTCATTTTCATGTACCTACTTTATATTATATTGACGTTCAAAAAGTGTATAGTGTACCTACTTTGAATAAATGAAATTTGAATTAAAATTTATTAAATCGTGTGATTGTAAGTAGGATATCGTACCTGTTCTCGGACACCTAGCGAATCACTCAGGAATGCTTACAAAATAAAAGTATTATAAGACTCAGGGCCTGTTTCATCACCTTCTGATAAGTGTCTGGTAGCTTTTGTCTTTGTCACTTGACGTAAAGTAAGAAAGTGACAAAACTTACGACTATCCGACACTTATCAGAAGGTGGTGAAAAAGGGTGTGAATTAAATAAAATTCATCTCTGAGCCAATTTGAATATCTTATCAGGACATGAGCAGTAAAAAAGTTTATTGCGCTCAAGTTTCTTTGAAAACAAAGCGATCTAATTTTGAGCTTGCACCTAATGAATGAAAACGAGTCGTGTAGAGCAAAAAAAATAGTGGCATGCTGCAATTATCACGGTTAGTTATTAATCAATTTACTATAAGATTTAGTCAGTTAGTCTTGGTAGCACTTATTTATGTTTCATAAAATACTATGAAAGTGTTTATTTTACTTTTTATTACATAAGAATACAAAAAAGGAGTAGACAAGAACTAGTTCACTATTTTCTTAAGAAATCCTATTATCGTCCGGGTGGTCAAAAACTGGTTTAGAAATTTTATTTTAGGTACTTTGTACTGTTATACAATGAAGTGTGCAAAAAATTTAAATTAGGTTTATTAATTTGAATCCGAAATCTTTTACACTGAATAAATATTTTAGTTTTCGCCCGTCAAGTTCCCACGGGATTTTGAAAAATCCGAAATCTATAGCTACAGCTGTAGGTAGATTACTCTAACAAACTTCCTTGAAAGTAGGTATAAAGGTTGGAAAAGGGAGCGGGAACGGGAACCGAAAATCCACGATTCTCTCGGGATTTGTAAAAAACCGAAATTCACGCGAGCGAAGACACGGGCAGAAGCTAGTAATTTCTAAATTATTCCTGGTCTGGTCTGGTCGGAAGCCTCAGTCGTGGCTGAATACCACCCTCCGAGCTAAGCCATGCCGCCAAGCGATTTAGCGTTCTAATATGGGTTAAATAAAAACTGCCATATATACCCATCTCTTCCAGGTTAGCCCGCTTCCACCTTAGACTGCATCGTCACATCATCTTCAGGTGAGGTTGCAGTCAAGGGCTAACATGTGATTAATAAAACAAAATACTAGTGTTAATTTTATGTATTTACAAATTAAAATGAAACTGTCTGTCTGTCATTTCGAAATATCATGTACTTAACATAAAATTGTTATATAGAAACTCGGCGGTTGCTCTTTTCCAAATTAACAAAATTTGGAAAAGAGCAACCGCCGAGTTTCTTGCTGGTTCTTCTCGGTTGGAATGACATTCCGAACCAGTGGTAGATTCAATTGACTATTCAAAAGTACTTACTTGTAAAAGTTTATTTGAATAAAAAAACTTTTCTATTCTATTCTATCTTGCTTTTATTACGTAAAGCCACGTAAACATTTATAAAAAAAAGGTTTTCTTTTGTCCGTCTATTTACACTATCTGTACTCTTGGAAAGAGTTGAACCTATTTTATTCAGAACTTTCACCGACAGGTAGACCTTATAAAAAGTGATGTGGTCTGAAAGTGATGTATACAAAAGTATTACTGACTTAACAAAAGTAATCTACCTATAGCTATAGATTTCAGTTTTTTCAACATCCCGTGAGAACTGTGGATTATTCCAGGATAAAAAGTAGCATATTTGTTAAGTCAGGTAGGGCATAATCTATCTCCATTCAAAATTTCAGCCAAATCGGTTAAGTTACACACACATACACACACTTTCGCCTTTAAATAATATTAGTGTGATAATATACCAAATTGCCACTGCCGGGAATCAAACCCGGGACCTCCCACTTATAAGATTATAGTGCTCACAACTGCCATCAGGGAGGTCGTCAATGTCGCACGTTCAATTATACTTGCATACATTTCTAAAGAAAATTTCTCATACAAATCAGTGGTCAATAACAGGTATACAGGTGGATGATAACTGGATTTAAAAGAGTAAGCTGGATTTAAAAAAGTACCTAAGCTTAAAACAACTAATATAAAATACAAATAGACTAGTACATTTTAAATTTTTTTTAATATATATTACCTATATTTTCACCCTCTCAAACTCAGTAACTCCACTAAATGGACGATAACCGGTAACAAAACCCTATTATTTTTTATTGTTGAAGCAGGTTGAGATAATCGCGATTAAAATTTCTTTTTTGAGTCGTTGATTTAAATCAATACTTACTTTTTTAATCCAATAAAGTGAAGAAGTGTTTTAACCGAGTTCAAAAAGGAAGAGGTTCTCAATTCGTTGGAATCTTTTTTATTTGTTGTTTTTTTTAACCCCCGACGCAAAAAGGACAATATCAAATAAAAACACTGAAAAGAGTAAAATAACATAAATTTCGAAATAATATGAATGAATGAATATATTATACGGGCGGCGCGCGCGGGCGCGGCGGGCGGCGGCGGTGGGCACACAAATACACTACTCGTGCACACATTGATAGCTCGCTTGGTACTCGTGGTGTCGGGGCCAGAGCGATGGCAATAGTTTCTTCAAATACCTATTTTTCAAATTCCTCACGACTCGAGTACCGTCTTAAAAAACGCCCTGATAGGTATTTTCGCTGCGCGCGACGGCCGACGCGACGCTCGCGCTGCACGGAACTCCCCGCGCCGCGCGGCGGGCGGGTGCGGTGGAGAGGGTGCATGCTCCAATCCAATCTCCATTTCGAACGAGGGAGCTAATGCGTGCGGATGTGTACTGCGTTTGTTGCGTGCGTTTTCGTAATTTTTATTTTGAATCGGAGATTTTGTTTTTATTAGGGGTTATGATGTTTTTTATTTCTTTAGTTTGTTTTAGTCGTATGTATGTCGAAGGCAGGGTCACTGCCAACCGCGCCTACGGGCCAGTCAAAACTACTGAACAGATTTGACTGAAATTTTGAATGGAGATAAAAAATGCCCTAAGCATCGAACTATTACGCTTAGAATGGAAGTTTCTAACAAATTTCCGCTCGAAACGTAAGCTATAAACCAACCCATGTGTGCCCTGTAATTACATTTGCCGACACGCACACAAGCGCATGAGTAGGTACCTTGAGCACTGACGCGATGATAGACGTACCGAGCCTTACCGAGGCTTTCTAAAAACGGCTTATCGCCGCGTCGACGACTGCCTTTCTTTACCTATTTATTCTAAGGCCCTAAGTAAGTATAAAGGTTGGAAAAGGGAGCGGGAACGGGAACCAGAAATCTTCTTATCTCTCAGGATTTGTGAAAAACCGAAATTCACGAGGGCGAAGCCGCGGGCAAAAGCTAGTTGTGAAATAAAAACATAGATAAAATATTAATTAATCAATCACAAGTAAACAAGCAACTAAACACAGTTACCAGTTACTGCGATTCCGAAAACAATTTCTTGTAGCGAGCCCGCAACAACGGAGGAACATAAAAATATAATTAATTAATATCAATTAAAAAAGAAACAGGGGCAGTATCTAAATCGCCTTGCACAAGTCTTTTACGGGACTTATCCAATAAATCATGTTCGCGCGTGAGGGTAGATCCAGATTTATTTTTATTTATTTCACTCCCCCAAGATTTAATACAAGACACCGTCCGCAGTTTCCACAATTTCACGCTTATTGTTTTCCCATCCGTGATTTATGGTCAAGTAATAGTCGGCGGTATATATTCTTACCCGCAATAAAGTTTGTCACCTAAATCTTTGCTCTAAGCCTATTGCGCGTCCTTAACCGCGTTACACAAAATACATTGCTACGAATTAAAGGTTCACCAACTCATAAAGGAAGTAAGTGAAAGGAATGACAATAAACTTGGTAAACATGCCTTATTATTGTCAGTTCCTACTCACAAGCACTGAGAATTTTGAATATGTTGAACTGGTGGTGAAATGATTGCATTGATTTTTGTTATATTCTGAAAGCACAATCGCAACAATGAATAGCAACATAGCAAGTCTGACCAGTTTAATTAAAATCCTGAATATTTTTCTTTTAGAAAATTAATATATCTAATCGATAAGGGTCAGAAAGACAATTATCAGATCCAGAAATCATAGTCATATAAAGTGAGAATTGGTAGGAGTGAGTTAGGTTTTTATTACTTTAATTGCTTCATCATCATCATCATCATTATCAAGCCATTACCTACCAGCCCACTACAGGACACGGGTCTCCTATCAGAATTAGAAGTCTTTAAGACCATAGCCCACCACGCTGGCCGTGTAGATTGGTAGACTTCGCACGTCTATGAGAACAACGTGGAGAACTTTCAGGCATGCAGGTTTCCTTACGATATTTTCCTTCACCGTCAAAGCAAGTCATATTTAATTGCTTAAAATGCACATACAAGTAGTTAACTCTAAATAGTTGAGGTGCGAGCCGAGGATCGAACTCGATCTCCTCGAAAGGAAGGACGAAGTCTTAACCCTTAGGCTATCACAGCTTTTTATTTATTTTCTCGTAATTTGTAACTAGACAAGTCATCTATGCCAAATATTGCAGTAATAAATTCCCAAAAACTCCAATCATAGATCCAATTCCAACAGCAACTAATTCGACATTACTATGATCGTGTGTCGTCGGACAAGTTCGGCAATTATCGGGGGAGCGATGCCGTTATCATAGTATCAGCTTACGCAGAAACCGACTCTCGCCTATTTATTTTTATGTCAGCAACCGTCATTATGAGACACTCCATTAGCTTGGATTGTGGTATCTCGTTTTCGGTAGGTGGGGCGCGATTCGGTAATATGACGATTTTGTTTTTGTGCGGCCTTTTGATAAAGGATTTAATGAAAATGATGAATCGCTTTCGGTCAGGGATATGTTATTATGTGATATGCGTATAATTGGTTGACTACCAACAAATATAATGTCTAGTGACTCTCTTAGAAACTGCGAAAGAGTTCCTTTTTCTAAAACTCAGTTGAAGCTGGAATATTAATTACTGGCTGATGCCCGCGACACCATCCGCCTGGATTTAGGTTATTTAAAAATCCTGCGGGAACTCTTTGATTTTCCAGGAGAAAGTCGCCTATATCACTTTCCACCCCAGGCACCCCCAGGTCCTAAACACTTGTCCCTTGCAATAAATCACGTCAGTAGTCCGTAGCTCTGTTCTGACCTAATTTAAGGACAAACAAACACACTTAGATATAGTAAATATTATTAGGGATAAGTATCTAAAGATTCTCCGATTATTACCTTCAAAATGCATTACCTACTATGTAGAAGTCAAGTCAACTGAGGCAATACATATATTATGTAAGTCTTAAAATTAAAATGAATGAAAAAACTCCAAATAAACTAAAAAAATATAGGGATTGAGAAACAAGTTTCACTTGATAGCATTACTACATTGTGGAAAGTTTGACAAATTCAATATTTACGCTATAACAATTGATTGTTATATTTTAAGGTGTAATAAAAACGTCTTTCCGGTGGTCGCACATGATGTCGCAGATGTATCCACACCGAAATAGCGACAATAAATAAGAAAGCCGGACAAGTGCAAGTTGTTGTCACATAACAGGTGTTCCGTATATAAAAATAAAACCAACCAAGTGCAAGTCAGATTCACGCACTCATGGTTCCGTACCTTGGAAAGAAACTTATGAAAGGTTATTCTGTCAAATTACTCAACCGCCTCAGACACAAGTCCATTTTGATCGGAACTGCACAACCAAGTTGGCTTGTAAGGATTATTACTGACTTTTGCGCTAGTTAGAGACGTTGTTTAATTTTTCTCAAAATATTTGTACTAACTTCAATCAATTATTTCATTTGCAATAAAATTTGGATTTGGATAGACGATCAAAGTCGTCAAAGTCTCATTAGAATTGCTCTTTCACTTTTGGTACGGAAACCTAAAAACCTTACAGTGAACAAAAAAATCAAAAATTTTATCAATCAAAGTTGTTTCTGCGGTTGACTTGTCTTCCTCGCTATAGTGATTGTTCCAATGAAGCGGAGCCGCAACTACACATTATCTTAGTAGATAATTATAGTTCGTGAATTAGTAGCACTACGATGATCGCTGTATAATTTCAAACTGGGAGCAATCTCTCAGGATTTTTTAAATTTTTCAATTGTATAAATAATTATTATACTTAGAGCCACCTTCTGATAAGTATTAGATAGCTATCTAGAACTTTTGTCTTTGTCACTTGACATAAAGTAAGAAAGTGACAAAACTTACGTTTAGGCTATCCGACACTTATCCGAAGGTGGTGAAACAGGCCGTTAATGTTGTTTAATTCAGTTTAGGGATCTAGCACACACAACTCGGATAATTAAAATAGCGGAAACCACAGACACAGCTATTATATGTATTATAGTTGGAACATTACAAACGTGCGAACCGAGTTATAAATCATTTTTATCGGACTTCTCGCTCGCACTTACATGCCTTATGGAACTGGAGCCTGATTCTGTGGTGGTGGTGGTAACAATAAATAAAGATTTGCCAATAGTTGATAATGGGTTATAAAAGGCGAGGGAGAACCCTCACAACACTATGATAGTCATCATTTATGACTCAGTTCGCACGTTTGTAATGTCCCAACTATAGTTCTGTAGAGCGTGCATAGAAAATTGCATTGAGTTCGCTAGTGATTGTTGCTGAAGAGATATTTTGTGACAAGAAGTTTAAATACCGCCATTAGAGTGCCGTTTATTACTTTCGACAACGGAACACTAAAAATGACGCGCACAAAAATTGTAACTAATTTATTTTTAACACCTTACTCCGGTAATGTTGGGAGCGTAAAATCAAACAAAGCGCTGCTGGCTGCGGCGTAATCGAATATTGGGTTTCAAGGTGCCACGCTTGACTTACTCATACTACACACTTTTTATACCATTAAGAGTATTATTATAATTTAAAACAGCAATTTTGTCGTGAACTCGGCAAAAACTAAAAACCAACAAATTTCATAGGTGAGATAAAATCCGGACGTTTTTCGTATTAAATTAATTCGATACGTTGTTGTTGTTAAAATGTCTCCAAACAATTGTATTTGGAGACTTTACTACAGATAAAGATCTCCAAGATTTATAAATATTCTCCATGGGAAATTTTCGGGAAAAAAACATTGACATCTCCATATTAATGGCCAATAAGGTAGGCGGTTACTTGGAAAGTAGCACTGGGACTCAACTCTGATTGGTTTCTTTTTATTCTACAAAATAGTCCTTGACTGCGATCACACCTGGTGGTGAGTCACAGTGAAAGCGAGCTAATCTGTAAAGGGTAGGTACGGCAGAAATTCTAAATTCCCAAAGAGCCTTCGGCCAGGAATCGAACCTGGGATCTACCACTTATAGGGCGACAGCGTTCACCATTGCACCCGGGAAGTCGTGGGACCTTACTTCCTATTACTAATCTTCGTGAAACGCCTTTACTCCTACTCTTCCCTACTCTATATACATATAATAAAATCGTAGAATTGCCGTATCTGTACATTGAAGATTTTTGCAAAATAATAACTGGAGGATGTTAGGGATAAGTAATAGAACGTAAAAAAGCTATTTTTGAAATTTTTGTCTGTTTGTCTGTTTATCTGTTTGTCTGTTTGTTTGTGCGCGCATCACGTAAAAACTACTGAATGGATTGAAATTAAATTCGGCATGATACAAGTTCATACTATGGAGTAACATATAGGATACTTTTTATCCCGAAATTCAGCACAGTTCCCTTGGGAGAGGGGATGAAAGTCAAAATGTGTACTTAGCTGTAATTCGTTAACGGGTGGTCCGATTTCATTCATTCTTTTTTTGTTAGAAAGTAGATACTTTAAAGACTACTGGCTAATCTCTGAAAGGCTGGACCGATTTTGATGTGTTTTTCACTTGGGGATATTTACATTTTGATCTACCTAAACATCCGCCAGTGAACTTTTAACAGTTTTTAGCAAGGTATAAGGTCAAAGGAGCTTAGGAAAAACAAAATGATTCCCACGGGATTATCAAAATCAATATTATCCACGCGAACGAAGTCGCGGGTATCCGCTCGTATTTAATAAAAGCTTTTAAGTATTCCGTAAATCAAACCGCACATAAGTATTTTAGAACAAACGTTCGGGAGCGAAACATCGAATAAAAGACGAAGCGCGACGAAACCGAATATTGAAAGTGTCGAGGGGCACAGATAAGGCACGCGTGCTCCCTGGCCGCCACTTAGACCGTAATCTGAACACCAAAGCTCACTCCACTCCGATAAACTGCCATTAAAAAGCGTTCGATTTATTACACGACGATTTCCGAACGATTTATATGGACGCGCAAAGTGCAGAACACTATCGAATGCTGTGCAGTTTAGCGGCTGTCGATATAAAGTGTCGTTTACTTAAGGATTCACTGGTGTCTCGTCCGTGTGGCGTGTACTCGTTTATGGCTCGCATTACGTATCAGTACTGTTTAAATGGAGTTTATTTTGTACTAGCTGAAATGCCCCCGACTTGTGACTTTTCATAGAGAAAAAATAATTTCAGTTTAGGTTTTAAAACATCAAGATGAGCGTCAAGACCGGTTCTTAAGCCGGAAAAACTGAATTAACCCATTTACTTATTGTCCCAAATATGTATATACAGCAGTTATTTTTTACGCAGGAGCTCTAAACGCTATAGGTCACCACGACGAAGAAGAAGAGAGAGTAGGTAGTTAGGTACCTACCAGAATAGTTTTGATTTTAAAGCTATCACAATTTGAAATATAAACTCAGATATGTATACATACAATTTTTCCGGTGGAAAAATACTTCTTAGAATTAACCATTGTTTTGAATGTGAGTCGATATGACTCTGCGAGTACCAACCGAATTCGCTCACAAAATACTTGCTCTTCGACACCAATATTTGCGAGTGTTATCTACTCCTACATTTACAAATAGCAAACATCGTGTCGCCTATAGTATGCCGCATTTCCCAACCCTACCCTACTGAAACTAAAACCGGATAGTTTTGCTTTTTATATTTGCCTGGCAATATTCATCACTCACCGCCCGTGTCACTGATCAAATAGCATCCACAAAGGAGTCCCCAGATATTTCTGACAGATCTACCCTTGATAGATAGTTTGACAAACATACCACATAAATCGACGCGATAAATACATCGATCGGTGGGTTTCGCTTACACTATCTTATTTATTTTTCTATTTTCGTTAAGCTCTTTAAGCGATTCTCAATTTCATCAAGATGTAGGCGTCTTAAATGGTTTAAAATGTAAATCAGAAGAATTATCTATTTCCACAAAAAAAAAAAACATTAAACATTAATTGTTCTAATTATCTTTTTTCTCATATTCTATTTTATGTCAAAGACAGATCACAATGAAAGATCACTGTACGTGAAAAGATGATCCGTGATCCGTTCATCATTGAGGATGACGATGCAGAGAGAGAGAGAGATGAATTCTATTACAGTTGTCACAGTTGAACTGAAAAAGGTCTACACAAAATTAACAAGCCTGAATTAAAAAAAACAGACTCAACCTGGAATTGTACCTGGGATCACCCACTTATAACAAACACCACAGCGCTGACCACTGCGCCAGGGAGGTCGTCAATGATGATCAGTGCGCTGCACCAGTTGGTCCTTCGGGTATTAAAGATACGACTAGATATCGAAAAACTATTTGTAGCGTAACCTTGATCGCCTAGTTCAATCACCTTCTAACAGCTTCTTAGCCTTTATCGTTTGCGAGAGCTACCTGCCTATTAATAAACAAGTAACGACCTTCAGTAATATCCAATACTATATACTATACATATAATAAAATCGTAGACTTGCCGTATCTGTACATTGAAGTTTTTGCAAAATAATAACTGGCGGATGTTAGGGATAAGTAATAGAACGTAAAAAAGCTATTTTTGAAATTTTTATCTGTTTGTCTGTATGTTTGTGCGCGCGCATCACGCAAAACTACTGAACGGATTGAAATGAAACTTGGCATTATTTAAGTTCATACTACGGAGTAACATACAGTTCGTATTCTAATACATATTCTAATTTATAATAAAAATTCTAAATTAGAATCCTTCGCTCGCTTGGGATTCAAACTTCTATTTCGCAACAAATAATAATTTTGCTATCTTGTCGAACAAATAACTATTATCAGGGAAAGTTTCATGGGGCACAATAAGTAACGACAAGAAAACAAAAATGTATAACAATACCTAAAAAAAGATAATAGGAAACTTAACACGCCTCAACAACAGCTATTAGAAGAACAAACAACCGCTTCATACACTACGAATAGCCTGATGCAGTCTCTGTTATTATATTTGTGTTACTATTCTCGACTCTTAGTGGACGTGTTCACACTCGCTACCAATTACTGACACTAAATCATAACATTCAACATAAACATCCCTTCCCTGCAGTTAAAAAACTGAAAACACCAAATACAACTCGCTGACAGCCCATAGCGAGCTAATAGTCGATAAATCTATAAATATAGATGAAAAATAGACGAGTCTCCTTTGCACTTGTAATTTTAACACTCAGGGGTATCAACTACCTATCAGTGTTGTATAGAAAGCTTTAAAAAGTAACATTATGAATTATAAAAGACAAGCTGTAGAGGAAAAGCTTTTAGCTTGAGATCTAATTAACCCTTAGCTTTGCCAGTGTCTTCCGACATTTTTTAAGCAACCGTCATTCCAAAATTCTAAAATCAATAAAGACCAATTCTTACCAAAATCGTATTCCAAAATCTTATATGAGCCTTTAAGAGTATATTATCACGGAATACGTGTATGGTAGTACTAATGAAAAAGACATTAATATTGGTAATATTAATATTTGTCAAAGAAATGCTTAAGAAAAGTTTTTTAATCTAATAAACGTTTACAAAATGCCTACGAATCCTGAAGTGAATCTAACACTGGTTTTTGTCTGGTCAATATGGTGTTGTCATCAGACCAGAAGTTATAGTTTTTATCACACGTCATCCCGAGACTGGATTGAATGCATTCCATATTCTATAAGGTTTTTTGTTAGAGATATTCTGCAGTTGTCTGAAGTTTGCGCTCGCTTCACCAGTTTAAAGTTTAAAATACGAACTTGCTGACAGCCTATGGCAAGCTAATAGTCGTAATCTGTTTATATTTTTTTCCAACGGTTCAGATATTTATTTACTCGGCACACTACCCGTATGAGAATGTTTACGCATCAATTTAAATCGGTCCTTTGTTCAGAAATACTCATAAGTATCCTTACGATACTAGGTACTCTCTAGGTTTTATCTACAACAGCTGTTAATGTAAGTTAAGTTCAAAACATTGAAGATAACTTTACATTTAAGAAACGCAATTACCTAGATGTTGCCACTTCTTTTACTCAACTTTTTAGTATTTTAATAGTAATAAAGATTTACATTGTTAATTGTAAAAAGTGTTTTTTTGGAGTTCCTTATTCTTTGACAAGCGGATACCCGCGACTTCGCTCGCATTGATATTAATTTTAAATGTCTCGTGGGAATCATTTTGTTTTTCCTAAGCTCCTTTGAGCTCATACCTTGCTAAAAACTTAAAAATTCACTGGCGGATGTTTAGGTAGATCAAAATTTAAACATCCGCCAGTGAAAGTCCCATCAAAATCGATCCAGCCTTCCAGAGTTGAGCCGGTAATCTTTTTTTTTTTATAACTCTTTATTGCACAAAATGGTACAAAAGGCGGACTTAATGCTAAAGCATTTTCTACCAGTCTACCTAAGAGGTGTGACAACACGTGTGGGTGTGCATCTTCAAAGTATCTACTTTGTAACAAAAATAGAATGAATGAAATCGGACCACGCGTTAATGAATTACAGCTAAGTACACATTTTGACTTTCATTCCCTCTCCCAAGGGAATCGTGCTGAATTTCGGGATAAAAAGTATCCTATATGTTACTTCGTAGTATGAACTTAAATCATACCAAGTTTCATTACAAACCATTCAGTAGCTTTTGCGTGATGGGCGCACAAACATACAGACAAACAGACCAACAGGCAAAAATTTCAAAAATAGCTTATTTATTATTTAGTTATTATTTTGCAAATATCTTTAATGTACAATTACGGTAAGTCTACGATTTTATTATTATGTATAGATTATAAACATGAACTGCTCCGGCTTCTTTCATTTTGGTTCTGCCACAACGTACCTTAACTATTTGCATAAATCCTTTTCTCTTACAGTTAGCTTAGTAGTAGGTAATGAGAGCATCAGATAAAGTTCTAAAATATGTGATCAGCTTAATCAGTAGGCAATTTACTTGTTCAAAAATATTACATTGTATGATGACAATCATAGAGATTTGATTCTACGAAAGACCATTTCAACAATTAAATAATATGTAGTATATTTAAATCCCTGCTAATTATGAGACGTTCCCTTTTCATAATATTCTGGTCTCGGAAACACCGTGTCTGTATTAGTTATACGATGATATGAAACAACGAAGCTCTGTCTTAAAAATGGCTCAGAAATCGGTAGACAAGGTAAAACAAACGCACGTAATCTTATCTATTGTAAACTCGAACGCAGTAGCAGTTTGTCTTGGGTTCAGTACAAACATGATAAATGATTTCGGTTATAAAAAAGCGTTGTTCTATTTTGTAAACGAGTTCCGGTCGGAGGGAGACGGATTCATTCCTTGGTTAAGTTATAATACCTATTCACCTTGAGAAGTACCTGGAGAAGAAGAGAAACCAACATTATTGACTGTCCAGAAAATCTACTAGTCTATTTATTTATTTATCTAATATTAAAATTAGACACATTAAAACTGAACCAAAAAGTATAAAAGACAGACTTCATATAATTAAAAACAATGTTCAATAAAACAGCAAAGAAAAATTTAATTGCAACCAAAAATTAGAGGGCACATCGACAGTAACAATAAAAAGTGAAAGCAAAGCCGCGTTTAAGCGTGTCGTAAAAATAAAAATTAAATAAAAAATGCTTAGGGTGGAAAAGTTTCGGAGTGTAATTTTGCCGTGCAATTATATCCTGTTCTGGGCATATTCTCTTAATGTTACCTGTCCCTAGCCTATTAACCTAAACTAAAGAGCAATGGAATATTATGTCGGTGCTCGTAAAAACGTTACAGATTAATTTTTCATAATTATTTCCTTATGTTCAAAATTTCATTTAACGTTTCAACCATCTTATGTCCTAACGAAATCTATACATCTATCTATACATATAATAAAATCGTAGACTTGCCGTATCTGTACATTGAAGACTTTTGCAAAATAATAACTGGGGGATGTTAGGGATAAGTAATAGAACGTAAAAAAGCTATTTTTAAAATTTTTGTCTGTTTGTCTGTTTATCTGTTTGTCTGTATGTTTGTGCGCGCATCACGCAAAAACTACGGAATGGATTGAAACGAAACTTGGTACGATTTAAGTTCATACTACGGAGTAACATATAGGATACTTTTTATCCCGAAATTCAGCACGGTTCCCTAGAGAGAGGGGATGAAAGTCAAAACGTGTATTTAGCTGTAATTCAATAACGCGTGGTCCGATTTCATTCATTCTTTTTTTGTTAGAAAGTAGATACTTTAAAGATTACCGACTAATCTCTAAAAGCCTGGATCGATTTTGATGGGACTTTCTCTGGCGGATGTTTACATTTTGATCTACCTAAACATCCGCCAGTGAACTTTTAACAGTTTTTAGCATGATATGAGCTCAAAGGAGCTTAGGAAAACAAAATGATTCCTACGGGATTTTTTAAAACCAATATATATCGCGAAATACAAGCGGACACCCGAAGTCGCGGGTGTCAGCTTGTATTTCAATAAGCAACAATTTTTGTAATGTCTAATATTCCGTCAGTTTTGAAGATAAACATTATCCAAAGATTAATTGCCTTTTAGACGTAAATTATGTTAAATTAATAATAATCAGAAAATAATAATTTGATTTGACATTAATGTGTTTATCTACGTTCTTAAAGTTATTAGCCATATTTTAATGAATAAATTGTATTTTTATGTACCTATGAACCCATAACATCAAAATGATTACGAATAAAATATATAGGTAATAGACCTCTCACAATTGTAACAGCATTTCATTTATTGGAAGCACAAAGAAATCATAAGCTAATAAAGCAAGTCACCGCAGTCAGGTAGCGCGTACGTTTCAATTTCTCGAGGCATTTTATTTACAAAACTAATTATGTTTGTCTGATAGGGTATTAAACAGCTCCGGGTACCTCTTGATTCGATGACAGTTAATAAAGACATTCCAAACGAATTTAAGATCAGACTATTTCATCTCTGACTCCGTTTGATAATGAAGAAATGTTATTATGGTCTATTTATTTCGTATTAGAGATTGTGATTTAAAGCTAGTCTATTTAGACAAGTTATTAACCACTATTCGATTTTTCTCTTTATGTTTTAAGAGTTCATTAATCTGGATCTTAATTTTATCGACAAACGTACTTATTATCAATAGTGGTACTTTGCAGAGGTAAAACATCAATTCTAAGTCAAAAAGATAAAATCAGACGAATTTTGCGTGTAAATGTCTTGTGAAGAGTACAATTTTGGATAGGTAAATCGTTTAGTAATATATTATGTTCGTATCTAACCTACGTTCAGAAGTTCATTAAATAATAAAAACCTGTAAGTATTTAAAAAAATAAGAATCATCGAAAGAAAAAAAAAACGAAAATTCTATCTATCTATTCTAAACATATAATAAAATCGTTCGTGCCGTGTTTGTGCGCGCATCACGCAAAAACTACTGAATGGATTGAATTGAAACTTAGCATGATTTAAGTTCATACTACTGAGTAATATATAGGATACATTTTATCCCGAAATTCAGCACGGTTCCCTTAAGAGAGGAAATGAAAGTCAAAATGTGTACTTAGCTGTAATTCATTAACGCGTGGTCCGATTTCATTCATTCTTTTTCTGGATCGATTTTGATGAGACTTTCATTGGGAACTTTAGAGATTGGTAAGAGTTATTAAAAAATGTATACTCTTTACTGTCGTTCCATTTTAATGCGAGACTTTTAACAGTATGTGCTCAAAGGAGCTTAGGAAAAACAACGAGTTCCCGCGGGATTTTTAAAAACCTAAATCCACGCGAACGAAGTCGCGTGCATCCTCTAGTTTAAAATAAGTGTGTTGTACTTTCATAAATCGTAGACAGAGTTTGACCAACGCAATTTTACGACACAACGTTGAAGTAATCTAAACAGTAGCGATAAATAACATTTCCCCGCCTAATTCCCAAGTAGGCATAAGAAAGAAGACGTTTTATATTGTTCTTTCTTTTTTTTTAATTTTTATTACTGCTGGCACGAACTTTGTCGGCACGCCACGTGGTTCAGATAATTGAAATGTCCAAACATTGGATTTATGTTGCTCCTATGATGACTATAGAGCTGTTTAGCGTTTAAAATATCGTGAGTGATGTCCATTATAGCTGAGACAACGTCTGGATTCACATGATGTAGGTACACAGGAGCATACGCGACTAGGTCTATGCCGTCGGGCATACTTCCGTGTACACCACGTGAATCCAACCGTCTTAGTTGTCTTATTGTAAGTAGTTATACTTACTTGTGTAATGTAGTTATACAAGTCACGGCAAATAAGTCGAGCGGTGACCTTCAATGCGCAGAAGTCGAAAATGAGGTACTTATCTCGGGGTGTGAGGGGGTAGCGGGGATGGGGATCGTTCCTAAGCACTGATTAGCTCTCGCGGATCCCTCGTAAGCGCTGATTGGCTCTCAAATCGTATTGTGTCCCGCTCACTCGTACGACGCTGCGCGCACTTGAAGGGCATCGCTCGACTTACGTGCCGGGGGTTATACCTACTCGATACTTGTTTTATTGCCAACACTACCTACTATTGTGCTAAGTATTGTATTTTCATTACTTGTAACACATATATAACTGTTACTAATTAATGAGTTTTAGTTTCTTTTATAACAAATATCTTGGGTTCATAAATATATTCAGGTATAACATTGTATCTCTCTCTATACTCTATTACAATCGAATACCTAAAAGAAAATTGAATCAACTTTTCAATCTCAATTCCAGCAGCAAAGCAAATGCTATTATTTCCTAAACAAACCCTTATTACAAATATAATACTGTAAAAGCGGTGCCAGCATCCCTCTCTCATCTCCTACCAACACTAGGGCCACACAATCAGCCCCCAAGGGACAAGCTCTCGTAATTAGCGGCTGTTCATTTCTTAATTTCAATATTTAATTACAAAGGAAACTCGATGACTGCTAAGAAGAAAGAGACGTCATCTTCAGAAAGTCTTGAATCTGTTCTGTTTTATTCGTTTAGAATCAGTAGATAGATACTTTGGCTTCTGTATTAATTCTTTTCATCTTTGTCTACAGTATTATCAAAGGGTAAGAAATTGTTGTACCTATTGTTCGTTCCATTGACATAATAATTAATTACTTTTATTTTAATAGAAGACTATTGTAATTTTAAGACTTAAATTAATAAATTATTGCGTATTTTTTTGTAATAATTAAACTGTCCTACAATTTCTTTCCCGGAATTCTTCTATACATATAATAAAATCGTAGAATTGCCGTATCTGTACATTGAAGATTTTTGCAAAATAATAACTGGGGGATGTTAGGGATAAGTAATAGAACGTAAAAAAGTTATTTTTGAAATTTTTGTCTGTTTGTCTGTTTATCTGTTTGTCTGTTTGTCTGTATATATTATTATATACATAATACATATAATAAAATCGTAGAATTGCCGTATCTGTACATTGAATATTTTTGCAAAATAATAACTGGGGGATGTTAGGGATAAGTAATAGAACGTAAAAAAGTTATTTTTGAAAATTTTGTCTGTTTGTCTGTTTATCTGTTTGTCTGTTTGTCTGTATATATTATTATATACATAATACATATAATAAAATCGTAGAATTGCCGTATCTGTACATTGAATATTTTTGCAAAATAATAACTGGGGGATGTTAGGGATAAGTAATAGAACGTAAAAAAGCTATTTTTGAAATTTTTGTCTGTTTGTCTGTTTATCTGTTTGTCTGTTTGTCTGTATGTTTGTGCGCGCATCACGTAAAAACTACTGAATGGATTGAAATGAAACTCGGCATGCTTTAAGTTCATACCTACTATGGAGTAACATATAGGATACTTTTTATTCCGAAATTCAGCACGGTTCCCTTGGGAGAGGGGATAAAATTCAAAATGTGTACTTAGCTGTAATTCGTTAACGGGTGGTCCGATTTCATTCATTCTTTTTTTGTTAGAAAGGAAATACTTTAAAGATTACTGGCTTATCTCTGAAAGGCTAGACCGATTTTGATGGGACTTTTACTGGCGGATGTTTATATTGTGATCTACCTAAACATCCGCCAGCGAACTTTTAACAGTTTTTAGCAAGGTATGAGCTCAAAAGAGCTTAGAAAAAACAAAATGATTCTCACGGGATTTTTAAAAACCAATATCCACGCGAACGAAGTCGCGGGTGTCCGCTTGTTAGATAATAAAATCATATTTATCATTCTCCCTCATAATAGACCAACGTCGACAATCAACACAGAAATCCTTTCATACATTATTGAATTAGGTAAACGAATACGTTAACCAATGCAAAATACATGGACGTATTTCCTCTTTTGAGGTACGATATTATCTTCAATGTAACTTTATCTCTTTCACTGAAGAGCCTTCTTACGATTCCCTTTGTCGTAACTCTTTTGTCAGTCTGGTAATAGCTCCCGTCATATTGTCGTTTTATTTCGTGTCTCCCGTGCCTGCCTTTATGAAATTTTCTTTTTAACTATTACCCGATTTCGAACCCTCCGTAATAGATATTTGTCTGCAATGCTATTTAAAATTCACCTTTATAACCATAAAACCGTACGGTGACTGACTGACTGTCTGAGTGGTAGACAACGTAGGTACAACCTAAGCCGTTGGATCTAGAAAGGAGAGAAATATTCCTTGAGTACCCTAGTGGTGCACGAAGGAAGGATTTTTTTAAGAATGATGATTTTTAACCGACTTCAAAAAAAAGGAGGTTCTGTATTCGACCCGTATGTATGTATGTAAGTATGTATGTATGTATGTAAGTATGTTCGCGATTATCTCCGCAACTAATGAACCGATTTTGATGATTGTTTCACTATCGTAATCTACATACTTTCAGGAAGGTTTTAGTATATAACACATCGAGTTATCATTTTTACTTTATATATTATTTTTTTTTATTATATATTATTATTGCCAGGCCTATTGCTGAAGTCTAATATAGCTATTCTGTCTAAAGACTTCACTCTGCTACGCCTACGTAACATAAATCTTTTGCAAAAACTTTTGGGCCGAAGTAAGTACAGCTGTACTATAGAGTGATTCCTTGGAGTTTGTGCACGGTTACGTGTATTTCCATGCTATACAAAGCCAAACCGCACGGGTGTGAAACTGGTTGCGTATAGATTGTAAATTACTTTTTAGTCTAGGTCTTCCAAATTATACAAGAGTACTTAGTACGCATATAAACTCTGTGCCTCCTGTGATGAGTGATCTAAGTCGAGTTGTACCCTTTTTGAGATTTTTACATAGAAATGATCAGAAAAAAATTAGCTTTTTTTTGGTCTAACCCACGTTCTTCTAACTATTATAGTTTTGGAGATAATTTTGTGCAAAGTGATATAAGTGGCAGCATTTTTGTAAAAATATCGTGCATATAGATATATTTCAAGTTGTAACCTCAATAAGTAATTTTCTGCATGCATTATTTTTCGTGCTTCGTGATATAAGTGCGATTATATTAATTTTCACATTTTATTTTTAGTATATTTATCGTGAATATTGATATAATTAGAGTTATATCACTTTGAACAGATTTTTTTCAAAACTGATTAGGGTACAATTATACATATACCTAATAATCACAATCTAAATTTATGCCTAATTTGTGATCAGTGATACATCTCGACTTGCATCATTGTGTACAAATCAACATTATCTGTGTAAACGAATATAAATTGAATTGTATCTAAAACTCAAACCAAATCTAGAAAAAATGTATGAAGAAGGAGACGTGCTAAATGATACAAGTGAAATCGTCAAGTCATACTCTTATGGAGATTGACACCAACCATGCGTTAATTGAGCGTAAGAAGAAGCACATGAGTATGGTTATTCACTTGCAAAGAGATTGGTACCAACTAGTGCGTACAGCTTCAAACAAAACAGCAAAGTTTAGGTAGGTACTATTATCTAAATGACTTGTGATTCAACATGTTTTCAAGTAATTTCTTACTCTTGCATTGGAAAGTTGATGTGGTGTGATGTTCGACCTGTTTTGCATACCAAATAAAATATTCCCCGTTTTTCTTACACAAAATGAATTCAAGGATGATGAATACAAGACTATGGATTGTTTGAAACGAGGTAAAGCTTACGCTATTACGATTACAATAAAGACAGTATCAATAGCCTACCACTTTAAGATTACTGTTTCAACCGATAAGAAGTAATATCTGTTTTGCTATGCTTTATTCAGGAGCGCGATCATGAGTTTTACAGAGTTTAAATATTAGGACTTTGTTATTGAATTGTTTTCTTTGCAAGAAATTGACTAAATTCCGAAAAAAGTAGTAATCTGTTGAAGCAAACTCCCGGGGAGAGTGATGGGTGTTGGAGATATTTCAATCGCAGCACCTTTAATTTAGCGACTGTTTGTTGTGAAGTATGAGGTCTAGCGTTGGTCTAAGTAAACAGCATTGGGCAAGAGAAATGACCAGTTTCGGTTGTTTAACTGCTGACGTTTCCATCATGGTTTGAAATTGTTGATCTATCTTTATTGTCTGGCCAGATCTTAGGAAGCCTTAGTGTATGATACCAGCACTGGTCCACCAAACACACACCAGTAGTTTTTTCTGAGTCAACTTTCGTTTGGGACAGTTCCACCAGTTGGGTTTCGCCAGTTCTCTTGGATTCAACCACTGTGATGAGCATTTCCGACTATCGTACACCATTTTTCATCACTGATAACAATACGATTCAAAATTCCGTCGTTATTGTGACAATTAAGTAATGTAACGCAGCACTTAATGCGTGTTTGTTAGTGTGCTCCACTCAATTCATGCGGTAGGTACCTATTTCTCGAGTTTTTCACTTTTCAAATTTGTTTTAAGTGAATTAATATTATTATATCACTCACACCGAAGCCTGCCACTAACTCTAACATAGTTTGCGATAGATCCACTACCACAATCATCTTTAATTCTTCATTGTCAACTAGGGTTTCCAGCCGTCCACGGGGTTTGTTTTTAGGTCAAAATTTCCAGAACAAAAACGTTGGAACAAAAATCGTACCATGCTTTCTTTTACAGTAAGGGTTTCCCCATACTCATCATTAATCCTTCGAATTGTTTTTTGCAGTACTGGTGCCACTGTGGAACTCGTATTCGTAAATAATGCGATAAGTTTTCCATTTTTTGAACAGATTGATGTCAAAGAAAAATCAAATTGAGCGAAAACAAATGAATCACTAGATCCAAAAAACAAATACATAAACCACTTTTGAAATAAATTTAAATTTGGAATACGTCAAGATATATGAGATCATAGTAGCCAGTTCGATAAAACGCCAGTTTCATAATATGTAAGGACTTAATCCATACTAATAATATAAATGGAAATGTAACTCTGTATATTATGCTTTCACGCCTAAACCGCAAAACCAATTTTGATGAAATTTGGAACAGAGATAAATTAGACTTTGGAGACCAACAAAAGTTATCTTTTGTTGCGAAATAAAGGCTTGAAGGGGTTGAAATAGGGGTTAAATCTTGGTGTGGGAGTCCATCATATTGAAGATAAAAACCTTTATATTTTTGCAGTTTACATCCTGGAAATCGATATAAGATACTTCTAAGAATACACCCGAAATGAAGTTTTGGGCATCAGCTAGTATTTTATTAGTGAATTATTGGTTTAGAAGAAGTTTCACAAACGTTGATTTATTTTTGTAAAACTTGTATTTATTTGCACCATAAAAATGCATTTTAGTGAGGGGTATAACATGAGTTGTATTATTTAACACATTTTTCAGAAGACCAAAATTTTAGCAAACTGATACAATTCAGCTAAATTGTTAAAATAGGGGACTGATAAGTAAAAAAATCTCATCTTTGAGATATTACATTTATCCTTTGTTTGAGCACCATTGGGTTGGGAATATATTCTAATGAGTTATTAGATATTTTTACTTTATGTATATCAATTTACACGAAGACAATATATAGGCTGTGATATAGGTGTAACGTAATTTAACTGTACTTGTATCATTTATCACGCAATTTTAGCATCGATTAGAAATTAAAAAGGTACAACTCACAGGTTTTTCAAGAATTACTTTAAAACTATAATATTTACCGCAAAAATTTAAATAGACGGTGAAAGTGAATGTTTTTATCTACAAAAGAAAGCACTCAAGTTTAACCTAGCCCAATTAGATCGCGAACTAGAATTTTTTTAATCTTGTTTTTGCTCTCCTGTAAAATGGTGATTTTTGACTTGTATCACCTGTCACAGGAGGCACAGAACTAATCTTGTATAGATCGGAAGGTAGGTTAGGTTGGGTTAGAACATCATAAAACCATTCACCTATACTTAGTATGACACATAAAATGCATATATGTCACAGGATATTTAATAATAATTAATAATATATAGGTCATAATCTATTTAACATAGTTCTCATTTATATTATTATGAATATAAAGAAAACAAATCACTAAAAAGCATAAAATAATTTTTTTCAAAGAAAAATGAACCGACTTCAAAAGATTCGAACTAAAAAGTTTAAAATAATTTTTTATTCATTTAGATTGACGATTAAACTACCTAACTCAAATAATATATAATTTTTTGGAGTCGGCGCCAAACCACATTCAATTCATGTTAGTAAAATCAGAGTAACTATCCACTTTTGAATGATAAGCGCGGTGAACCATAATAGTCGCGGAGGGTGAATCTGTCCGGGACGCGGGGAGCATATTTTCGACTTGAAAAGTATGAGTCATTTGGCGCCGACTTCAAAAAATTATATATTATTTGAGTTAGGTAGTTTAATCGTCAATCTAAATGAATAAAAAATTATTTTAAACTTTATAGTTCGAATCTTTTGAAGTCGGTTCATTTTTCTTTGAAAAAAATTATTACAATGGAAATTAATAAAACGTTATAATTTGACATCTCCATACGGAATGACAGATTTACGCACTGAAAATTACTCAAGAGCTGCATTCAGTATTTTTTTAAAAATATAAAATCATTAGTAGGCTCAAAGCGAGTATTAATTTCCCTTTGTAGGTGTTTTTCATTTCCCACTTTTCATTGGGCCGGTTGTGCGTTTGGCATGATTTGTTTTGGTACTTTGACGGCCGCCGGTTCGGACGCGACTATTCACACCGACTGTATTGGCGACTGTTGTGTAAAATTATACAATGTCTGGACGAGTGACCACGCCACCCGCCTGTATTGCTCTGTTACGCCCTACGACATTTGATTTAAATTGAATGATATTTACAATAACTGTCTTTAAAATAAAATCACATGCTACAAATGTAAATAACATTAATGAATTGCGTTTGTTATTCATTTATTGTTTTAAAATCCTATTTTAGTATTACTCACAAAAGTTCATAACAAGTAAACCGTCAAGGACAATGATAGTTAGATTTTTGTGTAAAAGCAAAAGTGCAATCGAAAAGAACAAAGTAAAACAAATTAACAACACATCAGTCATTCTGCAAATTAATATTAAAACCGGGCGCGGTTTATGGCGCCAAGTTTTTTCACTCTCAACCAACAAAATGATTGAAAGAAATTAAAATTTTCGACCCGTAGCGGATACAACACAAAACCGCTCCACTTTAGGATGCATGTCTGATTTGTGTCGCTTTTAAAAGTTTAATAGTTTTCATTCACAGTGATATGGTTCATCAATAACAATCGGAAACCTCTGCTACCGTTCCCGTCCGTTTGTTGTAGTTTTTATCTGTAAACGGCCGGTTGTAGATTGAAATTTAAAAAAAAAACTAATTGCTACCTGGAAAGAAACACATTTCGTTGGTTTCTAAATTAAATTCAACTAAGTCAGGCATCAGATACTGTCGAGTCATATCAGTCATATGCCAACACCGACTTTTAACTAATTTTGGATAAAAAAAAACGATTCCGCGTTTTTCATTAACCACCATTAGAAATAAATTCTCTTTTATCAATGTCCTGTCTTTTTAATTATTTTGAGCCATAAAATAAGATTACTTAAATACCTACCTACCGACGATAGTATTCAATATCATATTACATGTGTTAAGCAGCAGATAATGAGGAATCAAATTGGTCAAAAATGCCAACCGATGATACACAATCTCGATAACTTACTTATATTTAATTACTTAACTTACTTACTATAGTAACTTACAAATTAATTGACATAGAAATGAAAAGTATCTACAGTTGCGGTGGGCTAATATATACTGTCTATTAGTGTTTCTACTTTAGTTAAAAAGCTGTTTCTAGACATTTCTGCTACATAATCTTTACAATGATCTGAGTCTTTACTGCACCACTTTATCAGACTCTTTTTCAATCGAATTTTCTTAACTATGAGTACCTTTATTGGTTTTTTATACATTTGTTTTTATGTCCTAACAGTAATTTTAACAAAAGAGTTTAAAGACAACAAAGCATGCTTTTTTTCTAATTATGCAATATTTTTGCAATGCTTTGTGCTTTCAAGCAAAAACTATATAAAAACCCAGCGAGGTCTTTGGACTTGTATAGTAAAAAGACTACTTAGTTGACCGATTCACTTTTTAGTTCACTATCTCTAGTCTTGAAAGTAAAATTTAAAGTGTATGCAATTTCACTAATTTGAGGTAAATATACAAACTTTATATTTACTACCTATCTATACTAATATTATAAAGCTGAAGAGTTTGTTTGTTTGAACGCGCTAATCTCAGGAACTACTGGACCGATTTCAAAAATTATTTCACCGTTGTATATGTACGTGATCCTTGAGTGCTATAGGCTATATAATATGTACCACGGGCGAAGCCGGGGCGGACCGCTAGTCAGTAATAAAATATTTATTTCATCTTGATTGTTTTCTAGAATAAATATGTAACATTTAAATGAGATGGTAAAATCATTATTATTTATTTATGATATTGTTATAATAGTGTGCACTACTGCAGGATTATAGCAAGTTATGCGCTCTATATAACAACATTCATTAAAATATTACAAATAACGCTCATGTTTAATTTCATTTTCGAAAAAACAAAAGCTAATGAAAATAAACAAACCAAAGATTTGAAACAGAATAGAGTCCCGGACGTGTGATCGTTTAGCGCTACGTGAAAATAAACATTATGATTTTTTCTTAACCAGGTTATTAGAAAATTTAATGCCGACAAGATAACTACTAAGAAAATCATCTCTTCCGTCAGTTGTGACTTACGCAGTGAATAATATAATCAATTACAAAGTTATTTATCTCTTACGAATCTCAGATGATCATCTATGAGTTAATATGGATAGATAATTTCCTTTGCAATTATTTTACTCCGCAGATACTGCTGTTACTGATGCTGTAACCTGTAGCAGGTAACTATTTTTATTTCGTAGCACGTCGTAATATATTTTTATAAAGTAGAATTTATTCATAGGCTAACAATGTATCGAAATCTATTATAAAAGCAACAGAATAGTTTCCAAAATATACATATCGGTATAGATTTCAATACTTCTGGGAATTTTAAAATAAACAGAAGTTTTTCATAAATCAAGAACGTAATAGTTACACTCTGACGCTGTATAAGTATGTCTGAAAATCTTTTGTTTGATCAGACTCAAACATCTGGATGTTTAACAGAAGTTCATAATAAATATGAAGAAAAAACACGTTAAGTCCTTTTGTATCGACCGCTGCTGTTTGTAGTGCACTATGAATGAATGCTCTTGATACTTCAGTTTCGAAATTTACGATCACGTAGAATAAAATGTTTAAAATAAATTAGCCGTTGTAAGCTGTTGATGTATTGTTTTTATCGCTTCATCTTCGCCAATTAATGGACAATGTTAAACCAACCACAAAAAATATAAATAGTGCAGCGAAGGGCTGCAGTGTAATACGTTAATTGCATTTATATTATACTACATAAAGAAAAAAACAGTTAGTAGCTATGAATAATGTCCATACATTTTGTTAAATGCCAGCTCTACCGGTTTTATTGTTGTGCCAAGAGGTTTAAATGTAACTTTTCAGATCAATAGCTTTAACTATTAGCTAATTAATTTCTACATAAATTATGTAGAGCCTCATATAAGTATTTTAATTTACCTGAGAAAATATGATTCATCCTTGATAAAAATTCCGTTAGTTCCATTATTCATTGCTTTTTATAAACTGATGATAAGGTATCTTGATTTACAGAACACATTCTGTTATTCTAATCAGTTTTATGAGAAGTACACTCGGCCAATCTGATTAAAACCTACATTTGTGTTTTACTACACAATAATTTTTTAAAATTATTTTTTTTACTCTAAGTATACGTGGCTTCGATCGGAGGTCGTGGGTTCGATCCCGGGCACGCACCTCTAACTTTTCAGAGTTATGTGCGTTTTAAGTATTTAAATATCACTTGCTTTAACGGTGAAGGAAAACATCGTGAGGAAACCTGCATGCCTGAGAGTTCTCCATAATGTTCTCAAAGGTGTGTGAAGTCTGCCAATCCGCTTGGCCAGCGTGGTAGACTATGGCCAAAACCCTTCTCACTCTGAGAGGAGACCCGTGCTCTGTAGTGAGCCGGTAATGGGTTGAGCATGATGATGATGATGATACGTGGCTTCGTAGCAAAACCTTTATTTTTTCTCAGAATTTTGGCGATAATTATTTGTATTTTGGTTGTACCTACATAATTTGTACTAACAATTCCATCAAGTATCAAAATGACTGAATCACGCTCCAATTGCAGACGAGATGTACTCAATTCATAGTTACTCCCTGAGATTTGTTTTGATAATACATCATAAAACTATTAAATATTAGATCGCTGAGTGAGAATACCCGAACTGTTTTTACATTTCAGCGCAAGTGATAACCGAAAAGCGGACGTGGATATTTATTATTAAAAAAAAGAAAAAATCAATTCCGTTCCTTTTACCGTAAGTTGAAGACTGCATATGCCTATGCTCGTATTGGATCTATTAGTTCTCACTCGCGTTATGAAGTTTCGGAGTATCAGTAAGTTTATAACTTGCACCCAGATATAGCACCGAGCGTGGCGTAATCGGTTTGTTATTTCAGCGTTTAGACGATGTTTGAACCTTGTTTTGTTTTCTCGGAGGCATGTGGGAATCATTCTATTGTGTTCCACATCCGGGTTATGATTTGCTCTTTTAAATTTAATTTTGGATTGATCGATTTCGAATTTCTTAATAATCTATAGCGTCCAATAGAGGATAGCTTTTACTGTCAGTTTATCGTAAGTGATGTTTTTGTGACCAACATTTTCTTATCCATCGGACATTCAATATTCATGTTAACCGAAACTGAATTAAGCATAACCTTTCGTCTAACAGACCCTTATAACTTTGAAATTTTGTTTCCGGGATAAAAAGTAGCCTTTATGTTAATCCAGGGTATAATCTATCTCCATTCCAAATTTCAGCCAAATCCATTAAGTAGGTAGTTTTTGCGTGATTGAGTACCAAACATCCAAATATCCACACTTTCACATTTATAATATTAGCAGGATAAATGCAACTTGCCTAGCAAATGAGACTTGCCTTTCAGCAAGGATAACTTGTAACCGTGAATGGTCCAACATCAAATAACTTGGGACCCAGATCTTTGAACGTACGGCTTATTTTAAACGGTGTGCGTTTAAATTAATGTTTGTCGGTCTGTCTATTTGTTCCAGCTAATCTCCGAAACGGATGGATCGATTTTAATGGAACTTTCAATGACAGATAGGGGATGTTATAAGGAGTAACTTAGGCAACATTTAGTTAAGGTACATAAAATAATTATGGGATCCGATCCGATCCTATATAAAAACCTATATCTACGCGAACGAAGTTGCGGGGATCAGCTAGTTTATAATATTAGCAGGATAAATGCAACTTGCCTAGCAAATGAGACTTGCCTTTCAGCAAGGATAACTTGTAACCGCGAATGGTTCAACATCTTCCATTCCCCAGGCTCACTATCTAGTATCTACGGCACTTGACATGCGTCAGCACTCAGTAACCAGCTTCCGTTCCCAGCCTGCGCTTATCTCGAGCAAATATAAAATTAAACTAATGTAATACTAACATGGAAAATATGTCTTTCTTTTCATCATGCAATTGTGTAAATACACTCGACGTGTTTGTACTAGCCGGCAATGAAAAAAACAGTTTGATCTTAGATTAAACACATGTCTAGATAGGCCCTTTGAATTGAAAAACAACTTGCCATACAATATGATGAAACAGTCAAACACAGATCATTGATTCTTCTTTCGAAAGTGACAAAGATAATAAAATACTGTGCCTTAAATTCTTAAGAATTTAAAATCAAGTGCAAATTCAGACTCAACATTGTTCAAATAAACCTAGATATTTATTTTTTGATTAAGGCTTTCGTAATATATTATCATCATGTAGTGCCATCTTTAGTCCGTAAAATAACATTTCAACTCTGCCATGTCTTAACCGCAGGTCACTGACCAACAACAATACGTAAAGCTACAAATTTTCATTCAAAAGTAATTTCCAAACAAATTTTGTATACGTGAAAAGGTTTCGTAGATATAATTGTTACTTCATAGAGCCAATTTTCTTATCTATTGTTAGTAGGTACTCAATAAAAAGATAGATATAAAAGGCGTGAATAACCGCTCAATAGGTAGCCAAATTACTTGGTTTCATTCATATTTCTGTTAACAAATAAGTTAATTTACCAGCCCTTTCAAACTCTGCAATAAACTCATAGTAGGGGTACTTCACTTATAAATTGAAGTTTATACGTTTATGTACCTACCTAATCGTTTGATTTTTGAGGTTCTCCAATTGTCTTAGGTATATCTGGATATATAATAATATTTTAAAGTAAATTAAAATTGTAGTCTGTTTGATCATGCCAATCTTCGGAACAGCTGAACCGATTTTGACTAAATTTTCACGGGCACGTAGGTAGTTGTATAATAACAGCAGGTACCTACCTAAATATTTTCGCAAAAAAATCACAGCGAATAAGTGAATCTTGACCAAATTTCGCATATAGAGATAACTTCCTCATCGCATAGAAACAACGTCCTTATGGCACTTAACGCATATGGCATACTTTTTATCCCGGGAAATTAAAGAGTTCCCATGGGATTTTTTACAAAACCTAAATACGCACGGACGAAGTCGCTGACATCATCTATGTCCTTGTGGTGGCTCGTCTTCGGAAAGTCATTATATGCCCACTTGTCCAGTAGTGGACATGAATACACTGAATGACGGTTTGTTATATTACCCTTTTAAGGTCCTACAGTCTGATATTTTTTTAATTTCAATTGTCATTGTTATCCAAACAGAAGAAGCGCCGTTCTATAATAGCCAGGGTTGCCACTTAGTAGAAACAAGTTAATAGACGTAATCAATTTGCTCGAAATTGTGTATGGGATAAAAAAACGTATTAAGCTGACTAGTCACGCGACGAGAGCTGTCAAAACCGAGCTCTCACTTGTAAGCTGTAGGGTTCGCTAACGGTTTTTAAGTGCATCAATAATAGGCAATATCAATAATTGAGTATCGCCGCTTTGTTCTCAAACCTTGTAATTATAGTGACACTAATGTGATCTTTAACCTTTCGTTTTAATGTCTTACTTTAGAGCTTGTGCTTTTCTGGGTATAGAGGTTGGATTGTCTTAGTTGAAACATAGTTGTAATTGCTTTTTATGAGAAGCCTTATTTTTTAACTAGCGGTCCGCCCCGGCTTCGCCCGTGGTACATAATATATAGTCTATAGCACTCAGGGATCACGTACATATCCAACGGTGAAAGAATTTTTGAAATCGGTCCAGTAGTTCCTGAGATTAGCGCGTTCAAACAAACAAACTCTTCCGCTTTATTATATTAGTAAATAGATTAGATACCTTTTTAAATTAGTGGATTAAGTTTTTGAAAATTATTCTTCATACAAATTTTCACCCCTTTAGCTATTAAATTTCAAAAATCCCTTCTTATTGCACCTCTAGAATACCTACTCGAAGAATATTTCTTGAAAAATCTCTCGGTCGACTTATCTGTATGTCAATCACGGTACTGTTTGATCGGTATAGAAGATAAAGACAGTTTTTGATTTTGGGTTATGGTTTTTTTATTACGAAACAATGACAGTACGAGACGCGTACAAAACGTTGCCATCGCGCGGTGTGTGCGTCCAAGCCTGAAATGAGGTCGCGATGGTCGCGCGATGCGTTCGGAGCGGTCGCGTGCCGCGGCCGCGGTCTGCGGTTTACCCGCGTATAGCTCACCTTCAAATCGTTCCACCGAGGGTATTAGCTTACTACCGCCTATAAGCTCGCGTTTAATTTTTTTTATTCAACTACAAGTTAGCCCTTGACTGCAATCTCACCTGATGATGCAGTCTAAGATGGAAGCGGGCTAACTTGGAAGAGATATGTACACCCCTGATCGGTTTCTACACGGCATCGTACCGGAACGCTAAATCACTTCGCGACACGACTTTGCCAGTAGGGTGGTAACCAGACATGACTAAAGCCAGACCAGACCAGAGACAATTTAGAAATTATAAAATACCAAATTTTAATATTAAATATTAACTAAGTAGGTAGGTACCATAAACGTAATATTACAGCCGTGTGGTACCTTATTAAATTGTCTACAATAAAAACAAATCTAAAGAATGCACGAGAAAGTTATTTTTTGTAAGCAAAGTAAAATTACCTACAATTTGAAATCACATTATCGGGCACACTCTTTCATTCTGGCGACTACAAATCAACACGCACCCCTTTAATTAAACTGGCGGCACTATGTCAACTGCGACTGTAGGTAAAACTAACAATTAAGGCATGTTACACACTGTGACACATTGCAGCAGATGCGAAGCATTATCTAGGTACCAAAGTTCCATTGAGAAGGCAAATCAAAACGTCATTCGTCTTGTTTTCGTTCACGATTTCTCTGATGATATCTCATCTTCTTTCAGACCAGTTCAGTTAGCAAGGTATAGCACTATTCGAACACAGATATAACTTATAATATTAGATATTATGTAAAAAAGAAGCCTACCTATACATAGAGGACTTTGCGAGAAAAAAACTAATTCTTATAAAGTCACTGTTTCCCAAGAAAGGTACTTTCTTACTACGATTCTCATATCTAGAATGGGTGTAGGTACCTACAATATAGTGTATTAGTGTAAAATTAACACCGCTGCATAGTTTGTCCTTGAGCTCAAATCACTCCCTGTCCCAACAACGGTCGGTCTTTTCATACTTCAGTTCACACCGCTAACTGTGAAGTTAAGCTAGCGAGCCAACTGAACAGTCGGTTAGCCCTACTCGCATTGGTTTTAACTAAGCTAAGCTAAACTTGTCGCCCTTCTTCCACCCTTCAACACTACTTCGTACGTTGACTGACAGCCCACCACTGCATCTGTTCATCTGGATCATCTGTCGGTCTGCACTTACATAATATAATTATTATGTTAGCTCAAGTAGTTTCGTTCAGCTCGCAAAGTTGGTTGCACTCTAAGCTACGGAATCTAAGCTAAGCTAAGGTAAGTTTAGTTCGTGCTCTACATCATCTTACGTCTTTAAAGTACCTACTACCATCTCGACCTCTATAAAAAGTATCGCATTATATCGCAACTGGTTCGCAACAAAATCGCTGTGTTCATACCCGTCGTACATCAATTAATAGAGTCCCATACAATTCACTATTATTGTTGCACTTTGTTTGATATGAGGTTAAACTAGCGCAGCTAGTTCCTTCAAACATTGGGGTTTAAAAAGGAGGTGCCTATGCTACTGTTATTGCTCAATTTAGCAATTTTAAATAAATTAATATCGTGGCAATTTCGGTATTTGGTTTATGATTAGTTGAAAAAAGGTGCTCTATTAAATAATTTTTTCATCAATGGTTTTTTTGTCCTCCGAGCAAAAAATAAATACTTCCCGACGTGTTTGTCGTTGATTTTTTAAGATTTTCATATTGTATTGCTCCAAAATATACAAATGTCTGTCTGTGATTTCGAAAGTGCTGATCTCTTGCTTTTATTATGTCCATAATATGGTTATCAAACCCAAACTAGAAGTTAAGAAAAAGAATTTTCTAAACTTCCGCCGCTCCTAAATTCCTGATTGAAACTCAGCATGAGCAGACTGCCTACCGGCCAGCGGTCGAATGAAATAATCGAAGCAGCAACGTCCATTCAATTATCCCTGAAAATTGAGTCTCATTAAAATAATAAAGCAGCCGGCGGCGAAATCAAATTGAACGATAACAAAAGCTTGTATTAATTCGAGGCGACGCGTTTTGCTCGTGTGTGATAAGAGCGTTCAGTCGTACAAGTCCGAGATTTCAGATGTCGGGCTAAAACTATCAGATTTTAATCCCTCAATATGTCATTTGATTCTATACATTACATCGGAAGGATAGGATATATATAGGAAGAGGTAAAAAACGGCGCGCCATTTTTCACCTCTTCCTCTTCCAATTCTATCACTAGCCGAACAAACAAAAATATGTTATGCCCTTCTCCAGATCAGGCGTACCTACTGCGTTCTTCATATTTTGTTCAAAAGTTTTGATAAGTTAAGGAGTAAAAAATATACAAACAGACATACTTTATGCACACACTAGTATTGGCATATTAATATCTATTAATAAAGACGTATAAAAATTAACCAAACATGCAACAAAATCATACGAGCAATTTTCGAATTGCCGCTAATTAAACATCAAATCAACAATACAAACATTTTCGCAATAACATATTTCATAGAAGAGCATAATGGTATCTGTAATTCAAGCACTAAATTTAGTTAATGCATAGTGGTGAGCGCCGCATAGATCATAGGAACGACCCTGTTTGCACAATAATAGTGCCTCCTCAATGCAACCCCAAATGCAATTGTGTACATTCGTGCAGTATTGAGTTACAGTAATGCGATGGAAACATTTGCATCCATTGCCGATAGTTAGCTTGAGGTGTGGGTGCCGATTTGTAGTGCCCGATTGTTATAAATCTATGAACAAAAATTACCCGAATTAGGTATAAACTTTTAATCAACTTCCGTATTATGTTTTCCAGTAGGTAGTAACGTTTCTGACGATCCTAACAGTGGAAATACATCCGTCAAAATTGCAACTGACACAAATAAAAATAGAGTTGAGAAAGTGATAACATAAGATAGTGTTCCGTAGGATCCCATGTACGAAATATCAAATCACATTTAAAATTTTTTGAGACAATAACTGAAAGAATGAAAATACATTCAATATACCTAGAAAGAAAAAGCAAAGTAACTTAATATACATCTTGTTTATAATACACGTAACATAACATATTTGATACTTTTCTGTGTTTAATTTATGAATTCTATTGCTATTATTTATTATGAAACATAACTAATAATCAATTAAATAAAGGTATTCCTTAATTAACTACTTGTAATTTACGAACTGCGATATTCAAAAGTTCAATTAGCAATCGTTCACAGATTGGCAACTCCCATAAAACTATCCACCCCTATTTGGTGAGCACTTGGTGACGCTGGCCGGCTATCCCGCAAATTGCTCTTCCCAAACAAAATTGTCAATAAAACTCATCTGATTCGCAGTTAAACAAGCGGGCGACATTATTAATTTATGCGATGTAATATGGCGCGAGCGTTGTCGGATACATTGTAAATTATTAATAGTGCTGGGGTAAAAATTAAGCTTAAATCGAATGGGTAGTTTGGACAGTAACGTCTGTTTTATGTTTCTATGGGTAGATTAATTTGTAGGGCAATAACAGATCTCTGTAATAATAATCATGTGAATATTGCATACATTTATGTATGTGTTGTTTTCTGCTACAATCTCTCTCTCTCATTTCAAATCAATATTTTCACTTGATAACTATTATCAAATAATCTGAATTCAATTAAAGGGACGTTCTTATAATCAAAAGGCGTTGGAAGTTTACGAAGGTGAAAATGAAACAATCACATTTCCTGTTTATAGGCAGGTATAGGTACAGAGAGCAAATGGCTCCCTCGCGTCTCGATGTTATCTTAAGAGAAAGCGATTACACAAATCTGAAGAAGCTATTAATCCGGCTCGCTGCCCTCGAATGGCATCATGGTTTGTTTAATAAAATCGCGAATTTACATATCAAAACCTACAAAGGGGCATAATTGGACCCGATGACTTAGAAAACGTAGCGGGTGAGACGGGAGGACCACCCCCACAACAAACAAAGGAATTATACCCGCCTCAAGAAACTTTTAGCAATGGAAAACGCCTTAACAAACAGACTCGTGTGTATCTAATGAAATTCCTATGGTTGCATAACATACCCGTGAGCGCGGCGCGTTATTAGCGGAATTATTTCTTGGGGTAAAATCTTTGAAGGCGGCTGCTCTTTCGGAAAAGTTGTTAAGAAAATGGGTTGAGTACTTTTCGGGATTTCATTAGTTTGTAACTATGTGATGTGCTACGCCAGGCATCTAATTTATTGGGTAGGCGTAGCCGAGGGAACGAATGGGCAGCGAGCATTTGAAAATGGAATAGAATTGCCGAATCACGCCGCTTTGAGCCGATGCCGCCGCGACACGATTCGTTAAGAGACAAATGTTTGGATTCAATTCCAATATTTTTTAGGTGCTACGTAATCAGTAACGGTATATCTAACCCGCATAATTCGATCCGCGATCCGGTAGCAGCTTCTCTCCGATATAATTAATTCCTGTGATGTTTTGGTACCTGTAGGGTCCGAATTGTCTGTAAAGAGTGCGTTTGTTCGCAACTGGAGATTTCACGGTAACATACCTAGTTGGCATAACTAAAGTAGCGTAATAAATCGGCGCTATTTCGAGATTTATCAAAAGAATCGATCTCCATCAGAATGAAAAAAAAAACTCTATAACCACCGCCACACGAAGTTCATCACTCAAAATAAGCATTTCTCCCAAAAATGGATCTACTTAAAGTGGAATTCAGAAGCGAATCGAATTGACTGCTGAATCGTTTATAGTTAGCTGATGTCTTTGTTAAGCGAAAAATGAAATAAAGGGCTATTTAAAATAATGCAGTCTTAGGATAATCAGTTTTAGGATATTTAATTATAGAAATTTTGCCTCGGTAGAAGACACTGATCCTATCAAATAGCTATTGTACTTAGTACCTATTTTTTATTCAATGTCAAGGTAAATTCTTGACTGCGATCTCACCTGGTGGTATATGATGATGCAATCTAAGATGGAAAACCGTGTAACATACCCCTTATATGTCAGCTTTTAATGTACCTATCCATATTTTAAGCGGTGTTGTACTAGAAAGTTAAAATAAAAACCTTTCACCAGACCCGATCTGATTTCGATTCATTCATTAATTTAATTGATTAAATTATTCATTAATTTCTTCGTTAATTTTCTTCAGACCCGACCTGAACCAATTTAAAAATTATAAATTCCTAATGTGACCTTACCGGAATCGTATCTGGGACATCCCAGTTATAAGACACAGCGTTCACCACTGCGCCAGCCGTCAACTTTCCCAGTCGTTAGGAGAAATGGAGTTTATCTGCGCCGACATGATGCCATCCATCGTCGGATCGAGAGCAAGGCGTGACGATGAATTATCGGATCTATTAACTGGCACGACTACGGGATTTGATCGCGGGACGAAGATGTAAACACTTTTAGACATTGCTGTCTAAAATTAACACTGCTGCTGTTCATCCAATTTTCAATATACCTACTAGGTATCATTGGTAGGTTTATCTATAATTTTAAATTGTTATTGATAAAGTTTCATTGAACAATCGTTATCTTAACTTTTACTTAATTTTGTTTTAATTAAGTTAGATAAAGATAGAGCAAGGCGAAGTACTACGAAGCGAAGAATGTCCACTAAGGTTTTGCAATTTGTCCAACCATCTGTCTTTTAGAACCTTATCTATAACTTCTGAAACAATTCATAAATTATATTATGTGGCCAAAAGCAGAAAAGAAAAAAGATATAAAATTATAAAAAAACATTATTTAAAGGGAGCGGTTATAATATAAGGTCTAAAAAGTTTACCATCCCATTTAAAGAAGTTCAAAAGAAACAATTGGTTGTCTGTAAAGTAGGTTTATACGGACGATAATGTTACGTGATATCGTCATAAGAAAACTGCCTCTCTATCACTTGTTCCGCGCTCTCGCTTGCACGTTCGGTTATACCTCTCTATCGCTTGTTCCGCACCCTCACTTGCACGCTCGGCTAGACGGTACCTACGTGACAATGAGTCCTGCTCTTTCGTGCGTGCGGCCGGCGATCATCGATTTATAGGACAATATCATGTCCAAAAATTATGTTCACATCCAGAAGTGACTCTATATGGCATTTTATTTTCAAAGGCGATACAAATAGGTCATAATATTAAATACAGCCGTTGTTTATATTCTTCGTATTTCGAAAGTAGGTACTACTTAATATAGCAATAATTAATTAATTACTCATAAAAACATCTAGCATTTTGTATTTTAACTTATAAGTCGTAGCTGTGTATAAATTCCAAGCTCTGTGACGTGAAACAGACGATTTGTACTAATTATAACGCGCGAACGGAGCGAGATGCGATTATCTTTCACTCAGGATCGCAGAGGAGTTCATCCGCGGGAACGCGGCCAACTTCATAATAAATGCATTATTTCTGCGGTAATTGAAGACCAGACTGGTCCAGGGCCTTATTGGAATAACTGGAGGCTATTCTCTTCAGGTGTTGCGGGTTCGATTTCGACTTCGAATTATCGGTCAATATTCAGGTCATTTCAGAAGTACAGTTTCTTCTGCAGCATACGTAGTGTAAGCAGAATGGGGGAATGGGAATTAAGAATAATTCTTATCTGGGTTGACAAACAGTTGCCGCGGGATTTTTAAACATCTAAATCACGTCGACGAAGTAAGTAGTCTTCATAATCCGATAAGATAAATTTTAACCCCCGACGCAAAAACGACGGGGTGTTATGTTAGTTTGACGGGTCTGTGTGTGTGTGTGTGTGTGTGTATGTGTGTGTGTGTGTATGTGTCTGTCTGTTCCCCTGTGGCGCTCAAACGGGTGGACCGATTTGAATGCGGTTTTTTTTTGTGTGAAAGGTGAATCAGTCGAGAGTGTTGTTAGCTACAATATGGCGGATTACATATTTTTTCACAACTCCCATAATATGGATATCAAATAAAAGCGCTTGACTAGTAGAATAGCACTATTGCAAATCCAAAATGGCGAATGTCGGGGGTTTTTTAATTTTTTAATTTATACTTGTAAAATATGTGCATATTTTAAATTTTTGACTTGTAAGGTAGATATTAATTATACTTATTATCGACATCTCTCAATCAAGTGTATGACCTGTTTCAACTATAGCGACTTACAATAAAACAAAGCCATCCGGAGATGTAAGGAAGAAAGGATGATAGGCACACGTGTACCGTTGTGGGTAGTGTAACCGAACACGTGCTAGAACAAAAGGCGCAGACAGAAGTGTCAATATCCCCGATGGAGGGCCCACAAGATGCCCCTATGACAGCGGCTTGCACTTCATTCAGATCGCATAATGGCACTTTACTCACTCGGTGGGAATGTTAGAAAACACACATTTAGTGAAAATGTATCTAGATGACCGAACGCCGTTAGACATTAAAGTCCAAGTTTCCCAAATAATTTGGTTAATGTGTGATGAAATGAAATAACCGATAGTCTAGAAGACAAATATTGTCTTGTCGAACAAGACTATATATTTTGTCTTCTAGACTATATCGCACTATTTGCACTCACAGAGCGCTTTTTTATCTTTTAATAAGGAAAATAAAAAGCAATGCTAAAGATTATAATTATGTCAATTCAAAACAGGGGCTTATTATTTATGTTTTAAGCAAAAGCTGCTTTAGACAATAGACTATTAAATTTTTCAGAAATATACCTCAGAGATTATAATAAAATATCTATCTATAATATAATAAAACTAACAGATCCAATTCTGTACATTGAAGATATTTTGAAAATTTCTTTTGGAGGGCATTCTATAATCGATACTGAAGCCAAAACTGTAATTTGTTTCATTTTTGTCTGTCTGTCTGTCTGTCTGTCTGTCTGTCTGTCTGTATCTTGGCCGCGCATCACGCCGAAACTACTGAATGGATTCAAATGAAACTTGGTACGATTTGAGTTTATACTCCGAGGTAGGACATAGGATACTTTTTATCCCGAAATTCAACACGGTTCCTTTGGGAGAGGGGAAGAAAGTTAAAACATGTATTAAGCTGTAATTCATTAACGCGTTGTTCGATTTAACTCATTCTTCTTTTGTTAGAAAGGTAGTACTTTAAGTATTGTCCCGTAAATATTTCAAGGTCATGGATTTATTAGTTCAGAAATGACAGACATTTATTGGGTTCAAATAACTTGGGAACATCCGCGATGTTTGTACGTACGGCTTATTTTAAACTGGCGTGCATTTAAATTTATGTTTGTCGGCCTGTCTATTTGTTCCAGCTAATCTCCGAAACGGCTGGATCGATTTGGATGGAACTTTTAATGGCAGATAGGTGATGTTAAGGAGTAACTTAGGATACATTTAGTTTAGGTACAAAAATAATTATGGGGTCCGATCCGATTCTATATAAAAACCTATATCCATGCGAACGAAGTCGCGGGGGTCGGCTAGTAAACAATAAAAATAAGGAGTCGGAATAAAGCATGATTCATTTTAAGCAATAATTCTCCAAGCACAAATGCAAACGAGTCATTGGAAATTTACGTCGTAAGAAAGCTTTCAGATACTATTAATGTCGATATTCCGACCCCTAAAGAGTTAGAAACACGACATGGAATTATGTTTTCCCCTAAAAGTAACCATCGGAATTAGAGGCACAATTTATTCTTCATCGGGGCCTAATATTTTCACCTTACTTGGTTCCTTTGTACCTACTACTACTTTACCAATCTATTCGTATTGAGGAACAACTAGTCGATACTTTTCAGCTTCTCACGTGGTGAGGGATTTAAAAGGCCCTTCTATATGTACATGTACCTTATCCAAAAGACCTGTTCAGTATATTTGGAGATAAGCGCTTACAAACAAACAGACGCGACTAGTTGGTAGACTTTATATTTGTGTGTACAGTTGAATCTTTAATTTCGATTGCATTAAAGTCAGTACCTACTTGCAAAAATGATGGATAAAGTAAGTCACAAACAACAAAATTTTAAATTTCATTATTAACAATAAGAAAATTCAATAATTGTTTTAAATGTAAATAAATACTTGCAAAAGCAGTAAGTTACAAAATCTTAAGCGGAGACATCCAAACACATTAATTAATAGAACCGAAACAAACTTTACAAGTCTATAACCGACTTGCCCCGGCAACTTTTACATTAACACCAGAAAGGGGAGCGGTTACGATTGCACCAATTACTGTGCCGTTAAGTTCTGTACCGTCATCGACAAATGTCGTTCAGCTCATAATCATATTCATTTCAAAATGAAGACATTGTATGAAATCAAATAAAAGGCTTTATATTGCAGGTAGGTACAATGTTGATAGACAAATTAGTAATTTTTGTACTTTGTTTTTTATTTGCTTCAATTTGAATTAGGTACTACCCTCTATACGATGAAATCGTAACCAATTTGCAGTTGCAACATAAATTTTACAGTATTTATGTAACGGCGACGCTAGTTATTTCGTTAACCGTTTTAACAGACCAGAGATATCTCCATAAGCGCCCCAGTTACGAACTCCACAATTACGCAGTTATTCAAAGCAAATGAGACACTACTGAGAGCCTAAGGTTTCATCTTTCCGAAAATAAGTTATATTAGATCGCACTGGGATCTTGGTCTACCTATTACTTTTTAATATTCAATTCATAAAATTCAGTAGACAATTTACATTAGAGCTTTCATTATGAGTGTAGATTACTGAGAAAATGCATTCGAGTCATTAAAGACAAAACAATAAAAACTAATTTATATCTATAAAATACAACATTTTTACTACTTAATTTAAGCAACAATGTAACCAAAGAAAACCAATAAACATATCAGCGAAACAAGCCCATCAAATAAATCCAACAAATATTTTAATGGGCACATGCACCGAGCCTCTTTATTGGCAGTATAAACGGGTCTGTAAGAGAACCAACCCTTCCAGGACAAAGTCTAGCTGAACTATAAAATAAATCTAGCGAAGTTATCGTCCACAATAAAGAGTCACCGCAGAAGGCTATCGCCGATTCCCACGCAAAGTTGCTGTTAATAAAAGCAACTGAATTATATATTCAAGAGTTGGAAGGTGGTGGTGTAGCATTTAGGACTTTCTACGTGGTCCGAGTTACAATGCAAATTGCCGCGGAGGGGTGCGTCCATGCCCTCTAACTGTGCGACTCGCAAAGATGGCCGCCGCCGTAATGGTGAAATGAAATTATTAAGCATTGTCTTGTGGAATCGGCCGCAGTCGACACCTGAGACTCGGCCTCGGCCTTTGAGGACTTAGCGTGGATATGCTGTACTCCATTCGCTGTATCGACCGTTATTGTATCCACAAACGTTGCGTTACAAATATTAAAATGCTCAATAGATATTTACAAAACGGCAAATAATATTTCTATGTCTGTCTGTTAATATTTTTATCCCACATCCTAAACACCAAGCAAAAATAACAAATTATCCAATAAGCCCAAGATCTATATAAAGCGGCCCATTTACGAAGACATTGCGTAAAAGTACTCCGAACTTATTTAAACTTCTACATTAGAAAGCAGTTGAAAAAAATTCTCGTATATTAGCACTTCCACCCATTTCCAACGCCAAGACATTACTTACGACCCTCGACTGAAAGCTTCGTATTAAAATTTAAATCTACTTTGCAAAGTGTATTTTATACACGTGCTCGTGCAATTTTGATCGTTCATAAAGCCCCGAACTGCTTCTATTATTACATCTTACCTTTGCGGTATTGGGTGTTACATCGCCCTAACCATTCCGTTAACATTTCGACTAAGTCTCCCACGAATTTAGTATGCACAATGTTAATGTATTATAGAAGCTTTAATTACTCGTTTGTGGTGCGCTTTATGGTTTCACAGTAGATGTTCATTTCTCTCAATTTAGGATTGAGATGTGTGTGTTTTTAGATTGAAGTCTTTTATAAATAGTGATTGATGCCATACGAAATTTTTATTAGTCAACTTTACCAACTAGTAGAAATTTTGAGTTAATAAAATTAATATTTACCTAACTGTCTTAAAGTAGTTAAGACACCTAGTTTGATAGCAAAACTAGTAAATAATTATATATCTGCACCTATGCAAAGTATTGAAGTTCGACTAGCAAAGAAAAATACTGTTAAGCAAATAAATCGAAACAAGATGTATTTTTTCGTAGTATACCTACCTACCTAATCATTCATCGTACCTACTGATTACATACAGAGTTTTAACAAACTAAAAAAACTGACGACATTTGTTTTAGCATCACATTGTGTAGGAATTATCCTGAATTTGTGGAGACAAGATTGTAAAGGATGACTCTGTGGGACAAGACTGTGAAAAGTTTGGAGCAATGTGCCATACATTTTTTCTTAGCTTAGATTTTCACAAGATTTCAGTGTTTATTTACAAGAGCAACGTTGAATGATCCATAAAAGGCGCTTCTATTATTCTATAATGTAAAATCGATGTACGGATTTGCGTTCCATAAAAATAAATTAATTTAAAAAATTGTTCTCGACAACAAAGGCTCGGATCTCTACTTATTGGAAATTCGTCTGAAATTCCTTCTTAATCCAACGCATGCCCACTCCGTGTTTTTAATTTCACACAAAAAACAGTTTGGTGTTGGTGATCAATCAAAAGTTGCGTTCGCTTTTTTATACCCTATGCAATACGCACACTTTCGTCTCTCTGTAACCGCTATAAATGTTACTTTATTACATTGTTTGCAAAAAGGAAATGGATATAGGTACTTTGAATTAAATTAGTTTGATGGATTTAGGTTGGAATGATTTATTTAATGTTTTGTCTTTTTTACTACCTACAAATTAGTTTTACCTTTGGAAGAACTACAAAATGAAAGTATTAGAATTTGGTCGAAAGCAATATAACTACCTAAATTGATATAGTACGTGAGAAACATGGCATCAGAAATTATCCAATCACAGTATCTTTATCACCTCATCAACTATCAGAGTGCTTAGTCTCAGTTTTGAGCGCTCCAAAACTTTATAGTATACTATTGATCGAATCACAAATGACTTCAGAGCAAAATTAACCCAAACAGTCTTATTTTAAAGTCGTAATTCCATTGTTCGAATATGTATTTTACAACATTTCTGCTTGGGGCGCTCGCTGTTTTCGAATGCTGAATGTATTGGCGAACTCAAACCTTAATATAAGCAATTTTAGGTCCATTTTACTCTGAAATCGATCAATAGTATACTACAAAGTTTTGGAGTGCTCCAAACTTAGACTAAGCACTCAGTAGAGACTGGAGGCTGCGCAAAAAGTGCTCGCTATAAATTGAGTTCGCCTCAGAGCAAACATCTTATTCATAGTGGAACTATCGTTGTTTGATCTTTTTAGGAATCAAGTCACTGTCGGTGTTCAATTGTACCTATTGAGTTTTTTTTGGTGGTAGTTTTATGGTTGAGAACTTGGTCAGTAATTTATTTAGTGTTTAAAATCTCTGACAAATATCAATCAATCAAACAACGATTTATTTCATATCTAATTAGTAAGTCACATGCGTACCTACCCGATAAAACTAATGTAATAATATGTAGTCGAGTATAAAAATAATAAAATAATATAATAGAAATATAAAATATAATAGATATAATAATTTAATATGTAGTCGATTTACTCTCTACCTACTGAAAGTTTGAATTAGAGCCACTCTTAAGCTTCTTTAGCTTTTTTTACTTATCTTTGCAATTGAAAATCTCAGCTGCGAACAGATTTCCGAACTTCGAACTCACGTAACATGTGTCTCTTTAATGGCATTTGGAAGAAATCGACGACAAACAGACCTTTTTTGAGATAAGACGTAATCTTCACATGTATCTACTGGCAATCTGCACAAAATCCTATTTGAAGCACACGCAACAGTGGTTTTTAAAAGAAAGCTCTTAAAAACCCAGAGCACTCCCACACTTACAAAAAAGTTTTTACTAATGATATTTTGTACTTTACTTTTTTCCACTTCTTTATGCAATGGCGCGCTTGCGTGTAACACCAAAAAAGCCTTTGTCGCGTAATCTGGATTAAATATTTAAAAGGTGTAGTGACACTCTCATCGATATAAATGGGAATTATCAATACATAGTTATAAATATGCTAGAGAAGATAACGCTACTAAAAATACTAAAAGAAAAATAGGTCAATAATCTGAATGAAAGGTGGAATCCATTCAGTAAGTAAGTAAGTAAGAAAAACGGTAAGCACAAAATAGTATAATTGGTAATTTCTTTACTGATTTGCTGCTCTGATTTTAGGTCTCAATTGATTTTAAAACTTATTTATTAGTCTTTACCAAAGTTAGACATAATATTCGGTACATTATACCTAATCAAAAACACTTACAAAACAGTACTTACCGTAAATTCCAGTCAACTTTTTGAAACTTTTGGAAGCTACTGTAACACGTATTGAACAAACAAAGAAACACATTACAAAGCCATAAACCGGGCAACAAAGGGACCGACGTATACGTGTTGAAACTGATCCATCATGTCTCCTTTTAAAATAACAAAAACTCATATGAGATGCGTACAACAGATGTTTTCATAAAAAAACCGACCCCATCGATCCTTCTACAAAAAACTCAAATATTAAAAAAATTCAATCCTAATTTCTATCCCGATAACTGTACTTTCGTAAATTAGCTTTCTGACAGAAACGTTTAAATGCAAATTTGGCACTCTTGAGTCTCAACGTATTAATATGGTCCTAATTTTGACAAATTGTCCGTTCATTTATCATTAATTATTATTTATGAAACAAGTTTTCAATTCCGATAACAATAAGATGTTGGTACTTTGCAGGCAGGTGGTTTTGAAATATTATAGTATCTGTTTATCACTGTCTAGTGTATATGTATGTATTTTATATGATAATATGTATCTAAGTACTTCAATAAAAACATAACACGAAACTCTACCAATGACAGTTTAATTTATCACTACTTGACGCGTTGCTGGATATCTGCATTTGAATTACAAACATCAATATCAGAAAGCAAACATAATATCGACCAATAAAGAGTCCACATATCAACATGCAAAATTCCAATTAGATTCCAAACGTATGGATGTGATAAAAGAATCGTTATTGAAGTCGCTTATCTGTGTAATTAGAAAGGAACTAAGCTGTTACCATTTGCGTTTATAATGGGAACTTTTGAGTGCCGTACAGTTGTTCGATAACAGTCGGGATATGTCTAATATTGATTAAAATACAATTAATGAATATGCAACAGCAAATGCACAAGTTATTTATCCACTCATAAGTTTATGTGTCTCTATCTATCTATCTATCTATACATTTAATAAAATCGTAGACTTGCCGTATCTGTACATTAAAGATTTTTGCAAAATAATAACTGGGGGGTGTTAGGGACAAGTAATAGAACGTAAAAATGGTATTTTTGAAATTTTTGTCTGTTTGTCTGTTTATCTGTTTGTCTGTATGTTTGTGCGCGCATCACTCAAAAACTACTGAATGGATTGAAATGAAACTTAGCATGATTTAAGTTCATACTACGGTGTAACATATAGGATACTTTTTATCCCGAAATTCAGTACAGTTCCCTTGGGAGAAGGGATGAAAGTCAAAATGTTTACTTAGCTGTGGTTAATTAACGCGTAGTGCGATTTAATTCATTTTTTTATGTTTGAAAGGAGATACTTTAAAGATTACTGGTTAATGTTTGAAAAGCTGGATCGATTTTGATGGGACCTTCACTAACGGATGTTTACATTTTGATTTACCTAAACATTCGCCAGTGAACTTTTAACAGTTTTTAGTAAGGAATGAGCTCAAAGGAGCGTAGGAAAAACAAAATGATTTCCACGGGGCTTTTAAAAACCAATATCCACGCGAACGAAGTCGCGGGTATCCGCTTGTCCAACATAAAACAGTAATATTGTCGTTAAAAGACTCGTTCAAAGAATGATCTCCCACAGAATTGGCCCTTGCCTCGCACCGCGGATTCGTCATAAGGGAATGCGCCATCAAATATTCAATTTTAAAACAGCCGCTAAAAGCGAAACGTCATCACCTACACAGACGCAGCTGGGACTTAACGATTTAGAAATTTTGATACAGATGGGACACGCACTTCACGAGAGAGATAAAATAAGAAATTGCATTAGCAAAAGTGAAATTTTAAATGAAGACGACAAAAACATAGGCTCAGCTGTATTAAAATAATAACTGTTTAGAGGGTGTGCTGATGACACATCGAGGTGGCTAGGGCGGTCGGGTCTCCTGAAAATTACTCTGTCAAGAACAAGAAAATGGCATGGAGTAAGAAAAATTTCATTAGCGCCAATCAAAATGACGAGGTCCAAAATGAAGCTCGCAAAGAGAGTCGTAATCACGGACTTCAGCATCACCCCTCAACGTGAGGTCTTATTAAAGGAATAATATTTACAAAACGAGACGCCTCAGAAATCCCCAAATTAAGATTTTGCCGAAACCCGCCCAACTTCCACAAAGTGGAATCATTAAATTAAAAATGTAAACTTTTCTCTTAGCAAGGTAATGGGCATCCCGATGTAGATAAATAGATGGAATAGCTGCAAAAAGGAGCATTTTCCTGTTCATTAAATTTTTCCTTCGCTTTTTTATTTCGACCCCTGGTGCTAATTTTGTTGGAATTCACGCCCCTCAACTCCTCCCGCCGGGGCTCAATCACAGAAATTTTATATCCGGAATTAAATAAGTACCCGGCTGAATTACGAACCAAATTTAATATGAGCTTATTTTTAGAAAAGCATCTGACTTAATTAATCGGATACAGCATTCTACTTATTACGTTCGCAACAAATTCTGTTACGGCGACTCCGAAGAGATCAAAATAATAATTACTTTGCATTTTCCGTCTACCGTTGCTTTATGACTGACTTTTGAAGTTGTTCAAGATGTCAATCAAGAAATACTCTCATCAGTGGCAAGTTATTCCGAGGGTGGTTTATGACAGTAACTCAATTGCCTATAAGATCGAGCTGTAGATACTCGGCAGGAAACGTCAGCGAGGTCGGTAGCAAATGCAATTATATCAACTAATATGCCGTCTGCGACGGACGCCGCCGCTTCACAGCTTCGAGCGATACCACCCTTTAATTGTTTTGAAGGGATCATTTGAAACTTTGGCATTATGATATTTCACCTGAGCTTCCCATAACAGTTAAAGGAAAGGAGAAGAAGATAATCACATTTTTGATTGAATATTAAAAACTGATCTGTTTTTAATCGTACGTTAAGGTTAATCAGTGCGATGACTATTCTTATACATCAAAAATTTCAACAAAAATAGCAGCAAGGTGGTCGAGATGGAAATATAACATTTACGGTCAAATCACTTAGCTTTTGAAATGCTCTGTTAAAATATGTTTCCACAGTACATATTAGTAAGTATAGTTGTATATATGTACTATATGCTATAAGTATTATATTCGTTGTGTTGTTTTTCTATTAGTAACTAATGATAGTCCACAATTATATTAAACCCCTATCATAGCCTTAATATTCAATGTCAACAGCGAAATATCAGTATAGTAAGCGAGTCACGATATCGAATTCCCTTATAAGTTATAAGGGAATTCGAATTATAAGTTATAACATATTGATTGGTGCAAATAAGGAAATCGAATTATTCAATGTCCGCCTCTCATTTGTTTCCTCTCCCCTAAAGCAAGAGATGAAGAAATTCTTTCGGAGTTTTCGATTACTTGTCCAATTAATTTTATAGATTCATTTGTCTTACAAGGTTTGAAAAATGCATTTGCTGAATATCAAATCGAGTTTACTCTGTATTCTTAGAAATTAACTTTATTAGGTACCAGCTGATGCCCGCAACTTCATCCGCACGGATCGATGTGATTTTAAAAATCCCGTGGGAACTTTTCGATCATTCGGGATAAAAAGTAGGTACCTATCATGTTATTATGTTCGTCTCCAAGATGCAAGCTATCTTTGTCCTGAATTTTATCATGATTCATTCAGCAGGTAACAGACAGATTGTCAGACAAACATACAAGCGGCAGAGCTACATATTAATATATATATAGCTACTCGTGCTGATTGGGTCACTGACTCATTGATCACCTCTCCTGAACAATTTTGTATGAAAAATTTTTTTTTCAATAATGGTGTCGTATAGAGGACAAAAATTCATTAAGAGGAAAAATATGGAGAGAGCTGATGATTGAGGGTTTCGGAGATGGGTGAGGGGCACGCTTAAGGTATTGAAGATAGGTGGGGGGTGCTCGAGCAAATGTCACTCGAAACGTCATCCGATTGGCAGTCCGCTGAAAAAAAATTCAAAATGGCGAAAAAAAGATGGCCGCCATACAAATTTCGTCGGTCTCCATCTCGGAGGGTATAAAAGATGGAAGAGTGGTTTCTTCGCAAAAGATGATGAGGATCCAAAGGTCTACTTGATGAATTGAAAAAAAATTCAAAATGGCGGAATTTATTTTTCCATAGAAAATGTATGGCGAATATTGAAGAGACTACAAGTTGTGAACTATGCAAGGCTTTAATGCGGTTTTTTGGAGAACTCTCAAAGAAAAATATGGGAAGACATGATGATTGAGGGTTTGGAAGTTGGTTGAGGAGCCCGGGCAGGGTATTGAAGATAGGTAGGAGGTGCTCAAACAAAAATTACTCGAAACATCCAATTGGCAGTGAGCTGAAAAAAAGTCCAAAATGGCGGATTCAAGATGGCGGCTATACAAATTTCGTCGGTGTCTATCTCACCAAGTATAAAAGATGGAAGAGTGGTTTCTTGGCAAAAGATGATCAAAAACTGAAGATCTACAATTTGATGAACAGAAAAAAATCAAGATGGCAAAATTTATTTTTTTCACACAAAATATATGGCGAATATTGAAGAGACTATAAGTTGGGAAACTATACAAGACTTTGATACGGTTCCTTTTCAAAATTTGTTTTTATGGAAGAACTCTCCTTCTGGCAAATGATTCGGAGAAAAAAATTTGGAGAGTGATGATGATCGAGGGTTTGGAAGATGGATGAGGAGCACGGCCAGGGTTAACGATGCTGAAAATGATAGAAGAAGGTGGAGGCTGCTAAAACAAAAATAATACTGAAATCCCCGCGGTCCGCTTTAGCGGGCCGCGCAGCCAAGCGCCCTACTAGTTAGTATATAAAGCTACTTGAAGTTACGGACTGATCACCTCTCCTGAACAATTTTGTATGGAACTTTTTCATCATACTTTCCATGTGTGTAAAATTCAAAAATTCTAGGTCACCAAAATTATAGAGAGAGCTGGACGTGGAAAACTGACTTGAGTGCCCTAGGGGATCTCGAAAACTATCAGTCGGAGAGGTATCGTCTTGAAACAAAAAATGTTCAAAACCTTGGGCCATTGGGTGAACCGGTAAAAAAAATATGGCCACCATACAAAAAAAATTTCGTCTCCATACAAAAAATTTCCTAATTTTCAAGAGGCTCTGCAGAACAATTTTGTATGGAACTTTTTTCCCTTCACTACTTATGTGCGTAGAACTTATGGATCTTCCTTCAGAAAATTATGAAACGTCATGAATGTGGAAAATTTACCAGAGTACCTCATGGGTCCTCCAAAACTACCAGTCATACAGACATGGTCCCAAACAAATGTTATTAAAGACCTTGGGCCATTAGGTGAACCGGTAAAAAAAAGATGGCCGCCGAACAAAAAAAAATTTTCGCCATACAAATTTTTTGGGTAATTTTCAAGAGGCTCTCCAGAACAATTTTGTATGGAACTTTTTTCCCTTCACTATTTATGTGCGTAGAACTTATGGGTCTTCCTTCAGAAAATTATGAAAAGTCATGAATGTGGAAAATTTACCAGATTACCTCATGGGTCCTCCAAAACTACCAGTCATACAGAACTGGTCCCAAACAAATGTTATTAAAGACCTTGGTCCATTAGGTGAACCGGTGAAAAAAAGATGGCCGCCGAACAAAAAAAAATTCTCTCCATACAATTTTTTTGGGTTCTTTTCAAGAGGCTCTCCAGAACAATTTTGTATGGAACTTTTCCCTTCACTATTTATGTGCGTAGAACTTATGAGTCTTCCTTCAGGAAAATTATGAAACGTCATGAATGTGGGAAATTTACCAGAGTACCTCATGGGTCCTCCAAAACTACCAATCATATAGGCATGGTCCCAAACAAATGTTGTTAAAGACCTTGGGCCATTGGGTGAACGGGTAAAAAAAAGATGGCCGCCGAACAAAAAAAATCTCTCCATACAAATTTTTTGGGTTCTTTTTAAGGGGCTCTCTTAGACATTTTTGTATGAAACTTTTCCCCCAAATACACGTATAAGTAAATAGAACTTAAAGATTTTTTTCACAAAAAATACAAAACGTAGTGAATGTGGAAAAATTACCAGAGTACCCTAACGGCCCTCAAAAACTATCAATCATAGAGGCATGGTCCTGAAACTAAAAATGTTCAAGACTTTAGGCCCTTTGGTGAGCCAATAAAAAAGATAGCTACGGAACAAAAAAAAATCGTGTCCATAAAAAATTTCTTTTTAATTTTCAAGTGGCTCTCCAGAACATTTTTGTATAGATCTTTTTTTTTCCACTAAACGCATGCATAGAACTCATTAGTGTCGTGATACCAATATTTCTTTCTATCTTTCAAGAGACTCTCCAGAATATTCTGGAATTTCTTTATTTTATGAATATTGAAGAGACTACAAGGCCCGCGAGCTGCTTGCAGCTCGCGCACCGAGCGCAACACTAGTATTAGTATAGATTTATTTTTCCGAATAACTAGGTGTACAACGATTTAAATAATTATTCTTTCTTATTCTTAATTTCTTTTTGCTTTGTTACTTTGTCAATCTGTAAAACTATTTTTGAACTCGCAATTAATAAATTAAAAATTAAAAAAAATCTATTATAATAGATTCATATTCATAAGACCTATAACGAATTCGCGTCTAAACGTTTGCAATGCCCGTAATAGACTCCCTTGTGTCACTCAGCACAATATGTTCACAATACGTTTCACCGCGTTACTACTTCGGTGACCCGCACCCTCTGACTTGGTCAAACATGGGTCAGGGATGGCAGGCTTGCATACTTCGGGCAGATGAGAGGGAAAGTCCTCACGCCTCCGCGCGCAACTGGGTGAATGCGGCTACCGGTACCCAATGCACCGACCATTCGTGACATAATTTGTAGAAGGCCTCATTAAACACTAGAATGTACTGTTGGAATTATGATTGATTGATGAAACGATTTATTTGATTCGATATTAAGTGCTGTCTTCTGTCGCAGTCTTGGATTATTCCACCTTCATTATAAAAAATAACTATCTAGCTACGACTATCTACATGCATCTCATACAAATGTGGTGTAATCAGTGAATGGCTTTTTGAATGAGCGATGACAAAAATCATCTAATGTTGTTTTAAATTAATTATTGCCAGTTACTAATTCAAAAGGATTATAATTTTATCAATTTATAAACGTATACCAAGTGCCCGCCAACCCGCATTGCAGCAGCGTGTCGGGTCTAAGCTCAAAATGTCTCACTTATGAGAGAGAAGGCGTGTGCCTAGCAGTGGGGCATCAAAAGGGTGTAGTGGTGGTGGGTGGTGGATACCAAGTTTCGATAATACGAAATTAATATATTCCTAAGTTCATTGACTTATCTAGTATTGTCACGTGTAGTCAAAAATTGATTGATTCGATGCATCGATTCATTATATCGGCATATTCATTGATAGTTATGAAATATTGAGAATTTAATAAATATATTTTAATACCAATTAATTAATTAAAACTTAAAGTTATTGAATCTTAGGAATCTAAAGAATATTAAAAAGCAATTGATTAATTTAAACAAAATCTAGAGATGTTGACATGAATAACAAGATATTTTTAAAGTTTCAACTGAAATTTTAATCTCGCAATTTTATTAACTTAATTTTTAACTAATGATTAACTAAATTACTTTTAATTCTAATAGAAATTGAACTGAATAGATCAGAAAATCTGTTTTACTTCCTATAAAATAAATAAAACTGCTTTGAAAACAAAACCTACATTTGACACCTCGAGCATCGAGGTGTTTACCCCTTTTGAAAACCATTTCCATTCCGTTTTCCGAAGTGAAAATTACCCGCCGACGGTCAAAGGGTTAACGATTTAGTGTTTATTTGAATTCGTCCTTTGTTAGTATAAAAGGCGTCAGAATGTAAGCGGATCCTTTGTTGTGATTTCTGTTTGTTTTGCTGAAAACGTTCCGTACACCTTTTAGAGGTGGCTCGATTTTAATGTATGTACTTATTTGTTGACGAAATATTTGATTTAAGTTAGAAAACTTAACAGTTATGCTAACTCTCTTTTTGACATTTCTCTAACTAAACTTTAATGAATTCAAATTTAATCTGAATCTAACCACAAACCCTTAATATAAAGATTCAAATTTTTGAGTTCGTCAAAGTATTGCTACAATTTTTTTTTAATTTAACCGCAAAATATGAAAATCTATAAAATGCTTTCATTAATAACAATTCCAAAGAATTTTTAGATTACATTTACATAGCCATTACTCAAATATAAATAATGTGTTTAAAACACATTCACAACGGGGCTTTTTACACAATTATTGAATTCCGTAATAACAAAGTTTCATTGTTTCCAGCAATCAACTTTGCAATCAGCTGCCCATAAGCTATATTATAATAATAAATAATAAAATATAACATTAATATATAGCTTACATTTTATAACATTTTTCATTTTAAAAAGAGGACGAATAACTACTATAGGTATTTGCTTACCGGGCTTTTTCAGGAGAATTTCTTTTTTAACCGATGTAAATATATTGAGTGCCAAAAGATAGTCTACATGATATTTTTTGGAATTTGTATAGATAAAGTAGGGTGATGAAGATTAATTTTTAATTTCCTTTTAGCCAAGGACTTTCCTACTTACTTGTACCTACATGCCTCTAAAGAATTTCGAAATGTGACCGAATACGTCTCTTCTTTGATCTCTATATAATACATAATAAAAATTATCGTTAATATGATACCTAGGTACTTTATTGATCTAATTCACTCTATCTTTATCTTAATACTTACTTTGGAATAAGGATCAGGGTTCTAAAGCGAAGTTGACATAGATCTGTTTTAATTTCGGAGTCCATTAGTAAAAATATAATCTGTATAATAACTATTATCTGTGATCCTCTTCGTATGGGCGGCAAGGGATTATACCGTCTGTCAGAATTCTATAACATTTGATGTCGGTAGCTGTACAAGTTACAACGCTGTGCTTTTACATAAATTAATATTCTGGCATTTTAATTATACAATTAATAATCTACTGCATGTTAATTCTAAAATGCTAACGGCATATCACATTTTTGTGCTACGTTACATACATACAAGAATAGATCATATATATGACCTATTTTCGTTTATGTGGATGAAGTGCTGTGAATTCATTTCAAAAGTTTCCAATCAAAGTTTTTCATAATAATCTACTCGATCGAATACGCGAACAGATGCGAGCATCTCTTACAGGGACTCACACAATACAATAATCAATGCAAACTCTGCGACACGTTCGGAATGTATCAAGGCTACTGCAGCCAAAACATGAGAGAATGGCTACATCTTTGTGTTCCTTTATAAGTACCACAGCATGGCATCATTCCTCAATGAGGTCTCACAGTGGGGAGCCCGGAGCCCACGGTAGCACCGCGGTCTCTTTTTGTGCGGCCAACGTTTTATCAAACATGTTAATGGCCGGCTTTATGATGCCAACAAAAGAAGCGTGCCAACGGAGGCGTTAAATCCTTTACGATTTGACGATGATGATCACGAATTTGTCATGGGATCAATTTGGACTCTCGTTACTGCTCATGCGTGTATGGATGTCGTCATGACTGTTGTTGTTATTATATGTACTTTGTTACTAATATTGTACATTACACTTACTTAGTTACTTACCGAATACATATTTAAGAAATATTTTTCAAATAATAACCACACAATCATGCTAAAGATATATACATAATATAAACAAATGCATTCAATACATCCAAAATCTAAACTACTTTTATAGGTTTGTAAATTTATCTGTGATTCATTAATAAGGATTTAATTATCATTTTCAAATTATAGAAAGGGTACAACCTGGAAGCGAAAACAACGACAACTAACAATCACCCACAATTTTTCCATTTAAATTAAAACAACAAAATAAAACACACCACCGAGACATGTGCAATCGATCGTACAAGGAGAAAATGGCCAATCAAGCAGTTCAAAAAGTGAATGAATAAATTCAAATGTCAATGACATGAAACGGGCAAATCTTAATTATAGATGGAGTTGGCAAAAAAAAAAAACATTAAAAATAACACACATCAATAAGCAAGTTTGATGGAAAAATAATACTGTGCTTAAAAATCCTGCGACGCGGGTGTGTAGTTTCATCGTGTGGTCTTCCAGGTTTAAACCCTTTGCCCGCGAGCCGACCGGTCTAGTAGCCGAGCCCACCCGAACGTTTCCGAACGCAAGTGAATCCGGCCGAACAAACAGAAAGCGCGAGCGACTTAGCGACATACCTGTCTGGCGCTTTCATTGACAGGCACCTGAAATGAAGAAAAAAATCCATCCAATTCGTTGAATATTTCAAATTTAAGTAAAATTTTGTTGCAATTTATTTTCGACACAGATAAATTTACATGCATTTCGGAGAAATAATAACGTGAATATTCAGCAGCTGTCTAATCATATTACATTGTGTTGCCGATGAAACAAAAGTAGCGTAACCTTATCTCATAAAAGTGTGATCAATGAACCGTACAAACAGTCTACATGTAAAAAAAGAGAGAATAAAATGAAACAGAAAAATTAAAAGTAAACATTTGGAAAAAAAAACGGTACAAACAATAATGTGGCAAAAACAGTTAAAAACAACATTGCAAGATGTATTAGGACAGTTGTTAAAATATGGGGTAGCGTGGAGCGGCTTGACTCCGCTGATATTGGTAGCTCGCACGCGATCCGCCCGTGGTTGCGTCCGCGTTGCGATACGCTGCGCTCCGTACGCGTACGCTCCGACCGAGATATTCTTTTATTGATTGCATCTCCTATTGGACTTGGATATTATGCACAAAGCAATACCGACATCATGTCTAATATTATATTAATCTAATATACCTACCTACGTGTTCTTAAGCAACTCGTATAACCATTATTCCATTAAATATTGCATTATGTTAATTACACATTCTGTTGTACAGAATCTCTACACTAAACAAAGTATATTGACACGATTAAAAATAGTGTTATCCTTTTCCGCACGGAGCATTGTGAATTTGTGAATGAGATAGGAATAGATTTAGACCTATAAATTTAATTGGTTGAGTGATTTGTAAAACATAATTAGCCTCATTCAAGGACTCACAAATCACAATAGACATTAGACCGTGGTAAGTGGAAGGTTGAAACGGAAGCCTTTGACCGTGATCTTTGACAATGAGACACAACGGACAATAACTAAATCAATAAAATAGCCGTTTTAATTGAATTACGTATTAATTTACAGTTTATTATTACGTATTTATTTTTGCTATTACCTTGTTTTGTTTACACTTTAACTGCTTACACAAGAGCGTTGTAATAAATGTAATAATTGTTCCTATAGTAATATTTATGTAAATAATTACTAGATAAATATTAAACCAGCAAAGCTTAGATAAGCGTGTGATACGGTTGTAATGTAATCCAATATTATTGTTTCCATTGCATTTGCCTATGAAGACAATTATTTGCTACTGAAAGATTGACACTATTGTCCATGTACCTATAACAGTCTAGGTGCATACGTTATTATAATAAGGTACCTATTTGATAATGTCATAAAATAATGAATAATTTTATAAGACGATCAGGTTACACCTACTCACATTCCCAAACTACTTTAATCAATAGTATGATTAATATGCTAAGTAGAGCTTAATTTTCAATGAAAGGGAAACAAAAGTATATGAATAAATTGGTCGATTAATATTGAGTCATTACGGTATTGTGCTGCCCTTTCCCAATGGACGAATTATTAGATTATTACCGGACGAGATCACGCAAACGAAATCGTAAAATTAAAGGAAGTCAATTTGATTAAATTGAATCCAATTTCATATACTTCATTTCCTAATAAATCAAAGTGCTTGCTTTGCTTTCTTTATATTTAGATATCAAAAATTTTATATAGAGAATTAGGAAAGGCTCTATTAAGAATTTGTTTATTACCTAAATATTATTTATTTAGCTACAAGATAGCTATATAATATACCTAGGAATTATTTAGTGTTTATGTTATGTATTAATAAGTTATTAATAAAAACAGCTGTTATTGTTTAAACTTTCTTAAACAGTTTTTAAATTACTGAAATTCAAGTGCATTAAAAGCCTTCCGGATACAAGCGAGTAAGTAGATCGACTAAAAGACTTTGGATAAATAAGATGTCCCAAGCTCGAAATTATTTGAGCGGGACAAAAAACTAATGAATACATCTGCAGCGTTTAAATATTGAATTTCAGTCAATACACTTCCCGTGGTCGGCCTGGATGACTATCGCTTTGTGTTACTTCGGCTAGCACTTTTCTCATCGAAATTATAATCGACGGCACTCACAACGCAGATATCAGAGCATACACTACACGTAATAAATTCAAAAGAAACGAACTCGAAAAAACCAATCTATCAATATTAGAACACAAAAAATAATGCAAGTCAGTTAATAATCCTGAATCGGCAATCGACAATGGAAATAAAGTCACAGTCACTTTTTTAATAATGGCAACTCAGTTTTCTTTTTTATCGCCACCCTAGGTTCGTTTGACATTTGAACCGGCTGATGACTTGGGCGCCATGATTGATCGCCGCGACCCACTAAATAAGTGCAATTTAGCGTTTATATTTCCTCTTGTTCAATACAACTTATTATTAATATTAAGTGCAACTCTAAGTATTCTAAATAATGACAATATCAAACGTAATCTATCAAACATTGTTTAATTGAATCATTTGTTTTAAAAAGCTGCGTTTCTCGAAACACACACAAAAGCTTTTAGAACAAATTCGTTTTTAACATTAGCTTAGGTACAAATAATTAACTGTTGAGATGTGACCGGTATTCATTTGTCAGTCTGCAATGTCATTCAAATCTCATAGTTGAAATATGATTGCTACAAGAAAACGATTTCTGACGCAATCACATAAAGTTCAAATTAAAATTTCTGTTTCGTGTTGAACTTCAAGATTTTATTCTTATGCGTGTTAATGATATTGAATCTTAATCATTATATAATATGGTCGAAAGTTATAGTAGTTACAGAAGTATAATGATAGACTGCACACAATTTATCATCGAAGCAAGTATCCGCCCAAACCGCAACGAATCTCTAGTAAATAAATTGACCACAAACGTTTCGGACGTTACGTTTAATATTAAATTCTTAGTATTTTACGATAATATTTGTTATTAGTTTAATATATAGCCATTAGCCACACATATATTTTGTTATTTCTATTATGCTTATCTGATTAGTTTTCAGTTAGAGACGTAGAGTTCAAAATGTTTTAATGAGTATAAACGGAACCTATATTACCTATTTTTAGGTCGTCACTTAGTCGTTCCTCAGTATAATATAAACTATGTATTACACTTGATCAAAGTAGCCAGTAAATCAAGGGATATATTTTAAAACAAGCGGATGTCAGCGACTTCGTTCGCGTGCATATTGGTTTTTAAAAATCGCGTGAGTTCTTCTGGCCTTGCTAAAAACTGTTAAAATGGTGCCAGTGAAAGTCACGTCAAAATCGATCCAACCTTTCTTGTCTGTACATTTGCAATTTTTTTTGTAAATGTACAGACACGGGTCACGGCAAGTCTACGATTTTATTATATTATGTACCTATAGATAGATAGATAGATAGATAGGTACGTTGTTGATACAGAGTCCCATCGTAACAAATAAATTACATTTGACAGCTCGTAAAATTAGATTGATATGTTGTAGGCTACATGGGCAATTGAAAGTGATGCCGGGATGTGGGGGTCTAGGAATCTATTTAAGCCTATTTAATTGTTTGGAATAGAATTAATATGAAAAATATATTTAAGAAATCGTTTATCATTACCTATATAAGCATATACAGGAAGGTACATATCCAGACCATTACAATTTACAACGTGGCAGGGTGGCCACTGGCCAGAATGCTAGCCGGCCGCGGCGGCAGCGTTACTTCTTTTACTGGCCAGGCTGATATACTGGCCAGGTAACTTAGCCTCAGTAGCCTCCCAGTCAGCTGCAAACTTAAAGAAACGACTAGGTATACAGTATGAAATTATATATTAATGAAAACAATATAATATTTCTAATAAATTATATTGATAAATCTTAAGGGGATCATCGAAAACGATGTAACTTATTAGAAATATAGCGACTGGCAATGAGCTCGAGGGTCCTGAAATTACAGTCCTCTCAATTAAAACGAAAAATAATTACTTTCAACCCCTTTGTTAATCTGATTTGTAAATTTATTAATAAACAGTACGAGTGTTTGTATCTATGAATGGGATTTAAGAATTTTATTATTGTCCTATATCGAAATGTAATTCTAAAATGTTATCTATAGGTACTTATCCAACACACATAGATTTTTTCCTATGAAATATAACATATAATAAAATTGTAGACTTACCGTATCTGTACATTAAAGATTTTTGCAAAATAATAATTGGGGTATATTAGGGATAAGTAATAGAACGTAAAAAAGCTATTTTTGTAATTTTTGTCTGTTTATCTGTATGTTTGTACGCGCATCACACAAAAACTACTGAATGGATCGAAACATGGCATGATTTAAGTTCATACTACGGAGTAACATATAGGATACTTTTTATCCTGAAATTTTCAGCAGGGTTCCCTTGGGAGGGGGGATTAAAGTCAAAATGTGTAACTTAGCTGTAATTCATTAACGCGTGGTCCGATTTAATTCATTCTTTTTTTGTTAGAAACTTACTTAACTTTATACTTTTAAGATTACCAGCTAATCTCTGAAAGGCTGGATCGATTTTGATGGGACTATCACTGACGGATGTTTACATTTTGATCTACCTAAACATCATCCGCTAGTGAACTTTTAACAGATTTTAGCAAGGTAGGTATGAGCTCAAAGGAACTTAGGAAAAACAAAATTATTCCCACGGGATTTTTAAAAACCAATATCCACGCGAACGAAGTCGCGGGTATCCGCTTGTATGAAATAATACGCTTCCTACTAGACTACTGCATATTAATGTAATAGGAATTACCTAATAAAATTTAATTTAAAATTATATATATAAAGCTACTTGAAGTCAGGTACTGATCACCTCTCCTGAACAATTTTGTATGGGACTTTTTCACCATAATTTTCATGTGTGTAAAATTCAAAAATATAAGGTCTACAAAATTATAGAGAGAGCTGAACGTGGAAAACTGACTAGGGTGCCCTAAGGGATCTCGAAAACTATCAGTCGGAAAGGTACCGTCCCGAAACAAAAAATATTCAAAACCTTGGGCCATTGGGTGAACCGGTGAAAAAAATATGGCCACCAAACAAAAAAAAATTTCGTCTCCATACAAAAATTTTGCTAATTTTCAAGAGGCTCTCCAGAACAATTTTGTATGGAACTTTTTTCGCCTCACTATTTATATGCGTAGAACTTATGGGTCTTCCTTCAGGAAAAATATGAAACGTCATGAATGTGGAAAATTTACCAGAGTACCCCAAAGGCTCTCAAAAACTATCAGTCATAGAGACATGGTCCTCAAACTGAAAATGTTCAAAACCTTGGGCCCTTTGGTAAGCCAGTAAAAAAAAGATAGGCACCGAACAAAAAAAATTTTCGCGTCCATACAAATTTTTTTTTTAATTTTCAAGAGGCTCTCCAGAACATTTTTGTATAGAACTTTTTTTACCTCACTAAGCGCATGCATAGAGCTCATGAGTGTCCTTTCAGGAAAAATACGAAACGTTATGATTGTGGAATATTTACCAGAGTACCTCATGGGTCCTCCAAAACTACCAGTCATACAGACATGGTCCCAAACAAATGTTATTAAAGATCTTGGGCCATTGGGTGAACCGGTAAAAAAAAGATGGCCGCCGAACAAAAAAAAATTTTCTCCATACAAATTTTTTGGGTTATTTTCAAGGCTCTCCAGAACAATTTTGTATGGAACTTTTTCCTTTCAATATTTATGTGCGTAGAACTTATGGGTCTTCCTTCAGGAAAATTATGAAACGTCATGAATGTGGAAAATTTACCAGAGTACCCTATGGGTCTTCCAAAACTACCAATCATACAGACATGGTCCCAAACAAATGTTATTAAAGACCTTGGGCCATTGGGTGAACCGGTAAAAAAAAGATGGCCGCCGAACAAAAAAAAATTTTCTCCATACAAATTTTTTGGGTTCTTTTCAAGAGGCTCTCCAGAACAATTTTGTATGGAACTTTTTCCCTTCACTATTTACGTGCGTAGAACTTATGGGTCTTCCTTCAGGAAAATTATGAAACGTCATGAATGTGGAAAATTTACTAGAGTACCTCATGGGTCCTCCAAAACTACCAGTCATACAGACATGGTCCCAAACAAATGTTATTAAAAACCTTGGGCCATTGGGTGAACCGGTAAAAAAAAGATGGCCGCCGAACAAAAAAATTCTCTCCATACAAATTTTTTGGGTTCTTTTCAAGAGGCTCTCTTAGACATTTTTGTATGATAAATTTTCCCCCAACTACACTTATAAATAGAACTTAAAGATATTTTTTCACAAAAATCACAAAACGTAGTGAATGTGGAAAAAATACCAGAGTACCCTAACGGCCCTCAAAAACTATCAATCATAGAGGCATGGTCCTGAAACTAAAAATGTTCAAGACCTTAGGCCCTTTGGTGAGCCAGTAAAAAAAAGATAGCTACGGAACAAAAAAATTCGTGTCCATACAAAATTTCTTTTTAATTTTCAAGTGGCTCTCCAGAACATTTTTGTATAGATCCATTTTTTTCCACTTAACGCATGCATAGAACTGATTAGTGTTTTTTCAGAAAAGATACGAAACGTGATACCAATATTTCTTTCTATCTTTCAAGAGACTCTCCAGAATATTCTGGTATTTGGTATGGCCTCCCATTTCTTTATTTTACGAATATTGAAGAGACTACAAGGCACGCGAGCTGCTTGCAGCTCGCGCACCGAGCGCAACACTAGTTTTGATATGTACCTACGTCCTACATATACCATAGGCGGACAGCCGCCTGTCCTGTGTGCTTAGTCTAAAGCGGAGCACTCGAAAACGAACTCGAAAACTATTGATCGATTTCAGAGTAAAATAGACCTAAAATGTCTCGTATTAAGGTTTGAGTTCGCCAATACATTCAGCATTGTTCGAATGCTGAATGTATTGGCGAACTCAAACCTTAATACAAGGCATTTTAGGTCTATTTTACTCTGAAATCGATCAATAGTTTTCGAGTTCGTTTTCGAGTGCTCCGCTTTAGACTAAGCACACTGTATATTATAAGACAAGATAGGTAGGTACATTCAAATTAAAATTCCGAGTTTTATATGTAGAAATAAGATTATGAAACATTTCTTACTCTGTATAATGTATAGGTACCATTCATTCCTCAAACACGTAGATACAGACTACTAAGACTTCGTAAGACTAGAGCATCATAAAAACAAGTAAGTACCGTAAACAAAGCACAACATAGCAACTCTTTTACCACACCTGCCCCTAAACAAACTTTTGACACCGTTACAAACATTTTTCGAGAAAAATAATTGCGAATTTATCCCCCCGGGGGCATTAATTTCCCAACACTCGCGATTCAACCCTGGAAACAACCCAATTAGTGCATTACTTCTTACTTAGACGTCAGGTTACAGATTAAGGCTCTCTCACACTAGATTTCTTGAAATAATATTATATGTTATCCGTTATCTACAAACTCGGTGGCTCAACCAGACGACTTGGTTAGTCTACGACAATAACAGCTGTTAAGGTTGGTGGGTAGTGGATACCAGTGGCGTGCACAGGGTTTGAAGCCAGGGTATGCAATTGGTAGTCTTAAAACTTCTGCGGCTCCTTTTCTTATCGTTTTACCTAAACATTGCTTTTCTCAGTGTATGCAGTGCTTTTTTGCCTCTATGAAGTGCACGCCACTGGTGGGTACCTACATTTTATATTTACCTTGCATAGTGGTTCTATTCTAAATTGAATGACGATAAAGCCATATTAGTGTGAGACCGTTGCAGTCAAGTGTAGATTAAAAATTATGACGCAAGTTAAATAGGTAGGTATAGGCTATTAGGTATATAGACTCAAATTGGAAGATGTAGTGTATCTCTTCAAAAATCGTTTATTATTGTAAATCAGTATATCTTTATAGTTAACTTGTTTTATAAATTAAATAGTTACAAATTTGATTATAAAAAGCTTGCGCTGAGAACATAGCTTGCACTGTGTTAGCAACCTTAACATTTTCCCCTTTGTTATTGGTCTAAGCGGAAAATCCTTACATTTCTTATTTATTATAGGCTAAAAGAAATATTATATCTGAATCGTTTAAGTCCTTGCTCGCGCGGTACTTGTAATCCTAAAGATTAAAATGTTGCGTATCTCTAATTAAAAGGGTTACTTTTTTACAAAAGGATTTAATTACTTGTTTTGATTTAATTGCATGTACGGTACATATAGATAATAATAAGTTAAACGTTTTCTTTTTTTAATGTAGTAAACAGTTTTGGGGACATTACCTCCCCCTGTCTAACCCGCCTTCGTAAGTTGATGTGTTTTGTTTGTTGTGATTTTACTTGAATGGTCAATAACGCAGTATCCTTTATACGTCTCATCTCACCTATCGCACCTCGATATACCACTAATTGATTTGACAAGTCTGAAGTCACCAGAACAGTCCAAGTCTCGGCAGAGTCAAAGGTTTTTTATAGTCCACAAAAGCAAGGCAGAGTGGAAGATTATACTCATATCTAAGTCAGAAGCGACGCACGAGAAAATTATCTTTACACTTTTTCTCGTCGAATACAATAGAATTTGACGAGAAAAAGTGTAGAGATAATTTTCTCGTGTGTCGCATGTTAGAGCCCTCTCCATAGGCGCGACAAATCGTTGGTGAGTGGAGTCTAAAACAGTGATTTCTGCATTTAGAGAGCGAGACGTCTTTAGTATAGAAGAGTACTAAAAATATATACATAAATAAATAATAAATTAATTAAATAAATAAATTTTGCTTGAGATAGCATGATTTTTAGTGAAAAACGGCAAAGTAAAAAGATGCAAATCAAGGTTTGGAATTTCGCCTATTTTAGCAAATATTTGGCAATTTTTTACATGAACTAAAGACATTTGTAATTATTATGAAGTAACCTATGATAAGACTTCGGTCGTTTTTCAATTTTCTAGTTTTTTATATAGTTTATTTACGCACGAAGTTGCCCCAAAATTTGCCCAAAAATAGTGATTTTTCAAGCGTCATAACTTTCAAAATAAATATAATTTTACTAATATTTTTATTTTACGGCATAGGTAATGGAGATATAAATTGATATCTGGCTTAACTTTAGACCTATTGCGACAAATATTAGAATAATAGGCGTAATGCGTTTGTATGGAAAAGCGCGTGAAGCGAGAGCGGCCTTAAGGTTAATAATAATAAATAATAAATATACACACATACACACGGTCGGCTGTTCCTAAAGTAGGCAACTTAATGCCTGTGTTATAGGTAACAACCGACTGATATACATATTTACATATATTACACATAAATATTTAATAAATGTATAAATACATAATACATACTTATATACTTACATAAATACACCCAGACTCAGGACGGGAATCGAACCCGCGACCCGGGAGAGGTAGGAAGGGTCACTGCCAACCTCGCCAACGGGCCAGTCAATGCCTTAAGGTATAAATGTGGTCTACGGTGCTGTAGCTTCTTTGAAATGTAGTTGTTGGTTGGATTTCTAGTGGGTACTAAAAATGCGAATGTCATTCTCAGCATTGAGTGCGTTGTAAAAGTGCATGAGTAGAGGACGACATAAGTATCTTCATTTCTGCGATATGTCTGATATGGCGCATCTGCCATATACTTATCTCTCACTCTTGTATATCTGACAGATAATGAAGATATTGTGTCACTTACGGATTGTATGGTATGCGATCACCTTAAATTAACACTATTCAAGAATAACATAATTCAAAGGCTTGCTCGTATTGCTTGCATACAGAGTCTTAAGTCAAGAAATGAGAGAGGTATAAAACACAACGGGAGCGATTAGCTCCAGGCATCGACCGAGTGCGTGCTCACGATTTATTTCACATAGGCAATATTAAACCACCACTCGGACATCAACAATTAAAGTGAAATATTCCCTATTTACATATTAGCAAGGAATTAAATTGCATAACTGCATTTTCTTAGCTGCATCGGCATATCGGGATAGTAGTCTGAACAGTTTAAGGAAGATCTTGTCTTAGCTTAGAACCAGTCCGCTATTGAATATGATTGGAAACTACCTATAGCCTAGTTCTGAATAGCCTTTGATCACAGAAAGTAGCAATTTTAAATATAATAAACCTACAAAATTGAGATAGTTTAAACTTGTAAACATATAGGAGAAATATATGTTATAATATTAATTAAGTTATCACTAAGTATGTTAAATTGAACTAAGTAATTTAGATTTGAAAAAATTACAATATCTACCTACGCAGGTATATTTCACATTTGTATAAGGAACATGGTACTTAGATGCTAAGGAAGATAATGATGAGGCTGTCTGACTAAATAAAATTCCTCAATAGAACGGAAAAATGTTGCTTAAATAAATCGTAACAATTTTCACTAAACTGTTGAAATCACGCAATCCTATAGTATAAACCTCCGTTTAGATGATTTATATTTGCAAGATAAGTTAAAAGTAAGCAAGCATTGTTAGCGAAAACACCTTCATATTTATATACATAGATTCAGTGGTAGAGTGCTTTACTGTATCAAATTAGTCATTAAAAAAAGCCATATATCATATTTCAGGCGATTCATAGTTCCGGTCGGTGTACATCATTCGAACGATATTAAGGCATCAAAACACACGGAGTAGGGAACAATTTGTTAGATTCAGGAAGCAATGCATTATGTTGAACTACAACAGTTCGCTGTAACGAAAGGTACTGTTGGCTTTATTATGAAAAGTTGGGGAAATTTCCTTACATTTCTAAATGTCTTTAAATATTTATTTCCACTTTTTCCTATTCACATGATACAATAGCGCAGTACATAAACAAAAACCTTATAAAAGTATTTTTTTAAATCCTAATAAGAGAACTGCAATGAAGAAATAAGAATTTGCATCACTAATATAAGGTATGGCGTTGTATGGGTTAGATATAAAGTTTTGATAGAGTCGGATTGAAAATGCACCTTAACTATAGAAGAGTTTTGTTAAAGATTAGGTTTCAGAAGCTGTCTGTCCAGTGTAGAAAAATCTACACTGGACAGACAGCTGTAAACCACATTTTAAAGAGCTGCAGATTCTTACATTTCCCTGTATTTTTATCTACGAGACTGCGGTTTTTGTACATGGCAACCTATCGTTATTTCAAAATATAAATAATAGAAGGTATCCCTTACGGTTACGAGTTCGGGGCGCGAGGTTAGCCAAAATGCAGAAAAGTGTATTTTGCTTGTCAATACATATCTACAATAAGTTATCAGATGACATAAAGAAAATAAATAATATGACCAACTTTAAAAAATCATTAAAAATGTCTTTAATTAATAAAACTTATTACTCTATTAAGGACTACCTAAATGACAGTGAGTAATTTAATTTGTAAGATTATCTGTTTTATAATATATCTTGACATGTTAAAATGACTAAAGCTGAATGATAATTTTAATTACTATTTTGACATGTTATTTTCCTTGCTACCCGCATTCGTTGTCTGACATAGTGTATTGAATATATTTTTATGTTATCTGACTTGTTTTTGTATATTTAATGACAGTGCATGTTTTAATTTAAAGTTGTATTGTATCAGTGATGCCATTTCGATTTATTTGAGACACTTATGTAAGTAAATTTCTATTTAATGTTAATTTTTAGATGTAATATTTGTACACCACTCTGTGGTAGAATACCAGCCGCTTATTATGTATTTAACACCTTATCCACTGATGTATTCACAAATAAATATATTTGATTTGATTTGATTTGATTTGATTTGATTTGATTCAGGAGTGAACCTATCTATATGTAAATATATAGGTATACTGTATTACGATATTTGTATAACAATTTTTGTTTCGCTAATAAAGTCTAATTTTCTCGAATTGAAACTATGTTGCAAGTAAAACACAACTCAATCAGTGAAAATTACTAATTAGCGAGCACGAGCGAAACGTCCAAGCAATCCGTCTGAAACGGGGCAAGCGAACTGCTATCTAGCCGATAAAAAACCTAACGTAATCGCGCACTCACCGGCGCCAACATACACGAACATTATTATTAAACTACTAAGTCCCAGAGACCCAGAGACAACCGTGAGAATTTCCCTGAAAAAAAAAAATATTGCTGACTGGGATGCATGGTATGGTGGTACCTAATACCACCAATGCATGGTAAATTGATTTGGCTAGTCAAACGCGCTTTCAGAATCGTTTCTTCCTAACGATAAAGACCTTGTGATGAAAAAAATCTCAAGTAGGTAGGTACCTATATTGAAACCATAGTAGACTATTTGAAATTATCTTTCTCATTGTCTCTTACTGCGTGCCAATTTCATTCCATTCGGGTCATTAGCAAAGCACATAATTCAGTGCTCTATTATGCCACTTGATGCTAAACAGCTTTTATGTCCCACGGCAAACAAACATGTCGCATTGTGCTGCCATTACAACTAACACGTATCACAAGACTGAAGCGCTCGTGTTACTGATTCGACGAGCGTCTCGACTGTGTGTAGAGCGTGTTTGATGTTCGATTGACACGAAACCTCTTACGAAACACAATAATTAGAACCGCCGAGGAATGGAAAAAATACCTGAGAATTCCGATTGGCATATGATAAACCGGCCCGATTGTGTGGGATTGCATATTGAAAAAGCATGCAACAGAGATAAGCGTTACACGGTTGAGCGACGTGGAGGCACCGGCGAGTGGTGGCTAATTGCATTTCCTACTGTGTTACTTGTTACTACATGGATGCATAACGTGCTTCGCCGCTATTTAGATGTACGGTTTTGCTAGACATTTTTATACATATTATCTCCGATTAGTGATCCATTATATATATTTAAAATGTTCAATACAAGTTTATCTACATCCATTGGCGAGCTGATTCTATGATTAGAATTCTTAATTAGCATGCAACAGTACTTATGAAATATTTTTAAATTGCACTGTTACAATTTATTGAACCGAGTGAAACTCTATCTCGTGTGATGAATGGTAAAGTAGAACAGATAAACGTAGATTGAGACAAAACACATTCGCTGAAGAGACAAGCCATCAAGTTTATGATGCATACGAATCAATCCATTTTGAAAATGCTTTCATTGGCGTTCGTTGGGTCCAGCGTGTAGAATATCATTTGTGTATCTAATAGGTTTAGATCTAACTAGCCGATACCGATACGATTTAATATTAAAATCTCGAGGAAACATTTTGATTTATCAGGATAAAAACTAGCCTAGGTTTATATTTCGGGAATACAAGTTTTTCTAAATGTTTTTTTTTTTCTAAGTCAGGTCAACAGTTAAGCGGTGAAAATAGTTTTTATTTTTTCACGAAGTAACCCTAAATATGCTCTCTAGATCTAGGCTACTATATTACAAGTAGCATCCACTCCTTGTATAATATCATCTTGTTTGAGAAAATCTCAGCCCGGACGAATAATATTATGATGGACGGTCAAAAATTTGGAAACGTGTACCTATTTGGGTTATTGTATCGTTCAAATGATAACAAGCTCAATAAGCAGCAGTTTTAGCAGGAAAAATCGTAGGAATTGCATATATAGCTCTCGTTTTATTTTCATTAATTTGCTGCATTTTAGAGTTTTATTTCATAAAGTAGCGACGTGGAGGCACCGGCGAGTGGTGGCTAATTGCATTTCCTACTGTGTTACTTGTTACTACATGGATGCATAACGTGCTTCGCCGCTATTTAGATGTACGGTTTTGCTAGACATTTTTATACATATTATCTCCGATTAGTGATCCATTATATATATTTAAAATGTTCAATACAAGTTTATCTACATCCATTGGCGAGCTGATTCTATGATTAGAATTCTTAATTAGCATGCAACAGTACTTATGAAATATTTTTAAATTGCACTGTTACAATTTATTGAACCGAGTGAAACTCTATCTCGTGTGATGAATGGTAAAGTAGAACAGATAAACGTAGATTGAGACAAAACACATTCGCTGAAGAGACAAGCCATCAAGTTTATGATGCATACGAATCAATCCATTTTGAAAATGCTTTCATTGGCGTTCGTTGGGTCCAGCGTGTAGAATATCATTTGTGTATCTAATAGGTTTAGATCTAACTAGCCGATACCGATACGATTTAATATTAAAATCTCGAGGAAACATTTTGATTTATCAGGATAAAAACTAGCCTAGGTTTATATTTCGGGAATACAAGTTTTTCTAAATGTTTTTTTTTTTTCTAAGTCAGGTCAACAGTTAAGCGGTGAAAATAGTTTTTATTTTTTCACGAAGTAACCCTAAATATGCTCTCTAGATCTAGGCTACTATATTACAAGTAGCATCCACTCCTTGTATAATATCATCTTGTTTGAGAAAATCTCAGCCCGGACGAATAATATTATGATGGACGGTCAAAAATTTGGAAACGTGTACCTATTTGGGTTATTGTATCGTTCAAATGATAACAAGCTCAATAAGCAGCAGTTTTAGCAGGAAAAATCGTAGGAATTGCATATATAGCTCTCGTTTTATTTTCATTAATTTGCTGCATTTTAGAGTTTTATTTCATAAAGTAGAAGGCATTTTTATTCATAGTTCTGTAAAGGTGCACAAGTGAAGTGGAGATTAAGCAAGTGTTTTAAGTGATTAATTCGATTTTCTCGCAGGACTCTATCAAAAGTTTTGGTAAGGTTGCCTTCGCCTTACTAAAGCATGACATGACTTGACTTAGGACCAACTGACGAACAATGACGGACAATAGACTATATTTGACCACTTTCGCCCAAATTGGGCAAATTATTTGATAAACATTATTACTTAGGGACTGGCTATATGCAAACATGCGAAACCATAATGGAAACAAAAAAAAAGAAGCATTTGTTTCGAAATCACAGACTGACTCTTTAATTATTTCTACAGATCCGTCCGTCCATTTGAAAGACCAAACGGACACCACAGCCGCTGTCGGTTGTATAAAGTTAATGCACATTATCGCTGCGTCAATCGTGATGACCATTAACCGCAACCTGTAACCCAAGTTGCGAACGGGCCTTGATTTATTGCATGTTATACTTTGCCATTATTGTGTGATACCTACTCATAATATTTCAACTTCCATTGTTGTAAACATTTCAGTGTTACCACGGAATGTCTGAAAAACTGTCAAAAACGGTCTATCAATTCAGATTTGTTTCACTTTATACTTCTTCTTTAAATAAATAAGTATAAATGAGAGAAGATGAATAAAATGAAGTCGCAACTGAATTGTCTATTAACCATAAATCTTCTTCAAATAAAGGGTCTTGATATAATTTATTTCTTTCTGAAGTTTTATACAAATAGATACTACTGTATAGTTATTTGTAGCCGGTAGGCAGACATCCTGCTTTCTAGTAAATAAATTTAAAAAAATATAGATGTCTATAACAGAGTAACCTACAAAAACTACCTATAGGTAAAATATGACCCCATAACTACAAAATAAAAATTTCATCATAATCGGTCAATCCATTTAGGAGGAGAATTGCGAACACAGGCACCCTTGAATTTTATATACCTACACATAAAGATAATATAGACGTATAAATATTCATTCCGCATCTCATTCTTTAGGAGTAGGTAGGTACCTCGTCATTCATTTCACTAAAGCCAAATATCATTGAGCATACAAAATTCGAAGGACAAAAATATCTGTGTTCATCCCACGATCCATTCTTGAGGGCTTATGTCATCGATCTGATACAAAGCATAACATATCTCATAAAAGACTAAACTTACAAACTCTCAAGTATCTTTTGGCTAATTGGCTCGGACTTTATCAAAAGTTTCGATGACATTTACACGGGACCACCTCCGCGAGTATTTTTAACAAAAAAGATTGTCAGGTACCTATTGAATACACAATTTCGAGTGTTGATGTGTTGAGTTAATTTATCTTATTAAATTCATAGGACTATATGAACGATGTCATAACCCATACACAAGTTTTAAAAAGTTTTTCCGGCAAATATACAGAATAGCTGAACCAATTTCGATGGGACTTTTACAAAAATACAAAAATAGAGAGCTAAAATGTTAACACATGACCAACAATTCGGCATCTTGTGAATTCTATACAAAATTTTACTACAATCTGACTAAATAAATTTGTATAACTATGTGCCTATTACCGTTCATAAGACTTGAAGCATATAACGTTGAAAAAATCATTTTTTTCGAGGTTTTTTGTATGGGGATTAGGGACCCTTTCGGGTTTCAAATTTTTTTAATTTTTTTAGTTTTGCATGATAGTAACACACGTACCTACCTAATCTGTAAAAATTTCAATTGGCTACCTATAATAAGCTGAAAATGTAGACCCCTATGATGGGCGGACGGGATTATATTTTATAACCTAAATCCACGCGAACAAAGTCGCAGGCATCAAAGAAGATTTGGAAATTTTACGCCCACACTTTACAGATTTCTTGGACACACACCTCGTGAACATATTAAAATTTCGTCATATTTAATTATTACTATAAATTTCAAGTGCGGCAACCTTTGTCCTCGACAAACAATAAGTGGAGACTAAAGAGGCCTTATTCATAAATTTTTCCCGTTAACGATAAGGGCAGATTAGGCCACCGGAATAGCAGGATGCGTAGCTAATCTTGTTTGCTCTACATTGAGCAAGCGTGTACCTACCTACTTGTTTTAAAATTCTATAACCACGAGATAATGAAAAGTTTGTGTAACATATCTTAGATCATGTCACAAAACACTTTGAGAAACGAGATACTGAGTAGTATGTATGTAGGCTGTAGCTAAGTATAAAATAAAATATTATAATACTTAATATTAGATACTATGTCTGCTCATCAGTAGTGTGACTCTCCCTTCCCAAGAAAAAGTGCAATCAAAATGCAATTGAAATTCCCACGAAATAAACTCAAATAAAACAAACGGTAACTAAACAAAGAGCAATAAGTACCTAGGTACGAACTGGTGCACTGGTATAAATCAAGTTTTTCAAAGAGCTTTATGCATTGAATATCAGATATCTAGAGTCTATTAGCATATTTACACGCAACCTAACGATCACTAGAAACGTGTATACAGTGTGTAGTCAGTAGTGTATGCACAATACAAAACTATTCCGTGGACAATAGAGACATCTGATTCGTAACAATGCATATGTATAGGAATTTTAATTGGAAATATGAGCGAATGTTGCGCTGTTGTGATTTAGTACCCTTTCTATCCTGTCTTCGCTAGATTCTTGCAGTTTGAACGTTTTATTACCATCGATTTCTATTCACGGCTCACTCTCAACGGTAATTATCTGATTTTGCAAACTAGCTTACAACTTGCAACTCCCTATCTCGAGATCTTACAATGATTATGTTATTAAAATCATGTTTAAATTTTTATAGATTCATTTAGAATTCAAAACAGCGAATATATTTTCTTGGCAGCGGAAAATTAAAAGAAAATTAACGACGAGTCAATTACACCCCGAAACAAAATGGCGCGGAATGTCCGTTATAAAAAACCGAGCCAAGGGTTGGCGAATTTCTTTCCGGGTCTGTACATTTATTTAATTAATCACATTCTTACGATTGGGGCCATCGGGGGCCTCCGTCCGAATGTCCAAATAATTTGAGTTCTTTCTGATCACGCAATAACTTTGTACCTACCGTTAGCAACAAAATTATTTTTATACATAGTTAGTTATATTGGTATGTGTGCTTTTTTTAATCAAACACTGATTGATTTGATTTTTCATTAGGTACCATAGGTTCATGGTTGATGCTAACTATGCTATGGTTTTATGATAATAATTAACTATAATTACAGTGGACTCTTATTTTTGGCATTATAATTTTTATTATATATTATTTATTTGAAAAAATACTCGTAGGTAGGTAGGTAGTATAAATTGTTCAGTTTATTAATAGTCATTTACTGTCTACATATTACCTACTGACTATTACTGACTATTAATTAAGAACAGTAATTAACTATTTTAAAATTTTAGGTATACTTATGAACAAAATACCTAATTATAAAAAATTCAAAGGCATATTCAATATTTTGGTATTGAAATGATGTTTCGGAAGGGTTCGTATTACGAGTCACTTTGCAACAATCTCGCTTGTAATTATGTTAGTCTGACAAAAATGGGGGCGCTTTGTAGACCTACGTGCGAATAGACATGACAAAAAAAAGGTTATTTTAACTGTATTCTATGTGAATTCAATTTCATTTATTAAAATCATTTGATTGTTATATAGTTCTTACTATATAACATTAACCTTAAATCATTTCTTACTTAGGTAATTAATTAATATACCTACACATTAAAGATTCATTTTGATAATAGTTTTTAGCTGTGTTTAATTATATTTGGTCAAAGATTTAAACAACATGAATAACCTTCTACTCCTTAAATAATAGGTACTATGTGTGTAACTAGTATCACAAGCATTAAAAATTATATTTGCTACTTACTTACTATCTTTCAAATAGGTACATAAAAAATATATACCAAACATTATCAGAAATATATTAAACACGACTAATCAACCACATCTTTCAATTCATAGGTCTATCACACTTAGAGCTAGAACACACACAAAAAAGAAAAAAATAAAATAAAAAACTGCCAAATCATATTGCTGTTACATCTCGAATGGTCCTTTTTTATTTCAATTTGGAGGGTGCGCTAAACGTTTGAGCGAACTCTATTATTCGGTATACCGTTCCATCGTGACGTAAGCACATTCGGCACTCAACAGCCGTTTGTTATTAAATGTAATAATGTATATCATAACGTATTCATATCTGCAATCTCAATGGATATGCCAATTTCATTATTTTGGCTCCCCGAGAGTTACATTTGCCGCTTTTTACCACATGGCGAGTGCGTTTTTTGTAACATTTTTTCACAAATCCATTATTGTATGTATAGGTACATTAATTTATTCCAAGAAATCGCGTTTGTTAGTATTTCTCAATATTTCACTAAACGATACAAATTATATTTTTGCTCAATAAAAACTGCATTAAACTAAGTATGACCATTTAAGCATGAGTTTGTAAACTTTTTTCTATAGACATTCTTACTTACCGATTAGAGGTTTACCTAACTACCTACTTAATCTTATTTATAACGGAATCATAAATTTATATCTACAAGAAATGATTCATTATTCCTTCCCGCACTATACCTACTATACGTCATTTTCTATTTACCACAAAATGTTTCATTTGCATAATAGCTTTTTTTCCTGCCATTACTATTTACGTTAATATTCTGATTTGTTTGAGCAGGGGCCGCACGCACAACAAACATAAAGACAATCTGTATGTGGCGGCCATTTATGTAAATATAAATCTACGATACTGTGCTATTATGAAAATTGTAGATACAGAACGGGAGTGGTTCTTATTTGCGTAATTCTTGGGTGTGGTTGGTTTTAGTTTGGGAAAATACTCACTAACGTACTTACATTGGGCAACTGAAATCAACAAATCAAGAATCTTAACAAAATATATAAGAAGCTATTTCGTTAATTAATTTTTAAACCAAAAAAGTGATACCTAGATGTAGAAAGGCAAAAGTTAAACAACCAAAAAATCAACCAAACATCTTGGAACAACAAACATCTTGGATTCGCATAATAATTTAAAAATGTCTAGATATAATTTAAAAAAATAGAAAACGAAACGCTAAAATAAATCCGCAAAACGTGTTATTAATAATGTTTGCGTTTAATCAACAAAACATCAGAATGCAATGAGCTCTTATGGAGTCCGATAGAATTTCTCGTTTGATTCGTCTTAAGTCGTCAGAAACAAAGTGCGCCGTCGTCAGTGGTGTTATTATCGCGTCCTTATAATTACAGAGCACATCAATCAGGGGCCATATGCAGATAGAGTAGAGCAGGGATGGCGAACCATTGGCGCGCGTACAACTGGTACTCGACAAAAATTTTGGACACTGCGTTACCTAACAAAATAGTTTTTCTATTGCATCCATATTTTACAAAGGAGGCTATAGATAACATAGAATGCAAAAATTATACCTATTTTGTAAAACAATTTCAAGCTTGCTACCGCGTTCGTGTGTATTTTAATTGAAGATTTTAAGCATTTTTTAAATAATCTGTTAAAGGCTTTTATGTTTCACCTACTTGGCCTTCGTTATGCTACGGATGTCGGCGGCTCACTTCGCTCACCACTTCATGCTAGGTTCATTCTGGACCGCCGTCGCGTGCTTCTCTCTAAAATACAGGGGTAGGGCAGAAGACTGTGTGGAATCAGTGTGATCAATTTCATTCTACGTTACTTTCGACTTTATTTATGTGAAATAGGGGTTACTGAATTTTGCACTCCACTCGACGTAATCTAATGCAATATTTATTATTAGAGCAATGAGAAGCATAGCTTATGGTGTTATTGCATAAAATTATTATTGGTGAGCATAAATCGATTATGGGAAACATAACGAAATTTTATTCTGAGTCAATAAATATTCGGTATTTGGTAATTGTTGCCTCCTGTAAACGGCCATCGCGCTTATTAATCTTGAGCTCATTTTTTCGAATGTTTTTTCTAACCTATTTTGTAAGTGTATAAAACTAAACTAGTTTTACACTAATCTATTAGCTAAGATTATAATTGACACGTCACACATTTTTTTTAATTAGCACGTAGATGTAAAAATGTTTGCCATCCCTGGAGTAGAGCTGAATTTTGTGCGAGTCAGCGCGCACTCGGCTCACTGTGCAACCCTTTCTTTGATATCTATAATGATATTTCGAATGGAATTATTAAAATACGCTCCAAAAATTAAAAGGGATATATAGGAATTAGACTAATGCGTTTTTTTTTGGGAAATCTAGCTTATTTTAGGTTTGAAATGAAATGTCTGTTTTTTTTATTCAGCTTGGTAATATTCAGATTAACACCAGGAAGTAGGTAGGTAAGTGTTTTGTATTTAAAGTAAGTATATTATGCATGTATACCTACGTGCTGTAATATTTAATGAGTTTTTATAGGTAGGTATTTACTGTACTGTTGATTTTTTTTTTTTTGTAAACAAAGAACTAAAGTGAATGTTAGAACCACACGAGTAGTAAATCTACAGAGGGGAAGCTTCCACAAGCGGCCCGCTGTAGGTATACTCACACAAACACTCACCAACGGTTCACGGACGCCCGCTCGTTCCACTAACCGGTACAGTTGGTGACAAACGTGCGCATATGTGTGAGTGTATTCTACAGCGGGCCGCTTGTAGAAGCTTCCCCTCTGTAGCTACTCTGTGGTTAGAACTAAAGCAAACAACCGCTTTTGTATGAGAGTGGAGTTAACGCAGACTACCGCTTTTATCTGAGAAAGATTTTACGCTGACTCAACGCACACTGTAGATACATACGTGGTCTGCGTAGTGCGTGTTCACTCGAATGTTTTCATGATCCTTTTCTTCGTCAAAAAGCTGATTAGATTAGTAGAATCGCTTTTAGTTATCCATCTGCATTATACTTAGTTGGTATAAACAGCATGTGTCCCATTTGCGCCGACCGCCGACGAATTTTTTGTCGGACCTACTATTATCGGTCGTCTGCGATAGGCGTTAGACACGATGATAGGCACAATTCACGCAGAACGCAATAAATGGCTGTAATTAAAAGAACAAAAGCAGTTTCAATTCCCCAAATCTAATTTCCTTGTACCCAGATCTTTACATAAACGGGAATGTTACGCATTACTTATATCATTACGTATTAACTAATTACTAACGTGCATTTTAAAATTTATTTTAGGGGACTGCGGGAGGGTTGTCTTTCTATGTCGTATATTTTGTATATCTGTGTGTTTGTCATAATTGCCAAGATTTAGATAAATAAAGTGAATTCAACTGTTTAGGTCCATGACAACCTTCTAGTGTGGGTTTGTTGTGGGTTCTTCTCAGATCAGGGTGCGTTTAAATAAATCTATACTAATAAATAAAATTGAAGTGTATGTCTGTAATATCGAAATAACTACCTCATATTAAGCTCATACGGTAATTTGAACGCTACCATAACCGAATCACACGTTTTTAAAATTTTTGTCTGTCTGTCTGTCTGTCTGTCTGTCTGTCTGTCTGTCTGTCTGTCTGTCTGTCTGTCTGTCTGTCTGTTTGAACGGGCTAATCTTCGGAACGGCTGAACCGATTTTGACCGGACTTTCACATACAAGTAGAGAATTAACCAGGGAGTAATATAGGCTACTTTTTTAACCGACTTTCAAAAAAGGAGGAGTTGTGTTTTTCTACCTATGTACACCGATATCTCCGAGATTTCTGAACCGATTTGCGTAAATTTTTTTTTAATCGATAGAGAAACATTGCGACCCTGTTCTATAAAAAATTTGGATGCCAACTCTTCAATCCTGATGCTGTAGGGGACCTAATCCCCAAAACTAATGGGTTTTAGAAACTTTCGGTTATTTAAATTGATATTGGGGGTACGAATTAAAGACTTTATCGTTGAATGAACTCGAGTAGGTACATATCCAACGCCTCAACCCTGATGCTGTAAGGAATTGTATTCCGAAATCGTGGGGATCCCACGGGATTTTTCCGTTTTGGGGACGGGTTTCTACAGATAAGCTACTTTTTGTTCTGGAAAATCAAAAGTTCCCACGGGATTTTTAAGAACCACACGGGCGAAGCCGTGGGCATCATCTAGTATTAAATAATTATATTATCACCATTATCACCTCACTTGCATAATGGTAAGCACCTATTATACTTGTTAAAATAATTACATTCAAAAAGTGTACAGTGTACCAACGTTCTGCCTCGTTAGTCTAGTGGTTAGCACGAGGTGCCGGGTTCGATTGACGGGTCGGGCAAATAATTGGTAGGTAATGGGATTTTTTGTGAAAAAATTCTCAGCGCCAGCCTGGAGTTAGAAAGTTGGTGGTGTTTCACCCCCTGTGCCTCGGAGAGCACGTTAAGCAGTCGGTCCCGGTTATTGGCACTATCATGTGACAATAGTCGTTAAAGCCCGCCAACCCGCGTTGGACTAGCAGGTTACCAACTTTGAATAAAGAAATTCGACTTGACATCAGATTATTTATAGGTAGGTACCTAAACTACCTATACAAATAATCCATGCGGTATAAATCTGAAACTGAATATCTGGTATAGTATAGTACCTCCTTCATGCTATGTGTTCTATTTTAACCCTCGTCGCAAAAACGACGGGGTGTTATAAGTTTGACGTGTCTGTATGTGTGTGTGTGTGTGTCTGTCTGTTCCCCCGTAGCGCTCAAACGGATGAACCGATTTGAATGCGGTTTCTTTTGTTTGAAAGGTGAATTAGTCGGGAGTGTTCTTAGCTATGTTTGATGAAAATCGGTCCAAGATGGCCGCCGCCACAAAATGGCGGATTACATATTTTTTCACAACTCCCTCAATATGGGTATCAAATGAAAGTGCTTGACTAGTAGAATAGCACTATGCAAATACAAGATGGCCGCCACCACAAAATGGCAAATGTCGGGGGTTTTTAAAATTTATACTTGTAAACTTTAAGATGATAGTACCTGCCTATCATTATTTATTCGAGGAGAAAGTCATGAGCAAATCTGATTTCAATAAAAAACCTAATTCATAATGAAGTAAGCTGAGGACGACGTGTCTATGTTAATGCGTTCATTCATTAACGTCCAATGAAACATGTGCGAAAGTGTAGAGGGAAGTCGGGTCATATTTTAAAAATACTTCGATCAGCTGTTTCATAACCGTGAAAATAATAATTAGTCTTACGGCCCTGACAGAGAGCTGCAGAGAGATGTTATATTAGGCAGGTTCTAGAGCAAGCAATGTCCCGCAAAATGTGGTGTCAAGAGTCACCAGTTGCGCTTTGTTATTAAGTAAAGCGCTGTACCTGTTTTAACTTTTACTCTATCTGTCTTTATAAATGTACTTATCTCGTTGTAACATTATATTATATTATATTCATATAGATAATCTATACTAATAAATAAAATTGAAGTGTCTGTCTGTAATATCGAAATAACTACCTCATATTAAGCTCATACGGTAATTTGAACGCTACCATAACCGAATCACACGTTTTTAAAATTTTTGTCTGTCTGTCTGTCTGTCTGTCTGTCTGTCTGTCTGTTTGAACGGGCTAATCTTCGGAACGGCTGAACCGATTTTGACCGGACTTTCACATACAAGTAGAGAATTAACCAGGGAGTAATATAGGCTACTTTTTTAACCGACTTTCAAAAAAGGAGGAGTTGTGTTTTTCTACCTATGTACACCGATATCTCCGAGATTTCTGAACCGATTTGCGTAAATTTTTTTTTAATCGATAGAGAAACATTGCGACCCTGTTCTATAAAAAATTTGGATGCCAACTCTTCAATCCTGATGCTGTAGGGGACCTAATCCCCAAAACTAATGGGTTTTAGAAACTTTCGGTTATTTAAATTGATATTGGGGGTACGAATTAAAGACTTTATCGTTGAATGAACTCGAGTAGGTACATATCCAACGCCTCAACCCTGATGCTGTAAGGAATTGTATTCCGAAATCGTGGGGATCCCACGGGATTTTTCCGTTTTGGGGACGGGTTTCTACAGATAAGCTACTTTTTGTTCTGGAAAATCAAAAGTTCCCACGGGATTTTTAAGAACCACACGGGCGAAGCCGTGGGCATCATCTAGTTTATAGTAAAATCGGATAGTTAGGTATAATATATTTTTGCTTACTTAAAAATGTCTCTGTGTTTGTACGCCTGCGATTCTCAGGTGGGAACACACGACACCTAAGGATATAATAGAAAACCGAAAAGTTATTTATTCAAATAAACTTTTACATAGTGTTTTCGAGTCCTAAAGTGAATCTATGAATCCTGGAAGCCTAGCGAGTAGCTTCGTAGAGTGACAGCTGCAATCGCTGAGAATTGTAGTTACAAGTGATTGGCTGACACACTCACTTTCACTATTAGCATAAATACCCGTTGCAGCCAGATTCCAATAAATTCAGCAAGTCACAACAATTGCGATTGTAGTAGCATTAGATAGGTATAATAAATTCACAAGTTTCGTGTTAAGTGCTAAGCTGTATGAGGATTGCTACTCCATGTCATCATCTCAGTGGAGTGTTGTGACCTCACTGGGCCATCGCGCACGCGTCAATATTTGATGGAGACGGACGCCTTCACGTGGTTCTCACCAATCATCACTACATTATATTGTCACGACTTAAATCGTTTTAATATCGACAGCGGCGAATCAAACGCCACAGACATAGTTACTGAACTTTAACAACTAGCAAAACAAGGTCGCGTTTACGAAAGCAATTTAACTAAAGTTCAACCTAAACTGGCCATCGACCCAAGCCTTTGAAAGCAGTCTAATTAAGTTTTTAAGACTATTGAAATTCATTGTTGATTGGCATATGGCGCTAGCGGCATATTTTAAATGAATATGTTGTTTTCAATGCGGGGAACGATTATTGCGGTTCAATTGTTTTGTGATTATTTTGAATAGAAATAGACGATAGAATGTCAAAATATCTTTTATTTTGGTAGAGTTCTGTGACTCAAGTCTCAACTAACGAAATGAGCCCGGAGGTTACGGCGCGGCGCACGGGGAAGGACTTGTGCGCGGTCACGAACCAGTTTTGTATGCACCGCCACGTTTGTTACGAACTGATTTCAGTCGACGACGCGACGCCTTGTTTGCATTTTTTACTTTGCATTTTCCATCGCACATACATGGGATTTAATCTATTTACAGGAGCTCAATAATCACATGATCCGAGTCGCAGACACGGCGCGCTGCGGAGCGACAGCCGAAAGCGGGAATTATAAAGAATCCATCATCGGCCCGACGCCGATCGCGAAATCCGCCATCAATCATAAAACATCAGAAAGGATTAAAATCTACGTTGCACCTTCCGGAGCTCGAGTACCCTTGTTTTTCTCTAACCGTAAATACTGAGGGGCGTAAGTATGGCCCGGGGGCGGTAAATATTATAAAGGGGGGACAGGGAGTACCCCCGCCCCTGAGGGGGGCACTATCCCTTATCGCGAGCGTTACCCTCGCCGGCGCGACCGCTACACCGCCGAAATGTGGGGCAAATCGATGCCTGTGCCCCATTTTTGTGCATCTGGACCATTATCGATTTTACACTCGCAGTTGAATATCGATTATTTTATGTGCATGACATATTGCAATCTATACCATTTTAAAATCGTTTTGACACTGTTTAGGGTTCCGTAGTAAACAAGGAACCCCTATAGTTTCGCCATGTCCGTCCGTCCGTCCTCAGTTAATCTCAGAGACTATTAGTGCTAGAAATCTGTAATTTGACATGGGTATAAATATTAATCACGTCGACAAAGTAGTGAAATAAAATTTTGATAAATATTTTTTTTAGGGTAGCTCCCCTACATGTAAAGTGGGGATGAATATTTTTTTTCTCGTCTACCCCATAGTGTGGGGTATCGTTGAATAGGTCTTTTAAAAATACTGTGGGTGTGGGAACATCATTTTTCGATTTCTAGATCCGTTTGGAAAATATGATGTTTTAAAGTGCTAATTTTTATTAGAGTCAAGTGTCCATCCCCTCTATCAGCCAAATGGCAGTATATAGGAACTTGAAAAAATTCACAGCAGTAGTATATATTAATATAATATATACTACTGCTAATAAATTCACAGCAGTAGTATATACTAATATAATATATATTAATATAATATAATTTTAAAGGAAAACTATCATGGGTAAGTAGGGTTCACAGGTTAAGGAGTTATATCTGTTTTTCGAGGATTGTGACTACGGAACCCTACACTGGGCGTGACCCGCCACGCACTTGGCCAGTTTTTAATAACGAAGATCATTATTTATGCATAATAATGATGATGGTTTGTGTAAAATTCAAATTAAACTACTAATTAATAATGTAAGAGAATTACAATATTATCCATTACAATAAATCTTTGTACTAGAAAGCGTACAGATGGTATTCAGTACTTCAACCTAGGAAACTATATAAAATAAAAACTTACCACGTACATAAAAAATTAAATAAAATTTATCGCACTTTTATTTGCATTTTAATTAATTTCATTATTTATCGACTTCGTAATGCAATAAATGCTATTATAGGTACACTAAACTGGGACCTCTAACACCATAAATAACAAACATTGTTATTTTAAGTGTGACAACAACAATTATTGAAAGTATCTCCTTCGTCGGTATGAAATAATTTTATATTAGCTATAAATTTGTTTAATCGGAGACGGTATGCCGGTACCTGTGATCCAAGGACTGCATTTTACGACTTTAAACAACTTTGTAATAGGTAGGTACAAGGAGGCATTCAAGGTTGGGATTTAATTTTATATAAGTGTTTTTAATATAAAAACGTTACACATACTAAATATTTTCACCGGACTGCGCGACGCAAAGGAGTGGTAATGTGTTTATCATTATCAGTCTAGGTATGTATGTTTGTTGTTTTGTGGCACTCTAGAGACCAAACGCGAGGGACGATTTTGATAAATGGCACTTCGTTGCCATGACAGCGCAAGTGTTGACGAGAACATAAAAATTTAAAAAAATCAAAATGACGAATTTTGGACGCCATAATGTGGGGTTCAAAATTTTTTTTTTCTTCAAATCCATCGAGTGGGGTATCAAATTAAAGGATTTGAAAAACTGATTACGAAAATATATATATTTTAACTAAAAATATTGTGTACATACGTGAAAGGGAAAAAAAATATTTACGTGTTGTTTACGTGTTTATTTTATGTTAAAAACACACATATACCTACTTAGGTACAATTTAATATTTTGTGACAAATTAAGACAATATTATATTCATCTATCAAATAATATCTCCTCTTCTAGTATAGGAACTTTTTACTAGTTTTTATGCATATACCTAATTTCTTAAGAACTATTTTAAACGAACTTAATATATAAAACTTCATTGTTTTAAAATAGTTCATAATAGTTCTATTATTTGTTTCAGTTAACTTTTTAGACATTGTTAAGAACTTTTTAAACATTGAGTTTATTTCTGCATTAATTGTGATATATGATTGAAACAAGAGCTACAAGAAGATAGCTATAAAATGCAATTTACTATCCGCACCGGCCGGGGCCGCGTCCTGATATCCTATAAGTTTTTTATCGATTGCTTTTTAAATTGTTGCGAATGTTTTATTGGTTTTTATTACGAACTGTATATCTGGATTTAACGAGCGACTTAAGTAGCCCTTATCACGCTGTTGCTTTGTTGCGGACGTTTCGACTTGATTCTTGTCTAGTTAGTTATATTTTACAGCCCAAGTGCACAAACGGATCGGATGGGTACATTCATTATTCTATGGGTACAAGCATGTAGCAGCATTGTAAGTAAAATATGCAACTACGCCCTATACACCTGTATTAGGTAGATAGTTATGAAATCGATATTTTACATGTTATACCTACTCAGACGATTTTCTTAAATTCTTCGACGTTAAAATTTAGGAAAAGCTTTATATCTATTTCTAATTCTTATAGTATTTACTGTATACAATGCAATACAATTCCGTACCACCACCATTACCACTACAGCCTTTTGACGTCCCACTGCTGGACACAGACCTCCTCTCTCATAGGAGAGAGGGATTTAGAGCTTAGATCCACCACACTGCCCTAATACGGGTTGGCGAGCTTTAACGACTATTGTCACATGAAGTGATAATAACCGGGATCGACTGCTTAACGTGCTATCCGACTCCGAGGCAGGGGGGTGAAAAACCGCCAACTACCAACTCTGGACTGGCACTGAGAATTTCTTGACAGAAAAACCCAATAGCTAACAATTATTTGCCCGACCCAGGAATCGAACACGGGATCTCGCGATCTGCAGTCGAATATACTTACTAACCACTAGACCAACGAGGCAGACTAGAATTCCGTACACGAAGGTTAAAATAGAGCCCTATTAATGTCGCCCTCTTATCAAAAAAATTTTTTTTAATTCAATGTTATTGAATTATAGCCAGTGTAAATATCACGAGAACAGAAATAGCAGAGGTATTTATATTGGTATGTAATGTATAATTAAATAATTACTTCTTTATAGATCCGCTCTGTAAAGTGATATTAACCATGAGATAGTGTAGCTTCCACACACTACCACTCGCATGCATCTATAATTGCAATTAATTGTGTGATTTTCTTACCGCAGCGACACTGATATGTCTAGATATGTACCTTCTTCGTTTTTACCTTACCCTTTCTTTATCGTTAGAAAATTCTAAACCATATCCATTTATAGAATTTAAATAAATAAAAATCTAAATTTTGCTCGGGACATTTAAAACATTCGTTGGAGTTCGTCAACATTCCATCGTCATCGTCAACACTACCGACAGACGTCCACATGACGTAGACACACAGAACTCTGAATAATAGGCACTCGTAGACATGACATAGACTCATAGACGGGTCTCTTGTAAGGACGCGGTTCTGCGGCCGCGGCGCTTATATCCAGCGTGATCCAGCTACATAATACTGTTGCACTTATAACTATACTACGTATAAGCAAACTTCTTGTTACTATGCAAGATGTAAGATACAATTTAATGCGATTGTACAATTATTGCACTCGTTCTCACCGCGAGTGAAGCGAGGCGCGCAAAAACGCCAATTCCCCGCGTTTCCGACACCTATTGTCTTCATTCCGTTCAGCTTTGGATTAGTGACTTGACTAGTAACAGTACCTACCATCACGTGCCTAAGGACTGAACAGCTAATTATACAATTAGTTTTATGTATACTTAATTCCTTTTTTGATAGATTTTTCTTTCTACATAATATTTGGATAATCCGTATCTACCTACTACCTGCATTTAAGGGTTACAAAATGTACTGCATAAAATACAGGGCTTTTCGTTTTATATAATTTATTTTATTTATTTATTTGGCAACCAAAACAGATTACAATATATTATAATTCTAACCTAATTCTTAAATCACTATATTTTGTTCTTATTGTAACCCTAGAGGGTCGCACAACATTTATACATAATCTACCTTTAGGTACGATTTAATTTAAGTAGATAGTGCTTTTTAGATTTTTAAATATTAAAATAATAATTGCTCTACTTACAATATTTTAAAATATATTAATTATTGTGTACATTTTAAATGGTAAAACAGTTAAATGAGATTCAGTTCACATCTGATGTATGTACATACCTACCGATTGACTCTACATTTAACAATTTTTAGAATATCATTTTAATTAATTGCATTTTCTCTGTCAGGTCTATACGTCTGTAACAGTTCATCTCATGATAAACGGCAATGACTTCTTCCAGCTGTTATTATATGATAATTAAACACGATTAGAGCTCAACACATGGTGCAATTATAAGACGCTGCAACGGCTACCGCTCTGCGTTACCCGCTATGCAACATTTTCTATTCATTTGTGGATATTTTTTGTACCACTGCATTCGTAAAAAAGAATCGTCATGGTTCGACTTCGGATCGTCTGTATTATTCACTCCGTATTCCGTAACCACTCGTATCCTGCCTAGGTACATCTTGAAATTTGGAATAGTTATGATTAAAATTTATGAGTAGGTATAGATATTGCTTATCTTTAATGAATTTAATCAAATAACTATTCCTCCAAGGTGCACTGGCTGTTTTTAGGGTTCCGTACCTCAAAAGGTAAAAAAAGGAACCCTTATAAAATCACTTTCTTGTCCGTCTGTCCGTCTGTCCGTCCGTGTGTCACCACCGATTTTCTCAGGAACGGGTGGACCTGGCAAGTTGAAATTTATATCAGATACTAAGGTCTGTGGTCCCTATTAGGTGTATAAAAATAAAGGTCCTGAGTCCACACAATAAAAAGATATGGGCAAATTTAGATTTTCACGAAAACTTGTAAGTACGTACCAAAATTTACCTTAATTTTCAACTTTTTTTATTTTTCGGAATTTTTCCTTTACTTGATTTGTAAGACCTTGCTTTTGACCAAAATTGACAAATCTAGGTCAACCGGAAGTACCCTACCTATAGGTTTTGGGTCGAAAACCTAAATGGTAGTTCCAGTTGACCTAGAATTACGAAATTTGGCAAAAAGCCAGGTCTTACAGCACAAATAAAGGAAAAATTCCAAAAACTAAAAAAGTTGGAAATTAAAGGGTGTCCCCATAGGTACATACATAGTTGAGCCAATTAAGATAGACCTCTGAGTTGTATGAGTGGTCATACAATTTAGAGGCCTAGCTTAATTAGCACCTTACCTTTTAAGACAAACTAATGAAAAACAAATTGTACTTATACTTCTGGAGTACGGAACCCTCGGTGTGCGAGTCTGACTCGCACTTGACCGGTTTATTTTCATATTTTGACGGTAGTTCTCTATGTCCAACCACTTTCCCTATATAAATTAGGAGGGCAACGTTGAACAAAGCGAATGACCAGACTTTTTGGTAGTTACACTGATGTAAGATTTCCTATCTTTCTTTATGCCTCAGAGAATATTATGTAAAGCTGTCAGTCACAGTTAAGTTACACCTGATAATAATCGTCAGTTAAACCTAGTGGAACATTATTTTGTTGCGGGTGTTATTTGTGCCAATTCACTATTTTCGAGCGAGCTTTTATCTACAGGGTGGCAGAAATCATGCAAATAGGGTCAGTTAAATACTCGTAGGTATATATCAGACGTATTAAAGTAAGGTCACCATTAAAATAAGTTACCGTTAATTTTGATGGTTAACATCAAAATTAACATAACTTATTTTATGTGCCTGACGTGCAACTGACCTCTAGTGGAACATAATTTTGCTGTATACTATGAGCTAATGAATCTCTCTTTCAGCATATCTGCATAATAACAGAATTGTCAGTGTCAAAAATTTGTCTTTGTCAAATAAAATTAATTAATTTCCATGGCGAATTAGTAACTCCAATAATTATTACTTATTAGGAATATTACTTACCTATAAACTTAATTATTAAGGTAAAAGAAGAATAAGCCAAAATCGTGTCGCGCATCGCGATGATTGAAAACGCCGCGCGTCCTCTACAAATGCACTTGAAATATTCCGACCACGCTCGGTATCCATTCAAATCCACAATCGTGAATGAAATCAAATGAGAAAGAGACGCCAGGACACCGTCGGCCGAAGCGTGAGTGGGATGGAATTCAAATAGTACGCGAAACGGAAATAGAGCCCGAGATAATTCCGTCTAGCCGGGAGGGATTCCCTCGGTGTCACTTGTGTGCGTTTTTCGGATTGTACAAGAGGATTACGAATGTCGGCGTGCGTTCCGACTGTTCACTGTTCAGTTGTTCACTTGGTGTTCGGAGGGTCCTTTATCGGTGTTCGTCGCGATCCGGGCTTTTCTCTTCGTCTGTCGAGTGTTCCCCGGCTACTTGTTGATCAATCGTAATAAATTGCCTCCATGATATTCCCATTGTGGAGCAGTTTGTCGCTTTACTGCCTTTGAGGAAATTGCGTTTCCTTAAGCTACTTCAGTTGATTTGACGCTCCGGTGTTCTTCGAATGACAATCCGAAAGATTATTTTGATTACATTGTTTTGATTAGTTACTTATCTGTTTATTTGACTGTGAATACGATTTGCATGAATGATTATAATGATTGAGTATGAGGCAGTATTTATGATTTATATCTAAAATAATCACAAGGAAATATCGTAGGTACCACAGGCATTCTCGTATTTGCTAGATTCTAGTTCTTTCGAATCTTTCGTTTCGAATCGAACGTTCTTTTCAAATGATCAACAGCAATACTCAGTCAAAAAGGTAGCTGCTTATCTACAAAGATCCAAAAAAGTAGACTTGTTTGCCGATACGCATTATCTAACAATTTGTCAAATAATTACAAAACAAGACATTTATTTTGTAAGCTATAAGTATCTACTACCTAAATTACGTCGGACTTTTAATTTGACAATAGATAAAAGTGGAACGAAAGTTTACAATGCCGGAACTAATCGTGGCACGTCTAGTCTACATTTTGGCAGGTTGGTAAAAAGGTTCAGAAGCTCTCGATTTCGTTTCCCCAGACACCGGTCGTAATAATTTCATTAACAAAACATCTTCGTGTTTAATTCACCTCATGATAATTACTATTCTTAGTTCGAAAACTGAACGTTTTCAATAGGCACAGTTCATTCAGCGCGTACGCAAACACAGAATCTATCCGAAGGACTTTAAAAACTGAATGTTTTGAATAGCCACAGTTTGTTCAGAGCGAACGAAAACAAATACAGAATCTATCCGAAGGACTTTAAAAACTGAATGTTTTGAATAGCCACAGTTTGTTCAGAGCGAACGCAAACAAATACAGAATCTATCCGAAGGACTTTAAAAACTGAATGTTTTGAATAGCCACAGTTTGTTCAGAGCGAACGCAAACAAATACAGAATCTATCCGAAGGACTTTAAAAATTAAACGTTTTGAATAGGCACAGTTCGTTCAGAGCGAATTTCAAACAAACACAGAATATATCCGAAGGACTTTGAAAACCAAACGTTTTGAATAGGCACAGTTTGTTCAGAGCGAACGCAAACAAATACAGAATCTATCCGAAGGACTTTGAAAACTAAACGTTTTGAATAGGCACAGTTCGTTCAGAGCAAAGCAAACAAACAAAGAATCTATCCAAAGTAGGTGCTCACATAGGTAGGTAGCGTTCCTAAACAATTATACAATCTAGACTACAATATCAAAGAGTATAATATGCAAACAAGCGCGAGAGCCAGTAGGAAAATTGGAAGAGGTGCTTGATAAAGGCTACAAGTTTGTTAGGTGTATTGCTTTACCTGCGTATGCCAAACCGCGAAGGGTTCGCGACTTTTTAAAATTTCGCAGTTTGCGGTTTTGCTATGGTTTAGTTTGCTATAATCATTTGTCGCAGAGGAACCACCATATCAACTTTCATCGTAACTGTTCAAAATCACCTACAGGCTCTTGAATCACAATGCTAATTAGATATAGCTATACCTACCTATAACGAGCTTTTCAGTGAAGGATTAGCTAGTTATCAATATTAAACGTTGTATCTAGGTTCTCAGCTGGTAAGAAACTTGTAGGTTTACTTGTTGATCTTCAATAAGAATAACATTGTAGAATATAGTACGATGTTTTGTTTCTGAAAGTAGGTAAGTAGATACATTAGAAGTTTACAGAGTTATAAGAAACAGCGAAGTTCGAACATATTTTGGCAGAGGTTGTAGTGAGATGACAGCTCTTTAAGTGAACTTTTTTGGCTTTTTAGTACCTTAAACGATCTATTTAATATCCATTTATCTATTATATACTTATCGGTATCTCAGAAAAGTTAGCTAATCAATTTTATTAAGTGTTATGTTTTTACTTTTAAATCTTTTCAATCTGGGTGAGATCAACAAGATATGAAAAAAAAAAATACAAATTTCGCACTAGTGAATTCTAAAATATACCTAATCTGAGATTTAGTTTGAAGAGCGAAGCAAGCCCATGTTCTCGATACAACACGTCTAGTCCTTTAAAAAACCACATTATTTTTTTTTCGAAACAAATATTATGTAGTCCGGAGACAAAATTGACGTGCACTCAGTGAAAAGTCACAAACGTAACTAAGTCATTGGGATGTATTTAAATCTGCACTTTTTTATATTTATTAGGTATGATCTACCTGGGTCAATTTTAGTTCATCTACATATATAATAAATTGCCTCCATGAAATTATAAAATATGAGTACAATTTACCTTTTTGACTAAAATTTAAAGGTCTCTACATAATAATATTCAATTCTTTGTGATAACTAGAGGTCTCGGGGCTGCTATTGAGGAGTCGAGTCATCACCCTTAGTGTATGTGTAACTAATTTCTCCAAATAATTTGGCGCACATGTCTGAGACACTACACTACGTCTTGGTTTAATATTTCAATGAGTACCACCGCTTGGATCTCAGCCAGTGCCAACGCCTAGTGCGCCCACCCCGATCATTCATAACATTGTTGCTGGCATATGCTGCGAGGCTAGCACGGAAGTGATTATTATAACATTGCAACAATCACAATTATTGTAATTGGCTGAGTTTATGGTTTTTCCGCTACAATTACTATGAATTTCAGCTAATAGTGAGAAAATATCACCTCATCAATCGAAAGTGATTGCATCGCAATATCTCAGCAGTTGGGTCTGAGTAGTGGATACTGTGTCGATTTGAAACTTTGGTGGTAATCTATATTTAATTTAATTAATTTATTTGTTTCATAAAAAAAATTAAAAAGTAGTTATAGTTTATCATGTCAGCCAAATCTAAATAAAGAATTAAAAAATTACCCTCTTCAAGTTCAAAATGAAATATATCACGGATATGACATGACTCATAGGAGTCATAGGTATATTTGTAACCGCTTATTCATTTCATCTAAGATATTCTTACTTCTTAGAATACAAAAACTGTTTAATTTAATGTGCAATTACAAGTGTTATAAGTTATGATGAATTGACTGTGACTTGAGTCATCTTCTACGAATAGGTAGAGATAGATATACCTAACATTATTATGATCTTACGTAATAATACTATTTATTGAGTTTATGACGCGTATAATATTATGGTACAGCTAAGTTGACTCAACAAAGTCGATCTTGGTCTCACTCAACTCTCAGTACAAAATTGAAAATTAATTATTATTTATCTGTTACTGTATCTGTACAATATTTTTTTTAATTAGAACTTTGCCATTGTCAAGCATCTTATTAAAATTTTCTACGGGCACTCGGGCTATGTAGTCTATGTATTCTATTTGAGGATAAACTATCAAATAGAAGTAAATTTAAATTTTTATTCAACCAATAGGTATAAAGCTAAGTTCACACAGACAGCGTTTTTGTGCCCACTAGGTCGAATAATCAACGTCCAACAATTGAAATCACAACTTATCTTCGATACTAGGAACAATTACAATATAACTGTTTGTCTGATTGAAATCTCAATTGTTAGACCATTGTCTCTTTTTATTTCATTTAGAAAACAGGGTTTTATTTGTAAAAACTACTTAGCTCTTTAAAACTGGAAAGTTTGTCGAATAAAAACAAAATGTTTTATTATTGATCCGATTTGTAAATGTTGGTGAATTTAGTCCAACACAGATTTTGGCAAACTGATCTAAACAAGCAAAGGTATAATAAGAACCTACTAACATAAAAGTAGTAGATATTTAAATAATGAACTTATACGAAATTAAGTTCAAGAATAAATAGATTATTAAGCATTAATTATTTACTAAAACAAACTATAATTATTTATCGATATATTATCTCTCTGTAAGTTATATTAACTATCCGCTCAATCGCAAAGACAAATTACGTTTAATCAATAATTCATTTACGTCGGCTGTGTATAAATAGTTGATTAAACTCTAAGAAAACCTATCCTATACAATAGCTAAAACTGAAGTGTAAATTATGAAAATTACAAAAATCATGAACGCACCTTGTGTCGTGAGAACGCAGTACAAACAACGCCATACAAAACGTCGCATTTTTAAATTCTTTTTGTACACTACCTAGTACCTACTCGTATTCCTTCCGTCAATCAAAGTTAAAACTACTGAAAATGCTACCAAAGTTCCGTCGCACCTCCCGGCTACCGGACCGGCTCTACAAAGGTAATGACGCAGTTATTTCAGTGCTTTGTTTATTTACAAAATATCACTCCGTTTGAAGGCGGACCATCAAAATGAGTCGTAAAGCTGAAATTCCATAAAAAGTCGTGTTGATGACCTCCATAATTGAACCTCGCTTTGTGAAGCAGAGACAATGGACGGAACCAACGCTCTCAAAGTATTGATTAAAAAATGGCTACAACTCACTTATTTCACTAACGATTAAACAATTAAGTATTAACAATAACCTATAGGTAGATACCTAAGTCACCAGTTGTAGATTCACTTGACGAATTCAAAAGCACTTGTAAACGTTTATTTTATTAAAAAACTTTTCTAGTACCTACCTATTCTGTTATAATCCTAGTATAAGTACCTACATAGTCATCTTTTCTTTCGTACCTATCTAGATCTAGGTGTACCTAAAGTCTGCATCATCTTTCAGTGATCCGTAAGCAATCCATTGCAATACTTAATTGTAACTCTTTACGTCATTGATTGTCATTAATATAGAAATTGATCGTTTAGTACACAGTTTAGTATTAGGTTTTGTCACAGGGTTTAGTAGTCCGTTTATCTAATCCGTTTGACGCGATTTTCAATTGCTACAATGATATTGAAAGAAAATTTGATTGACGCTCATTGACAGGCTCCATTGATGATGCCATTTTTATCTTGAAATATATTTACAAAAATATTAACCCAATCGTGACTAATTTCTGGCCAATTTAGATCACGCGTAGGATAAGGATTGAACTATTGAACTAGAAGTTATGGACTGAACTTATCTGTCACTTTTACAAAAAATAGGAATCGCTCTTTATCTACCTACCTACCCCTCGGAGCATTTTAGGTAGGTACCTACACGTAAGTAGGTACATACTTGACGGTTACTCCAAACGGCCTTTGTAATTCAATTAGAACTTCAAAAGCATTACTGGTGAAGTACTTAAAAGAGTTGTAAGTCACAATCACAAATCACACCCGTGGGGTTCCATTCCACGATCCGAGGTAACCTGATCCTCATTTATCTGCCGTCGAGCAATTATTGAAGCGTGAAAAGGAACGTCCACCTATTATTATGTACGTTTTGTAATGCGGGCGATGCCTTAAAATATCGAGTTTCCTAGCTTATAACCCGGATAAATATTGATATATACCTACATATTATATGCAATTTTAATTATGCCGTTCTTATTTCATTTTTCATTTTCAATAGGTAGGTAGGTAATTGCCTTATTTTTATTTGCACAACTAGATAATTTCTTATAGGCAAATAATTGGTCCTAGTTAGATTGTAGCAAACACAATCTGTCATATGGCGCAGTCAATATAAATGTTATAGGTAGTAAGTACCTATTAGTTAATGTTCAATAATGTTTTATAACATTTTACTTACATAGTCCAGTCATTTAAGCTTAAATTAGGTAAGAATCTCGGAATTCAAGATACCCAGCTGGTAAGTCTGTAAATACTTGTATATTGATACCCTAAAAATTGTCTCCAAACCTACATATGGTAGAGTGTATGCTACTATTAAATTTCTAGGTCAAAGGTCACAAAAATCGTTTTTTTTTTTGCGCTTTTTTGTAAATATCTCATTCCCTATGGGTTTTTGCTATTTATATTTATTACCAATATTGTAGAATACAAAATTTTCTACAAATTTTGATTATAAAAATTTTTCATACGGTGAACCGTTTTCGAGATAGAGGGCGGAGAGCGCGCGGTCACAACATCACTTCAGGTCAACCGGTGCCTCCGGTCGAAAACACGCCATATACCATTGTGTCTGGGATTAAACTAGCGATATTTTAGGGGCATATACTACAACTCATTATCACTTTGAAAATACCACTTAGTAGGGCCTGCCCCCCTCCACCTCCCAGGGACAGCCATTTCAATTTGGTGTGCGTTTTTGTGTGTATGTGCGCACAAAAAATGTAATAACTCGAAAGTCTGTTGCTGGACAGGTCTTCAAATGACCTTATTCGATTGGACACAATATTTTCCATCACAAAACACTAAATAATAGTGTAAAATATTAAAATAACTTGATCAAAAATGCTTTGGAATAAAAAGATTGAAAAAATATTGAAAATTATAAGTTTATGCTGCATTTTGCAAAAACGAGGTCATTAAGACCACATTGTTAAGTATTAAATCGACAGTTTTTGAGATAAGCAATAAAACAACATAAAAATTTTGACTGTAAGTTACTTAATTTTTGGAGATATTATTGTTTAAACATAACTAACCGCGATCGCGTAAATTCTTATGTTATTCGAATGTGGGTTTCCATCGCATACCTTGGGCGATCAGCTAATAATAATATTGTTTTTGGTTAGTCAGTGAGTAAGGTCGAAACTAAGGATCGAACCCTTACTTCAACTGATTAAAAATTCAGACAGTAAAAATTAAAATATGTGAAATTTTATTTCTAACCCCCGACGCAAAAACGACGGGGTGTTATAAGTTTGACGTGTCTGTGTGTGTGTGTGTGTGTGTGTGTGTGTGTCTGTCTGTTCCCCTGTGGCGCTCAAACGGGTGGACCGATTTGAATGCGGTTTTTTTTGTTTGAAAGGTGAATTAGTCGAGAGTGTTCTTAGCTATGTTTGATGAAAATCGGTCCAAGATGGCCGCCGCTACAAAATGGCGGATGATATATTTTTTCACAACTCCCTTGATATGGGTATCAAATGAAAGGGCTTGACTAGTAGAATAGCACTATTGCAAATTCAAGATGGCCGCCGCCACTAAATGGCGAATGTCGGGGGTTTTTTAAATTTTCAATTTACACTTGTGTTGCTGTTCATCGCTACGCGTAAACAATAATATCTCCAAAAGTTAGTAACTTATAGTCAAAATTTTTATGTTGTTTTATTGCTCATCTCAAAAACAGTCGATTTAATACTTAACAATGTGGTCTTAATGACCTCGTTTTTGCAAAATGCAGCATAAACTTATAATTTTCAATATTTTTTCAATCTTTTTATTCCAAAGCATTTTTGATCAAGTTATTTTAACATTTTACACTATTATTTAGTGTTTAGTGATGGAGAATATTGTGTCCAATCGAATAAAGTTATTTAAAGACCTGTCCAGCAACAGACTTTAGAGTTATTACATTTTTTGTGCACACCTACCCACAAAAACGCACACCAAATTGAAATGGCTGTCGCTGGGAGGGGGAGGGGGGCAGGCCCTACTAAGTGGTATTTTCAGAGTGGTAATGAGTTGTAGTATATGCCCCTAAAATATCGCTAGTTTTATCCTGGACACAATGGTATATGGCGTGTTTTCGACTGGAGGCGCCGGTTGACCTGAAGTGATGCTGTGACCGCGCGCTCTCCGCCCTCTATCTCGAAAACGGTTCACCGCATGAAAATTTTTTTTAAACAAAATTTGTAGAAAATTTTGTATTCTACAATATTGGTATCAAATACAAATAGCAAAAATCCATAGGGAGTGAGATATTTACAAAAAAAGCGCAAAAAACCGATTTTTGTGACTTTTGACCTTGAAATTTAATAGTAGCGTACACCCTACCAAATGTAGGTTTTGAGACAACTTTTAAGGTGTCAATATACAAGTATTTACAGACTTACCAGCTGGGTATCTCGAATTCCGAGGTGATTATGACTGGACTATGATGACTGTGACTATGATGATTAATGACTGGACTATACAATACCAGTGTAGCAGCACCATTAGGATATATACCTATCCGGTATCCCCATATCGCAGGGAACCTCGTGAAAAGACTATATTACCTAACCTAACCTAACTAGCAACAATTACTATTAACCTATTAATATTAATACTATTAACCTAACTAGCAACGATTACTAGCAACAATTTAAAGATAAGTGGTCAGCCATTGAAAACTGAGAACACAACTGTGTTCTTGGGAATAACCCTAGATGCAAAGCTTCAATGGGGCACCCATATAGCAACACTTGATGGCAAGCTTAGCTCTGCTGCTTACGCTGTTAGGAAGATTCGACAGTTAACAGACGTAGAAACTGCAAAAGTAGTTTATTTTGCATATTTCCATAGTATTATGTCGTATGGAATCTTACTATGGGGTAAAGCAGCTGATATTGGAAAAAATTTCGTTTTACAAAAAAGGGCAATTCGCGCAATTTATAATTTAAAACCGCGGGATTCCCTTCGAGAGAAATTTAAAGAAATAGGTATTCTTACAGTAGCTTCTCAATATATTTATAACAACATAATTTTTGTTAAGCAAAACATTCACAGTTACAATAAAAAGTGTGAATTACACGATAGGCGGTTAAGAAATAGAGATGGACTAGTGATTCCTCGATTACGCCTCAAAAAGGTCCAAAGGTCGTTTGTGGGAATGGGCGTAATGTTCTATAACAAAATTCCACAACAAATCTTAGATTTGCCTTTACACAAGTTTAAGAATTCTATTAAAAGTGTGCTCATGAAAAAAGCATATTATACAATTGAAGATTATATAAATGATAAAAAAGCATGGATTTAATTTATTCGCTTTATACGCTATTATAACTTGAGGAGTATTCGATTATTGGTGTTCAATTCGATGCTTTAATCATGGGTAGCCTAAGTATGTCACGCTCTCTTTAAACATTTCTGTGGTGGTGTCGTGTGGTGCGGGTTGTTACGTTCCCTCAAATATGGTTGAGCGAAGCAATGGCTGGATCATGCGTCATGCTCGTGAACGGGTGCCGCCGTCGGAAATGGGGCTACTTTTGTCTGCCCTTCTTAACGTGTAGAATTGTAAGCACCATTCCGAACCAGTGGTAGATTCATTTGTCGATTCAAAAGCACTTGTAAAAGTTTATCCGAATAAAAAATATGTCTTAGACTTGCCTTTACACAAGTTTAAGAACTTTCTTAAAAGTATGCTCATAAAAAAAGCTTATTATACAACTGAAGATTATATAAACGATAAAAAAGCTTGGATTTAACTCGTTCCAGCAATGCGCGAGACGGCATTTCAATCATGTACATTAATAATAATAATTGTTATAATGTTATTTTTATAAAGAGCAACCGCCGAGTTTCTTACAGGTTCTTCTCGGCTGGAACTGCATTCCGAACCTGTGGTAGACTCAATCGACGATTCAAAAGCACTTGTAAAAGTTTATTTGAATAAAAAACTTTTCTATTCTATTCTATTCTAACATTTTAAGACTTTTATACAACCAGTCTAGAAATTTTATACAACCAAATTAGGTAGGTACCTTCAATTTCTACATAATACTTTGTAATTGTAAAATATGTTTGTCTTTATATCAAGTTAATACCTACCTACTAATTCACCTTATTTAAAAGTAAAAATTTAGATTTTAGATGTAGTAGAGTCACAAAAATTGATTTTTTGCAAACAACACTCTATACAACACAAACAAAATAGTTCCTAGATCTAGTTTACTTAACATTTTTTAAATATTATTTTAGTGGAAACAAAGAGTCATAGATTTTATTAATTTTATACATCTACCTAAGTATTATTGTTAGTCCACGGTCAATGCCATGTAGCAAAAATTAAAAAAAACCTAAGCCGCGTCCACACCGAGGTGGGTGATACAAAAAAACATGTTATTTGTGAGTCGAGTCGGCTCTTGAATTGAGCCAGTGAAATCGTAATGGCGGAAACATGTCAATACAGATTAGTTTGATTCGACCGCACCGACTGCAGACATTTATATTTTTTATTCTTATCATTTATAACCTTAATACTTTAGTTATGTTTATGTTGCTTATTCTTCAGATTTTTTTAAGGTGATAAAAGTTGTAAGGTATTTTTATTTCTGAAAATATTTAAATCCATCTATAATGATTTCACGTCATCTATAATATAATAAAACTGTAACAGATCCAATTCTGTACATTGAAGATATTTTGAAAATTTTTATTGGAGGGCACTCTATGATCGATACTGAAGCCAAAACTGCAATTTTTTTCATTTTTGTCTGTCTGTCTGTCTGTCTGTCTGTCTGTCTGTCTGTCTGTATCTTGGCCGTGCATCACGCCGAAACTACTGAATGGATTCGAATGAAACTGGGTACGATTTGAGTTTATACTCCGAGGTAGGACATAGGATACTTTTTATCCCGAAATTCAGCACGGTTCCCTTGGGAGAGGGGATGAAAGTTAAAACGTGTATTTAGCTGTAATTCATTAACGCGTAGTTCGATTTAACTCTTTCTTTTTTTGTTAGAAAGATAGTACTTTAAGTATTGTCCCGTAAATATTTCAAGGTCATAGGTTTATTAGTTCAGAAATGACAGACATTTATTGGGTTCAAATAACTTGGGACGCGGATGTTTGTACGTACGGCTTATTTTAAACTGGCGTGCGTTTAAATTTATGTTTGTCGGCCTGTCTATTTGTTCCAGCTAATCTCCGAAAAGGCTGGATCGATTTTGATGGAACTTTCAATGGCAGATAGGTGATGTTAAGGAGTAACTTAGGATACATTTAGTTTAGGTACAAAAAAGAATTATGGGGTCTGATCCGATTCTATATAAAAACCTATATCCATGCGAACGAAGTCGCGGGGGTCGGCTAGTTGAAAATAATAATGTTTTCTTAATTAATATTATTAAATTTATGTCGACGTAGTTCTTTAGTAGGCAGGTGCGCATTGTCATCAAAATATCAGATTTTTAATTAATCATGTTAATTATAAGGAATTTTGTAACTTCATTAAAACGTTTTGTTACATTCAAAAAATAGGTAGATGAATATCGTGTTATTTACAATTTAACAAACTATTTCATTGCGTGAAACATTTAACATAAGAATGCATCGAAGTAGGTATAAAGCGTATAAATATGATAATGCTGTGATGAAGAAACTTATAGATCCACTGGCACTAATTATCTAATTAGAGAAGGCACGGACGGATGAATGCGAAGCGGTAAGCGGTATCTATGGCAAACTGAGGTAGGTAGGTATGCCCAGGTTATAACCTAGGATTTAAAAAACATGTAAATTTTGCTAAAACGATTCAAAAAGAAAACAATCAAAATAAAGAATGGCCTGGCCTATAAATAAACCTAACATTTTTTATTTTATTTTTATAGCCAATGTGTTTACGTCCTAACATTAAGTTTAGTATTCAGTTAATTTAGTATTAATTAATTGAAAAGTTAAATTACAAAATTAATAATAGATAGGTATTAATTTAAAAAATAATAATATGTTTTATATTTTTAAAATGACGTACCTACCTACCTACATAGCAAGAGATATACCTACCTGAACAAAATACTACCAAACAGTGGCGTACACTTCTTAAGGCCAGTAACTGCTAGCTAGCTAGCTTTTCCCTAGCAAAAGCACTGCTAGGTTTCGAGAAAAGAGAAGTAGGTAGAAAGATAATAATTATTATTATCTAACGCATATCTACCCTTACGTACTTCAAACCTTCTGCAAGCCACTGATAGCTAACATAGGTAGGTACCTACAGGTAAACCTTATTATCCTCCGGCACTAATTGTCTAATTAAAAGACACGGACGAACAGACGAAACGTCATCAGCCCTGCATGTCGCGGAAACCATGTCGAAGCAATTCCATTCAATTACTTTATCTTTTTGTAGATAATACGATATATATATGATGATATATCTGTATTGATTCCTGAATAAATAGGTTTATAAAAAAATATTTAATAGCAGAAAAAATAATATGATCACACCTAGGTACCTACCTACCTACCTATTAGGTACCTACCTAATAGAAATTGCAAGCTCTAAGATCATTCTTGTATATAATAGGTATCTTATTTTCTAAATGAAAATTAATTGAAACGTTCTACTTACCTAAGTACATCTGTATACAGGTCTACCAAATATTTAAATAAATATAACGAGTCAATATGCACGCAGCTTTACATTTGAGCTTGCAAAATGAGCTTTTATTCGAATTTAGAATCAGTTTTTAACAAAAGTCAAAAGCTTTATTTAATTTATTTATTATAACGTAGGTAAGGTAAGTATAGGTATACCTACCTACCTAATTAATTTATATTTAAAACATAGATAGTGTACATAAAAGTTTTTTAATGTGGAATATATACTTAGGTAGATAGTAAACACCTATTAGTTAGGTTAGGTTACCTACCCAGGTATAGCAATAAAATTTTGTTTAAGTAGGTACTTAGGTAATTTAACGTGGTTAATTTAAATTGAATTAAAACGTAAGTAGGTAAGTCACACTGTTAATTTACTATTAACATGACGTGATCTAATTAGCAGGCCTAACATATGGCATCATTAGCTAGCTAAACGAACGCATTGTGATTTCATAAAAATCAAACATAAAATGAGTCATATTATGGTATCGGCCTGAGCTCGTCCCAAATGTTTCCGACCGATAAACAAACATTAAATATTTCACGCGCAAAGCGTCAAATAGCGAAAAAATTAAAATTCACGTCTCCCAAACGCACTGTTGGCGAAAACATTACATTTTTAAAATCACATTCGGGAAAGCCGATATAGGCCTACCGGGTGACGCGCGCGCCACTCACAACAAGTTTTTTTAATCAAACTTTGGCGTTTGTAAAAATTACTATTTAAAAATTTAAACCTCGGCCGCTAATTAACAGGGAATTAACCCTTCCGTCGCCGAAGCCGGTTTTAATATTTAACCACGGTGGAAATATTTGGCGCGTATTAAAACGTGAAAAATTAATGCGACGCGCGACCCTCCGTTGAAATGTTTACGCGCAAGTCTGCTTTCTCACTATCTTTGTTATCCAGTTAATTTCGAATCACTTTCCAGTTTATAAATTAGACTAACTACAATTATAAGATATCTATGAATTTCCTAGGTAAGTGTTTAAAGGTAGGTAGATAATTAGTCTACAATTGACTCTATTAGGTTACCTATGTTAATGTATTTTTTACCGAATGAATAGGTATCGTTGGGTATGAAATGTAGAGTTTATCATTGACGGACAGGATGAAGAGCAAAAATTAAACAAAACAGTTTTACAAAAATAAAATCTAGAGAAAATAAATGAAACAATCATTCCAACAAAGTACCTATTCGGTAAGGACAAGTGAGATGGTTATGGCTATGGTGGTTGGTTTGACAGCACGAAGTTGTAACCCGTAAGTGATCGTACCTTGCCGTGGTGCAGTCCCGGTAGAGCACGTCGAAGTCCTTGCAGGAGAGCAGCTTGCAGCGGTTGACGCCGGGCTGGATGGCGCCCAGGCCGCGCAGGATGCGCACCTGCTCCACGTTGCACACGAGCGGCACGATGTCCAGCCGCTTCAGCTTGGTGTAGACGGTGTGCAGCCCGCCCACCAGGTGCTTCAGGAACAGCTCGAACGCCTGCGGCAGGCACAGCATCGTGTCGCCCTGGATGATGAACGCGGCCACCTTCTGTCCGCGGTAGTCCACCAGCTTGCACTCGTTGGCCGAGGGGTCGGAGGTGGAGATGGGCGGCGGGCTGCCGTAGCGCGGCGCGTGGTGGTGCGCCGCCGCCATGAGCTCCAGCGGCGAGTGGTGCATCATCTGCAGCGAGCCCAGCAGCCCCAGGCCCGGCGGCGGCAGCGACAGCCGCGGCGCCAGCATCTGCGGCGGGCTGAGCGCGCGCGCGGGCGACGCCGCCTTCACCCGCGGCGAGCCGCCGGACGAGCCGCTCACCTCGCTCGCGGTCGACGCTGAGTCCACGGCGGACTCCATCATGGCGGTCTACTCACGCGCGCATCACACACCCGTCGCGCGCGGCGTTTCGCGCAACAATAAATAAAAAGCCCGAGCGAAACGAGGGCGCGGCCGCGTGCGCGCGCCCGCCCCGGCGTCCGTGCGCGATTGGCCGCCCGGAGCCCGGAGCTCCGTGCGATTGGGCGCCGACGCCGTCGCGATGTCTCCGCCCTTTTTTCCGTTGCGTTGCGAACGCGCGAAGAAACGTTTCTGTTTCTTTTGGGTGGCGAGCGGAGCAGCCGCGATCGCGCCGGGCGCCGGGAGCCGGTGCCGGCGTGCGACCGGAGCGCGGCCGGCAGCCGGTAGCCGGCGGCCGGAGAATATTGACAACAATGTCACCAGCAATCAATATGAGCGCGGAAGCGTCGCGAACTCGCAGGTTGCTCTCATGCCGCGACCGAATCTTTATTTCTTGTTTTTGCTAGCAACTTTTATTGAGTTGTACGTTTTTTTTATTAGATAGAGTAGGTATAAGTATTTTTTATTAAATATAGGTACCGTAGTAGGCTGAATAAAAATGACAAACATTTAAAAATCTCTTATAGAACATAATCGGTTTTTTTGATAATAAAAAAAATCTAAAAAATAAAGCAAAAAAATTTATTTTTACTTGCTTTTTTTTTTTTTTTATTTAACCTAATGGGCATGTAATAATGAGATCCTAGAAATAGACCAATATTCGTAGGTTTCGACTGGATGTTGGCGAAATTCGTAACAGGAGCGCGTAGAGCGTCTTGTAGATAGCTACGTAAATCAGCGTAGCTGCGGCTAGGTAGGTCGTTATTTGATATCGAGGTCACGGTCACGGAGGTTGTTAACTTCCTTCGACTTGCTGCTCAGCCGCTGCACTACACCACACCTAGACACATGTGACCTGTAGGCTGTAAAGCAATGGAATATTTATGATAGACAAAAATCTTTTGTTGTATCTACTTACTTAGGTATTGGTAGGTACGTTTCTAGGTAAAAGTAGGTCACGTGTAACCTATATCTACAGTAAATACAGAATAGGTATCTATCTATCTTCTATCTATTCTATATCTTCTATCTATATCTACATATAATAGAATCGTAGACTTGCCGTATCTATACATTAAAGATTTTTGCAAAATAATAACTGGAGGATGTTAGGGATAAGTAATAGAACGTAAATAACATATTTTTGAAATGTTTGTCTGTTTGTCTGTATGTTTGCGCGCGAAAAAACTACTGAATGGATTGAAATGAAACTTGGCAAGATTTAAGTTCATACTACGGAATAACATATAGGATACTTTTTATCTCGAAATTCAGCACGGTTAGGTATCTACCTTGGGAGAGGGGATGAAAGTCAAAATGTGTAGGGTAGGGTGGTGCAAGACGGCGCAGTTTGAGATTGAAGCTACATAAAATGAAAAGTGCAAGGGTTATCCGGATGAAACTATGTATTCATAATCATTAATTATCTGACAACAAAACAACATACTTATAATATTTAAAAAAATAATAACATTCACAATAAATCAAAGAAAGCGACTAACGAGAATTGCGCAGTTTTACACATCCTAGTGTGTAAAACTGCGCGTTGAGATCGATAAGATTGCGCTCTTTTAATAAACATAAAAATTGGCCAAGTGCAAGTCGGGCCTCGCTCTTTTAGGGTTCCGTAGATAATTATGAACAGTATAATATTTTAAGTCTAAGAAATATTTAATTTTCGAGCTAGACATCGCGACAACCCATGAAAGAAAAACCCAAAAAATGTTCGTTTGTTTTGGGTCACAGCTTATAAACTATTTTATGAATCGTTGTTTTCAGTATTTGTTGTTTAAATAGAGCATATGGTAATTACTACACCGAAATATTATATTCCTAACTAGTTTAGTTTTTGATATAGCCCCCGTCACAAAAATGGTCTAAAACTGACAACTTTGATGGCCCCCGATTTCCTTATTTTTTGAGCAAAAATTAAAAAAATATATATTTTAACTCTACTTAATGAGCTCTAAACAAGCTAGGGTAAGAAAAAAATTTTTTTTCCGGCTCCTTTCTCATGTATGGAAGCCCCCTTAAAAATAATTTAATTAAATTTTTAATTCAATATTTGATTTTGGGTCAATGTTTTACACAAAATACCAAAATTTCAGGTTTGTACCTCATTTCGTCTGCGAGCTAGAGACCTGTGACCGGCGGACAGACAGACAAACAGACAGCAGAGTGACATTAATAGGGTTTCGTTATTATTCTTTGGGTACGGAACCCTAAAAAATCACAAATTATTTGCAACCGATACCTATTGATGAAACGTATCTAAGAACCATTGCTAAAAACCTGCTTTCGAAATATAAAAAAACACATTCAAATCAGTTTACCCGTTTAAGAGCTACGGTGCCATAGACAGATACACAAACAGACAAACACACACGCAGTGGTCAAATTTATAACCTCTTTTTACGTTGGGGGCTAAAAGAAACTAATGTACAAACAACATTCAATGCGTGTAAAGTTGCGCGCGCAGTACTACACGCACTCAAGGTGCGCAATCTTACACACTTAGGTGCCGGCCTAATCATTACGATATTACTGCCATTTCGTAGAAAATTGCTATACTATTGTGTATGGATCAGAAACATGACCTAACCCGTTGTGCAAAATTAAGGATAAAACACCAAAATTTTAATAACTTTTTTAGTAATAATACATTCAATTCGTTAAAAAATAAGATCAAACGTATATAAAAACTTTGAACTCACTTATTTCCTTCGTTTCTCAAGAAATTCCAATATTTTTTCTGGAGCACGCACCGGCTTCGATAACAAGTAAAACACAACGGAAGTTGGCTACGAATTTAACTCCGTTGTCTAGTTAGGACGTGTGCGCAGTCTTATCGACCACGCGGTCTTGCACCACCCTACCCTAATTCATTAACGCGTGGTCCGATCTCATTCATTCTTTTTTTGTTAGAAAGGAGATACTTACAGGATTTGTAGATTACAGGCTACTCTCTGAAAGGCTAGATCGATTTTGATGGGACTTTCACTGGCGGATGTTTGATGTATATTTTGATCTACCTAAACATCCGCCACTGAACTTTTAACAGTTTTTAGAAAGGTAGATATGAGCTCAAAGGAGCTTAGGAAAAATAAAATCTTTCCCACGGGATTTTTAAAAACCAATATCCAGAGTCGCGGGTTTCCGCTTGTACATATCGACGCAAGAAAACGTATTTGCTGTAAGTAGCAAAAATGGTGTAAGTGGACTTTAAACATAGTTAGAATCAGTTTTTTTTCGGCGTCGAATGGTCTAGGTCTCATATTGCTGCGGTGAAAAAAAAATTAAAAAGTTGTAACATTTTTAAAAAATTTATAGGTAAGTTAAAATTGTTGTAAGTCTCCAAAAAAAACCGTGTTTTTGATACTTCTTTAGTCTTTTTAGGGTTCCGTACCCGAAGGGTAAAAAACGGAGCCCTATTAATGTCACTCGGCTGTCTGTCCGTCTGTCCGCCGGTCACAGGTCTCTAGCTCGCAGACGAAATGAGTTACAAACCTGAAATTTTGGTATTTAGTGTAAAACGTTAACCCAAAATCAAATATTGAATTATAAATTGAATTAAATTATTTTTCAGGGGGCTCCCATACATGAAAAAGGAGCCGGAAAAAAAAAATTTTCTTTACCCTAGCTTGTGGGGTATCATTGTTTAGAGCTCACAAATATATATTTTTTTAATTTTTATCTCAAAAAATAAGGGAATGGGAGGCCATCAAAGTTGTCAGTTTTAGACCATTTTTGTGACGGGGGCTATCTCAAAAACTAAACTAGTTGGGAATATGATATTTCAGTATATTATGTACTATATGCTCTATTTAAACAACAAATACTGAAAACAACGATTTATTAAATAGTTTATAAGCTGTGACCAAAATAAACGAACATTTTTTTGGGTTTTTCTTTCACGGTTTGTTGCGATGTCTAGCTCGGAAATTAAATATTTCTTAGACCCAAAATATTATATTGTTCATAATTATGTACGGAACCCTGAAAGAGCGAGGCCCGACTCGCACTTGGCTGATTTTTTTACTTACAGCAAAAGTGCAATCTGAATCATTTTTTACGTCCGTAAAACATGGAACTAAACAATTTCCATACAAATAATAAATACTTAAGCCATTCTTCATGTCTGTAAATGAAAAGTCAATTGCTGTAAGTATCTAACCAAAAACCTATTTCTTATAACTTTAAGAAAAATATTTTGATTGCTATTAGTGAATATTACTTTAGTAAAACTGTGTACAAAGAATCATTTTTCTGTCACTGATAATTAAGAAATTATGAATATTTTTCTAATTTAAAAATCGTTTTTAGGGTTCCGTACCCGAAGGGTAAAAACGGAGCCCTATTAATGTCACTCGGCTGTCTGTCCGTCTGTCCGCCGGTCACAGGTCTCTAGCTCGCAGACGAAATGAGTTACAAACCTGAAATTTTGGTATTTAGTGTAAAACGTTAACCCAAAATCAAATATTGAATTAGAAATTGAATTAAATTATTTTTCAGGGGGGCTCCCATACATGAAAAAGGAGCCGGAAAAAAAAATTTTCTTTACCCTAGCTTGTGGGGTATCATTGTTTAGAGCTCATTAAGTAGAGTACAAATATATATTTTTTTAATTTTTATCTCAAAAAATAAGGGAATGGGAGGCCATCAAAGTTGTCAGTTTTAGACCATTTTTGTGACGGGGGCTATCTCAAAAACTAAACTAGTTGGGAATATGATATTTCAGTATATTATGTTACTATATGCTCTATTTAAACAACAAATACTGAAAACAACGATTTATTAAATAGTTTATAATCTGTGACCAAAATAAACGAACATTTTTTTGGGTTTTTCTTTCACGGTTTGTTGCGATGTCTAGCTCGGAAATTAAATATTTCTTAGACCCAAAATATTATATTGTTCATAATTATGTACGGAACCCTGAAAGAGCGAGGCCCGACTCGCACTTGGCTGATTTTTTTACTTACAGCAAAAGTGCAATCTGAATCATTTTTTACGTCCGTAAAACATGGAACTAAACAATTTCCATACAAATAATAAATACTTAAGCCATTCTTCATGTCTGTAAATGAAAAGTCAATTGCTGTAAGTATCTAACCAAAAACCTATTTCTTATAACTTTAAGAAAAATATTTTGATTGCTATTAGTGAATATTACTTTAGTAAAACTGTGTACAAAGAATCATTTTTCTGTCACTGATAATTAAGAAATTATGAATTTTTTTCTAATTTAAAAATCGTTTTTAGGGTTCCGTACCCGAAGGGTAAAAACGGAGCCCTATTAATGTCACTCGGCTGTCTGTCCGTCTGTCCGCCGGTCACAGGTCTCTAGCTCGCAGACGAAATGAGTTACAAACCTGAAATTTTGGTATTTAGTGTAAAACGTTAACCCAAAATCAAATATTGAATTAGAAATTGAATTAAATTATTTTTCAGGGGGGCTCCCATACATGAAAAAGGAGCCGGAAAAAAAAAATTTCTTTACCCTAGCTTGTGGGGTATCATTGTTTAGAGCTCATTAAGTAGAGTACAAATATATATTTTTTTAATTTTTATCTCAAAAAATAAGGGAATGGGAGGCCATCAAAGTTGTCAGTTTTAGACCATTTTTGTGACGGGGGCTATCTCAAAAACTAAACTAGTTGGGAATATGATATTTCAGTATATTATGTTACTATATGCTCTATTTAAACAACAAATACTGAAAACAACGATTTATTAAATAGTTTATAATCTGTGACCAAAATAAACGAACATTTTTTTGGGTTTTTCTTTCACGGTTTGTTGCGATGTCTAGCTCGGAAATTAAATATTTCTTAGACCCAAAATATTATATTGTTCATAATTATGTACGGAACCCTGAAAGAGCGAGGCCCGACTCGCACTTGGCTGATTTTTTGGCTCTGCTGAAAAGTTGGGTTTTAGCCAAGTACTTACAGCAAATACGTTTTCTTGCGTCGATACTTATAATAAAATCGTAGACATTGCCGTATCTGTACATTAAAGATTTTTGCAAAATAATAACTGGGGGAGGTTAGAGATAAGTAATAGAACGTAAAAAAGCTATTTTTGAAATTTGTCTGTTTGTCTGTATGTTTGTGCGCGCATCACGCAAAAACTACTGAATGGATTAAAATGAAACTTGGCATGATTTAAGTTCATACCTACTACGGAGTAACATATAGGATACTTTTTATCCCGAAATTCAGCACGGTTCCCTTGGGAGAGGGGATGAAAGTCAAAATGTGTAGATACTTAGCTGTATTTCATTAACGCGTGGTCCGATTTCATTCATTCTATTTTTGTTAGAAAGGATATACTTTAAAGATTACCGGCTAATCTCTGAAAGGCTGGATCGATTTTGCTGGGACTTTCACTGGCGGATGTTTAGATTTTAATCTACCTAAACATCTGCCAGTGAAGTTTTAACAGTTTTTAGCAAGGTATAAGCTCAAAAGAGCTTAGAAAAACAAAATGATTCCTACAGGATTTTTAAAAACTAATATCCACGCGAACGAAGTCGCGGATATGCGCTTGTAATTACATAAAAATGATTCTCAGACCAAAAGAAGGAATTTAAAGTTCTTGAATTTTAAATCAAAAAGTAAATAAAATTGGCTAAGTGCGAGTCGGGCCTCGCTCTTTTAGGGTTCCGTACATAATTATGAACAACATAATATATCTTTGGGTGTAAGAAATATTTCATTTCCGAGCCCGACATCGCAACAAACCGTGAACGAAAACCCCAAAAAATATGCGTTTGTTTTGGTCACAGCTTACAAACTACTTTATTAATCGTTGTTTTCAGTATTTGTTGTTTAAATACAGTAGGTACCTATAATATAATATACCTACTGAAATTTCATATTCCTAACTGGTTTAGTTTTTGAGATAGCCCCCGTCACAAAAATGGTCTAAAACTGACAACTTTATTGGGCCCCCATTTTCTTATTTTTTAAGCAAAGAATTAAAAAATATATACATATATTCGTACTTTACTTGATGAGTTCTAAGCCATGATACCCCACAAGCTAAGGTAAGAAATAGTAGATACATTACTTACTGCATCGGGAAGTAAGCTTTTTCTGGTCGAGGGTGAGTTAGACGGACGAGCCTTGGCGAGGACGTCTATAACACGAGGCCGGAAAGGTACTCTCCCGGTCGAGGCATGTATAGTGCATTTCTAAAAAATGAAACAAATATAGGTAAATTATTGATTTTTTATAACTATTGAAAAATCATAATAATCATGTAAATCATATGATTTACATTAGTTATAAAAAACCATAATTAACAAATTAATAAACTTTTACGAAAATTTATCGCAGGATCTTATGAAGTAGGTATATACATACATATATATGAGAAGGGCTCCACGAAGTTTAAAATTTTTTGGCCAATTATTTATACCTTTCATCACATTGTTTATGCCAACGGAAATTGGGAACAAATTTGTTAGTTTACAATTAAATAACTTATTGAAAAATGGTGATTAAACTTTTTTTTTCAATGCTTTCAAGTGTTAAGAAGATATTAGATTTTTTTCAAATTTTTAAAATCACATTTTATGTTATAAAAACATTATTTTCATTGCTGAACGTTCGCGCGCGCATGCTGTAAACGCCGCGTGGAGCCCTATTTTCAACGTCAAATTAAAGTTATAAATAACGGAGATAGAGTTTCGAAAGTTCAGATTTTTTTATTGGAAATTTCCTCTTCTTTAACGAGCTTTTTTCAAAATTGCTTAAATATAAACATTTTTTGAGTTATTAACATAAAACCAAATAACATTTTTTCTTCATCTTATTTTGTTAATCACAATTGCAATTTTTTACCTGCACCAACATCCTTCAAAAACATTTTTCTAGAGGTGATTCCGAATCGAATGAGCTGTCGGTCATATTTTTAAGACCTTTATCTCTATTTTTCACGTTTTCGAACTTGTTGACCAGTCTACTACAATCAAATTGAAATGCGACGTTCACATTGAAACCTATCTAAACTTATCGCATTTTTGAAAAGACAGTCGGTGGGGTATTTAATATTTATAATATAAAACCACAAAACCAATGTTGCACCCAATAGGCGGCTAACTTTGGGAGTTATGTCTAACTTTGTTAGTTTATGTTTTACTTATAGGCACATTTGTCTCTCTCGAATCGCACAGGCAACAACCCATCTATATTGTAAAATTATAATACTTAATTAATAAAACACATTTATTAGAGCTGTGACGAGTTTTAATCCAACAAAATACGAATATCATAAAAGGGGCACAAATCTAAAAAAATCTAAAGTTTTCACCGCTCATGATATTAAAAAGTTCTTAAAGCACCAGATGAAAATTTTCTCGCTACAAAAAAGAAAATTTATTTGATAAAAAATTTGAGTCCCGACTGGCATAATAATAAGCTTGTAAGTATGTAGGTACGTAATCTGAATGTAAAAAATTCTTTATGTTTCAGTAAATATTTTTCTTACTTACATCTTGTATTTTTTCGCTATTGAGGTGACAAGTTGTATGTATCACACGATAGCAAACTTTTTGTTTCTAGTGCCTTTGAATCCCTCACTACACTCAGGATTCTATATAAGAATCACTCGCTACGCTCGTGATTCTAAATTAGAAACCTTCGCTCGCTCGGGATTCAAACTAGGCACTCGCAACAAAAAATAATTTTGCTATCTTGTTGAACAAATAACTATTTTTCTGGCTCCTTTTTAGGGTTCCGTACACGAAGGGTAAAAACGGAGCCCTATTAATGTCACTCGGCTGTCTGTCTGTCTGTCTGTCTGTCTGTCTGTCTGTCTGTCCGTCTGTCCGCCGGTCACAGGTCTCTAGCTCGCAGACGAAATGAGTTACATACCTGAAATTTTGGTATTTAGTGTAAAACGTTAACCCAAAATCAAATATTGAATTAGAAATTGAATTAAATTATTTTTCAGGGGGGCTCCCATACATGAAAAAGGAGCCGGAAAAAAAAATTTTTTCTTTACCCTAGCTTGTGGGGTATCATTGTTTAGAGCTCATTAAGTAGAGTACAAATATATATTTTTTTAATTTTTATCTCAAAAAATAAGGGAATGGGAGGCCATCAAAGTTGTCAGTTTTAGACCATTTTTGTGACGGGGGCTATCTCAAAAACTAAACTAGTTGGGAATATGATATTTCAGTATATTATGTATTATATGCTCTATTTAAACAACAAATACTGAAAACAACGATTTATTAAATAGTTTATAAGCTGTGATCAAAATAAACGAACATTTTTTTGGGTTTTTCTTTCACGGTTTGTTGCGATGTCTAGCTCGGAAATTAAATATTTCTTAGACCCAAAATATTATATTGTTCATAATTATGTACGGAACCCTGAAAGAGCGAGGCCCGACTCGCACTTGGCTGATTTTTTACGTATCGGAGCCCCCTCAAATATAGCATGATCAACCCATTACCGGCTCACTACAGAGCACGGGTCTCCTTTCAGAGTGAGAAGGGTTTTGGCCATAGTCTACCACGCTGGCCAAGCGGATTGGCAGACTTCACACACCTTTGAGAACGTTATGGAGAACTCTCAGGCATGCAGGTTTCCTCACGATGTTTTCCTTCACCGTTAAAGCAAGTGATATTTAAATACTTAAAACGCACATAACTCCGAAAAGATAGAGGTGCGTGCCCGGGATCGAACCCACGACCTCCGATTAGAAGTCGGTTGTCCTAACCACTAGGCTATCACAGCTTATAATTCAATTTTTAAATCAATATTTGATTTTGGGTCAACGTTTTACACCAAATACCAAAATTTCAGGTTTGTAACTCATTTCGTCTGCGAGCTAGAGACCTGTGACAGGCGGACGGACAGACAGCAGAGTGACATTAATAGGGCTCCGTTTTTACCCTCTGGGTACGGAATCCTAAAAACGACCAACCGAGGGCTTTAGACAACGGACGGCAGTATGATATAAATCGATGGTCAAGCCGAAAATGATGCCTATTAATAGTCGTATCTATAGAATTTTTCCGATTTTACAATAGTAGGTATCTTCTTAGTAGAATTACCTGAGTTGTAAAAATTCTATTATGTTAGGACCTACATAATATTACTTATGTAAGTACCTATCTTCTTTATAATCACTTCATAATTATTAAAAAAAACCAGATAAATACAACGTATAGATAGGCATTTACTTACATGCACAAAACATTGGCATAAATGGTTTTCTATTTCTTGTTTCGATACAAAGGGGTTGTAAGTGTGGACCGTACCTACTGTACAAAGGAAACAATAGCCGCTCTCTATGGCCTTCGACTACTTGGGACTTGGCCACTTGAGTTCATTTTTACCGCATCGGACCTATATAGGCTTTAGTGCAAAGAAGTACTTTTGTTTACTTACACCACTGTTTGAATGAACAAGTAGGTAGGTACCTAGGGGAGACCAGGGATGAACGTGTCGGCGCTCTGGCGGGTCATACACTTAGAGTTGGTGCGGAGAATAATAACAGATTCGTAGAGCGGAGTTATGATGTATATTTATCAAATATATTACAAGGACCAGTGAATCGGCTCGGACCGAGGTTGCGTGTGTACTGTTCTAGAAATCGGAATTTCTCAAAAATGTAAAATGCATCACGGTCGGCGTCGGCTAACATAAAAAGGGCAAAAGCAAATACCCAAAACAAAGAAATAAAACAATAATAATGGTACAGGAAAACAGATTTACAGAATTACGAGAAATAGCTTTAAAATATTCATTCAGACATAGTCGGCATTACAAAAAACAATTATTCGTTTAAACAATAGTCGGCATTATAAAGCTAAAATAAATCCGAAGTAAAAATATTTTCTAACTTTATGGCTAAGCCTTACAATAAACATTGGCGTGAGAAACTTAGTTAGTAGTAAAACATACCTAAATTACGGGCTTAAAAATTAAACAAATTATGTACATTTAGGTATTTAGTATAGCTATGTAGGATGTGGTCGCAAGGGCGTCGCCAGCCGCTGGCCAAGGGGGGGGCAAGTTGATGATATTATACTTACAAACAAGATTATAGTATGCGAAAAGTGTAAATAGGCCAGTCATATTTTACACAAAAAATCGCTAAAATCGCAATCAAACGGCTAGTTCTGATTTTTTAGTATGTTGTTAGGACCACTATCAGTAAGACCAGTGCTGACTTTGCAGCACTCGAAAAACCACGTATTTTTTTTTCACTTTTTTGTTTTTTTCTATATAAGTCCTAAAGTATGCGTTTAAAAAAAAAATATTTCTGTATCCGAAACTGCAAAATTGTAGACTCTCAATATTAAAAAAAAATCAGAATTTTCTTTTCAAACTATAGCATATTTATATTTTCTGAAATCTCTAGGGGGGGCCGCTGCCCCCCCCTGCCCCTACCTGGCGACGCCCTTGTGTGGTCGCCACAAACGTAACAATTTTTAATTTCCTCGTAATATCTCACAGAGCAAGCATTTATGCTGATGTTAAAATATACCTACTTGAATGACCTTTTCTTATTTTTTTATTTCTAATGCGTTGCCGGCTTTTGAGGAAGGGGACTGGGCTCTTCAGCTCGCTGCCGGAACACACGGATGCTTTGCGGCAGATTACGGCTGAAGTGTGGTCGCTAGCCAGGCGGATTCGGGGTAAAATCCTACCACAAAGCGGTGATACCATCCAGATTAAGTTGTATGGTATCAGGCACAACGACCCGTAGAGGGGACTGAGAGCGTCAGGGCCTCGTTAGCATATTGGCAGGGTGCACTGCGTGCAGGTGAGGTTGACTTTGGCCACATAGGTGGAATTTGGGCCACTTACACCCCAAAACCTATCTATCAGAACCTATCTATTAGACCTATCTATCATAGGTATGTACTGATAAGAATTTTAATATTCAAATAACTCTGTGAGATATTACGAGAAAATTAAAAATTGTTACGTTCATCCCTGGTCTCCTATAGACGAAATCGAGCCTTAAATCTGTAATGATTAGAGCCATTTTACTTCGATGGTAAAGTGTTACGATACTCGATGTCGATGAATATTGTCGCGCTATGAAACAATACAAACAATACAAACCTGTACTAAGAAGCATATTATAGTTTCTTTACCGTATCAAATATCAACTTTGCAGATGTAGTTACCTAATAGTTTCTGAATAAAAAGACTGGAAACAAAGACGTGTGTGTGTGTGTGTGTGTGTGTGTGTGTGTATGTGTGTGTGTGCGTGCGTACGTGTGTGTGTGCGTGCGTGCGTGCGTGCGTGCGTGCATGCGTGCGTGTAGCGCTCAAACGGCTGAACCGATTTGAATGAGGTTTTTTTTTGTTTGAAAGTTGAATTAGTCAAGAGTGTTGTTAGCTATGTTTGATGAAAATCGATCCAATATGGCCGCCGCTGCAAAATGGCGGATTACATATTTTTTCACAACTTTCTTATGGGTATCAAATGAAAGGGCTTGACTAGTAGAATAGCATTATGCAAATCCAAGATGGCTGCCGCCACAAAATGGTGAATGTCGGGGGTTTTTTAAATTTTTAATTTATACTTGTACCTACTAGCAAATTTTAAAAACATAAAATGAGCAATCATAAAATAAATATTTAAAAAAACGTGCACATACCTATCTACCTAGCAGCAATAGGTATATTATGTCGTATAAAATTATCGTCAATGATAAATCTTCGCGATAATGGAGTGTCGCAACATAAAGATGGTGGAGAAACTGAAAAACAAAGGATATTCTTATCTTTATTTACTGAAACACTAATTCATAATGGCTTCAAATCTTTGCTGGTGCCTACTAGCATGATTTCGATGTAGGTTGTTCTTATCTTAAGGCTCTACAGTCTAGAGCCTAATATAAAATGGTACAGTAATATTATACTGCAAAAATCATGACATTTTATTTACTACTAGCTGACCCCGCGAGTTCGTTCGCGTGTTTTTCTTTGCTATAAACCTCACGGAGCCCGAGACCTTTCCAACTAATGCAAAACCGTGGAAATCGGTTCGTGCGTTCTGGAGTTATAGCGTCAGGAAGGAAAACCCGACTTATTTTTGTATAGTAGACTAGCTTTTGCCCACGGCTTCGCCCGCATTTTCGCAAATCCCGAGAGAATCGTGGATTTCCGGTTCCCGTTCCCGCTCCCTTTTCCAACGTTTATACCTATTTTCAAGGAAGTTTGTTATAGTAATCTATACCTATTATAGCTGTAGCTATAGATTTCAGAGTTGTGGAGTTTGGGAATGGAGGATATGGGCATGGATAGTTATCTACCACCTTACACCTTGGCGTAGTTTTATTGGGATGTAATAAGCCTGCAGTAGCCCTTTCAGAAGCTAGTAAATAATAATCTTAGCTTCCCCTTAACCACTAATCTGTGTCGCATAACGCATTCGAAGCGCGGAATGTTTTACTTGTCAGTTGTCAGATAATCTCGAGTTCTCATTATCAACAAACAAACAAATCTCTATCAGATTTGCGACTTATAACTTTTTTAGATAATACTCGTAGGTAGGTATCTACCTACTAGCGATCCGCCTTTGCTTTGGCACGAGTGCAATCATAAGTACTTATTATGTTTAAAAAACCGGCCAAATGCAATTGGGGTCGCTCTTTTAGTGTTCAATACATGAACATAATATTTTGGGTGTAAGGAATATTTAATTTCCGAGCTAGACATCGCAACAAACCGTGAAAGAAATCGCCGAAAACTGTTCGTGTGTTTTGGTCACAGCTTACAAAGTATACAGTATACTTTTCAGTAAGTAGATATTTGTTTTTTAAATACAGCATATGGTACCTACATAATATACCGAAATTTCATATTCGTAACTGGTTTAGTTTTTGAAATAGCCCCCGTCACAAAAATGGTCTAAAAGTAACAATTTTGTGACAGCCTCCCCTTTCCTTATTTTTAAGAAGAAAAAAATATTCGTACTCTACACAATGAGCCCTAAACAATGATAGGGTAAGAAAAAAAAAGAAAGAAAAAAAAGTAAGTATGGACATTATGAAAATACATAATATGTAGGTATGTATGTATATATGTATTTTCATGATTCAATATTTGGTTTTGGGTCAACGTTCGACACCAAATACCAAAATTTCAGATTTGTAACTCATTTCGTCTACGAGCTAGACACCTGTGACATGCGGACAGACAGACAGACAGTTAGATAATAGGGCTCCGTTTCTATCCTTTGGGTATGGAACTCTAAAATGTAGATAGGTACTGTTCAAAGTTTATCGCTTTGGTCTTAATTTTTAATCAATCATAAATATCATACTATACCTATAGTGGGAGATCCCGCAATAGAAACTCATACCCTCATCTGTTATTTAAACGAATTATATGTCAAATGAAAGATTATTTTATTCCCAATCGAACCGTATTTGGTTGCCTGGTCAGAAGTGGTGCTAAATCATGGTTGTCTGGATTTTAAGATAAGTATAAAATTTTCTGTGCGAGTGTTGAAAGTGGCAGAAAAGTGATGCGCGCGCAATTCCATTTGACAGACAAAGATGCAGTGAGGCAGGTGTGCACTCGGCAGGTGCTTAGTCTATACATAGATTAAAACCATAGACTTGCTGTGCCTGTCCATTAAAGATATTTGCAAAAAAAAATAATAAGTGAGAGACGTAAGGTCTAAGTAATAAAACGTAAAAAAGCTGTTTTTGAAAATTTTGTCGACTACCGATTCATATTTCGCTAATTTTAAAACAACGCAATTAACAATTACGTATAACTGTATTACGTATGGGTACATACGTACAATATTCGTAGATACTAGGTACGTACTGTAGTTAAATGGGTCCGTGCATTACTCGTAGCTATGTACTGTATCTACGTATGTGCAATACTCGTAGCTACGTTCTGTACTTAGGTCCGTACAATACTCGTAGCTACATACGTACTGCACGTAGGTCCGTACAATACTCGTAGCTACATACGTACTGTGCGTAGGTCCGTACAATACTCATAGCTACATACGTACTGTGCGTAGGTCCGTACAATACTCGTAGCTACGTACTGTGCGTAGGTCCGTACAATACTCGTAGCTACGTACTGTGCGTAGGTCCGTACAATACTCATAGCTACATACGTACTGTACCTTGGTACGTACAATACTCGTAGCTACGTACTGAGCGTAGGTCCGTACAATACTCGTAGCTACATACGTACTGCACGTAGGTCCGTACAATACTCGTAGCTACATACTGTGCGTAGGTCCGTTCAATACTCGTAGCTACATACGTACTGTACGTACAATACTCGTAGCTACGTACTGTGCGTAGGTCCGTACAATACTCGTAGCTACATACGTACTGCACGTACAATACTCGTAGCTACGTACTGCACGTAGATCCGTACAATACTCGTAGGTTTATTAAGGTTTGAGTTCGCCAATACATTCAGCATTCGAACAATGCTGAATGTATTGGCGAACTCAAACCTTAATACAAGCCGTTTTAGGTCTATTTTACTCTGAAATCGATCAATAGTTTTCGAGTTCGTTTTCGAGTGCTCCGATTTAGACTAAGCACACTGCACGTAGGTCCGTACAATACTCGTAGCTACGTACTGAGCGTAGGTCCGTACAATACTCGTAGCTACATACGTACTGCACGTAAGTCCGTACAATACCTACTCGTAGCTACATACGTACTGTACGTACAATACTCGTAGCTACGTACTGTAAGTACGTACGCATACTATTCGTAGCTAATAATTCGGAGCTGTACGAACTATTGCCTACTAGGTAAACTGTATAGTTCTATACTCATTATAAAAGTTATATGCAATGGAAAAAAGGTTTGATAGAGACCAAAAAAGTATTGGAAATAAAGGGTCTTGAGCGAGCAATAAATCGGGCTCGGCATTGCAGCGCAGACTGTGTCCTCGTTAAACTTTATTTTTGCATTAAATCCGTAACGGCTCGACGCGACGCCCACCAGAGTAATCCGGGAAATGAAAATTCCGATACGTAATGTAACGTACAGATACCTGAAAATCAGCAACGTAGCTCATTAGCTCTAGCTCTCTAGCTACTAGCTACTTCTTCTTCTTGCGGTGCTTCTCCGACTAGCGAAGGTTGGCCGTCAGCTTCGCATACTCAGGTTTATTCTTCGCGAGGCGATAAAGTTCAGCGGCGCTCGCGATGCCTGTCCACTCGCGGATGTTGCGTAGCCAGGACTTTTTTCTGCGACCTACGCCTCGTTTTCCAGCAACTTTTCCCATCATGATGAGTTGTAACAGTTCGTATCTATCGTGCCTGAGCACGTGTCCCAGATATGCGACTTTTCTCATCTTGACGGTCTGCAAAAGTTCGCGTTTCTGATTGACGCGTCGCAGAACTTCCACGTTCGTGACCTTGTGAGTCCAGCTAATGGTTAGCATTAGCATACGCCTATATATGCCCACATCTCAAAAGCTTCTATTCGTTTCCTGAGGTCTTCTTTAATAGTCCATGCCTCACATCCGTATAGAAGTATGGGTCAGATGTAACAACGTAGAAGTCGAATACGCAAAGGGATCTTAAGTCTGCGGTTGCAGAGTACTTTCTTCATTTTGCTAAAGGTACTTCGAGCTATTTCAATGCGAGTCTTAATTTTCTGATCGCTGTTCCAGTTTTCATTAAGCCACGTACCTAAGTATTTATATTTGCGCACTCTCTCTAGTTTTTGGCCACCTATTGTTACGTCAAAGTCGACATTATTGTTCTTGGATATGACCATGACTTTTGTCTTCGAAATGTTCATCTTAAGGCCGGCTTTTTCACTACACTCGTTCACTCTAGTGACTAGTCTTTGAATGTCTTCAGGAGATGATGCTATAAGGACTGTATCGTCGGCATATCTAATGTTATTAATGATCTGGCCATTTACTTTAACTCCGCAGTGTAGGTCCTCGACTGCTTTCGCTATTATTGTTTCAGAGTACAAGTTAAATAGCGTAGGTGATAATATACAGCCCTGTCGAACTCCCCTCTTAATTTCGACAGATTTCGTTTCCTCTTTATCAACTCGAACAGAAGCTCACTGATTCCAATACAAATTCTGGATGATTCTTATACTTACCTAATTAGGTTTAATAATATAATTGATCTGTTTTATACTTATTGTTGCGAGCATCTAATAAGTAGCTGAAGATGCAGCCAACTTTCTTGGCACCATTGCATGACACGCATTCACACAGAAAAGTGCTCGCAGGAATCGCGCTGCAACCGTTGCAGCACTTTGCTGGCGTCAGTATCCGCTGTAGTGTGACGTGATAATGCTTAAGTTGAAGTCAGAATGAAATCTGATCATCCCGACTCCTGCCGTCCGGCTGCCGTCGCATGTCTGTTCAGGGCTTAATTCAAACATAATGCTACCTACATTGATTAAATTATCGGTAATATTACGTCCCAATTACGTGGCCATTGTATAGATACATTACATAATTACTAAAGCAAAGACAACACGCAATTTGCATACATTAAAACCCGGAATGAAGGTTAAGGCTATGACCTAAACGCATACGTCACATTTCCTAACTATATGTATGTTTGATGGTAAATAGGAAATAATTTTTTGCGTGTCGATTAAAATCCTTTATATTATCTCATACAAATATTATGAGAATGCGAAATTCTGTATGTCGTCTGTTTTATTACTTTTCATATCATAATTACTGGACTATTTTCGATTTTGTATCTATAGCTTTCCAAAGATATATAAATTGAAAGCGGATGAAGTCGTGCAAAACAACTACTTAGTTTATTAAATAGTTCGATTCCTGGTAGAGGCAATTTGGGAATTTATAGAATAGAATAGAATAGAATAGAAAAGTTTTTTATTCAAATAAACTTTTACAAGTACTTTTGAATAGTCAATTGAATCTACCACTGGTTCGGAATGCCATTCCAACCGAGAAGAACCAGCAAGAAACTCGGCGGTTGCTCTTTTCCAAATTTACAATATCAATATAACAATTTTATGTTAAGTACATGATTGAATTGCCGTCTCGCGCATTGCTGGAACGAGTCAAATCCACGCCTTTTTATCATTTATATAATCTTCAATTTTATTCAGATAAACTTTCACAAGCGCTTACGAATCGACAAATGAATCTACCACTGGTTCGGAATGGTGCTTACAATTCAACACATGTGAAGAAGGGCAGACAAAAGTAACCCCATTTCCGGCGGTGGCACCCGTTCACGAGCATGACGCATGATCCAGCCATTGCTTCGCTCAACCATATTCGATATTATTTTTAAATTGTCTCTACTCTGGTCTGGTGTGAGATTTCGGCCGTGGCTAGTTATCAAGATTATTTGATTGGTTGATGTATTCAAATAAGAATCATATTTCGTTTATTACGCGCGCCTGAGATAAGCCGCTCATGAAGTGACCTGGATTTTCTGGAAAAGTTGGTAGGTTCTTAATGGTAGCTTTCTGTTTATTAGGTTAGGTGTTTTACTATTCTAACTTAAGACGTACCTAACTAAGTATGTTCACCTGTAGTAAGCACAGCGCTACTTAACGTAACTCGACATAAAACACCATTAGAGAAACAAAGCAACATGCACGTAGCACTCAGTCCTGACCACAGCGTTATCGAACATTGCCTTTTCAGTTTTCACCTGCACCGAAATTTCCCGACTGTGCACGAACCATGCACTTATTTCAGGTAGGTATATATAGGGCTTTATATAATATATTAAAATACTGTGGAAAATTATTTAGATTTCAGATACAATGAAAACTTGAAAGCTGGCTATTTCCACGCTTATTTTTAATCAACCTACCTATTTTGTCACTTGTATTTGGAAAGTTTATTAGAAGCTTAAGTTTTCACTTAAACAGACAAAAATAATTCAATCTCTATCGAATAGGTTTACGCTTGGGTACTTCCATCGAAATTATTGTAGGTTACCTACCTATAAGATTTCGATGTAGATAAACATATCTACCTAATTGTAAGCTATTGCTTACAATTAGGTAGTTTACCTCATTAACCAAGGCAACATTTCATCCGAACCAGCAGCCAGCAGCAACCAGCCGTTGCGCTAGCTGTTTCACCTCAACAGAAACGTAACCAGATGAAGTCTCAAGATTTCTCCTTGATGCCGTACACATCAAAGGAGAAATCTCTTTCTGCTGCGTCCTAATAACGCAGTAAAGTGAAGGGGCAAAGAGCGTTTCAAATGAAGAAACTCACAAAGGGAATACTCATGGCTTATTACACCTCTACGTGTTAGCCGGCGGTGTAGTTTTGAATGGGCGTCTGTTTGGGCTGTGTTTACGAGGCGCGATGCAGTCGGCATGGCTTTGATGTAAAAGTCATCCGTCTCTCCCTTGTAAGCGCCGCGACATATTGACACAGCTTACCGGAGTGCGTTGGAATCAACAGAGAACGAGATTATTCCGTACAGTGCATATATTTTTAAGAATAAATTGGTGTGTTTGTGTCAAGAAATTCCCAGTGCCAGCCTGGTGTTGCTAGTTGGCGGTGTTTCAGCGCCGTGCTCCGGAGAGCACGTTAATCCATAGGTACCGGTTATAGGTAGGTATACCTTGAAGCAGCGTGGCGGGTCTAAGTTTCTAAATCCCTATCTCCTACGAGAAAGGAGGACTGTGCCCAGCTGTGGGACACGTTATTGTACATACATATGTCAATACTCAATAGTGGTTAAACCTACTACTTACTTACTGACAAATAATTCGCTATAAGTAAGTATTATGTAAATCGTACAGGACAAGGACAACGCGTAATACTAAAGTGAATGTCGCTTTTTGACGTACCTAGTTTAATTAGAATTATTTGCTAGTATTACTTAGCTTATAGTAAATTTCTAAATAAAAATCTCCAGATAGATAGGTTTTACCTACCTACACATTTGTATTTAGAAAGCTTAATAGTATATCCATCATTTATAATAGTATCTTGGTACGGATCGAAATTATTAAAGAAATTATTAAAGAAAAAATAACCTTTATTTTCTTCTCATAACACGTTCTTATTTAGCGTTATTTTATTAAGCACAGGTCAGTTCATGATGACTCGTGTAAGATCCCAGAATAGGACCTTGTGTAACCTAACTGGCAACAAGGGGTGAGAGGGGGGTATAACCTACCTTTATTATTTTTTCCAGTTTTCATCACTTCACGCTCAGTCTGCCTTTTGATTCAATGGCTGCGTAATGTGGTGTTGCCGCATTTATTTTGCACTTTTCCTTTGGTGTTGCTAGTTTATTTTGCATTCTCCGCACGTCGCTATTCGCTTTGAAGTCAAAGCTCTTTTGACTGCGCTTACCCGACTCCGCGCTGACCGCACTGCAGGATGAATGATATCTAGGTACTTTTGCTATGAATAGCGAGCTGGCTCGTGTAGACTGTAGCGTAGTGCATTATTATCTAAGCTTTTTTCTGCAAACTAAAATGGCATATTACGGATCCATAATATTATTGTACGTACCTACGTGTAGGTACTTTTATTAATTTCCCAGTGGGAAATTTCTGTAATGGAGCCATTTTGTGAATCCCAAATTTTGACGTAAGTAAGGCTTCTAGAGTCGAATTCTAAATAGTTATTAGGTCGATTTCAGTGTACCTATGTGTACCAGTAGGTACAGTACGTTCTACGTAATAATGTACAATTATTACGTAGAACGTAGGTACTGTACGTAGCAGTGGCGTAGCGTACCTTGGCGGGGCCCCGTATAAAAATTTGTTTGGGGGCCCTTATGAAGTGTAAAGATTTCTCACAAAAGAAAAAAAATGTTTGCATAAAATTAAAAGCAATATTTATTCATCATAATTATTTATCTGACACTTTTTCTAAAATTTTTACAAACAATTCAAATTTTGTCGGCAAACTGATTTATTAAAACATTTATAGCTGATGATGACTTTAGTTTTTCTAAAGATTCTGCCTCTATGGGCAACTTTTTGAACAACATTTTTTGACTTTTGTCATTTCTGAAATAAACAAAAATTTGGGACGTTTTTGTTAATTTTTGCTTACGCACGTCGGGGGCCCCCGTGGCTTGGGGGCCCCGTATAATTGATACGGCATATACGGCGGTAGCTACGCCCCTGGTACGTAGGTACTGACGAACGTACTGACGGTACATTTTCGTTGTTCGGCCCGTTCGGAATTATTTTTTTCAATACCTAGGTACACTTTGCTCGAAAACTGCACTTACAATGGTAGTACGTAAACATGGCTTGAAAGTCAATTTTACCGCACTAGTACCTACCTACGGTAAGTTGCAAAGAAATTGCACTAGTGCGGCTGCGGTAATCACCGAGGCTGGCGGTAAGTTACACAGTATAGGTGCCTACTTTATATAATAAACTTTTACTAATCAAACTAAGATATAACTAAGTAGGTAAGTACTAAAAACGTCAAGTTATTGTGTCGAAACACAACATAGAACATCGACGAAACACATATCCTGTGACAAAGCTGATAGTAAGTCGATACTATCATAATGGGCATAAGAAATGGATGAAAAATTATTCACACACGCGAGTATTGACTTTACACATATTGACAGGGGTGCGTGAGCCCGCGTAATTGACGCAGGGCTGTCACTAACATGCTATTAATCCTTATTTACCTATTTGATTTGAAAATGCTGTAAAAGTTAATGACATAGATGTCCTCCCTTATCTCCCTTATCTTGTTCGGCTTCAGGTATGTTCGCAAAAGAGCGAACCGACGACTTCTTCGCAATAATGCAAAAAAAATCGTCACTGCTGACAAGTTTGCGATCAGATTCCAACAGCATCTTGAATGAAGGTTTTTGCGAGTAAGATGGACTCACTCACAGAAATCGTAATAATATAAGGCACTAGAAACCCGTGACCTTGTCGCCGTGCTGAGGACGCGGACGTCGCCAGTGCAACGATGTGTGAGGTAGCGAAAGATGCGACACATTTGTAACCTACGTGCTAATCCTACGGCTTCATTCTGTCTGCATAGTAAGTATTGAGCGTATAAATGTGTTTGCGTGATTGCGTAGAACTATGTTTGTGTATGTAATGAGCCGGCGACATGCGTACTGTACTTACAGTTTGAAGTGGTTCACAAGCACTTCTAATGCCTTAGGTATATTATAAGTATTACTTATTAGAATTTCTGTAGACTCACCATTCACCAATGCTTGAACACATTATTCAAGTTGCAAGCCCTATCCCAATTATGTTTGGAAAGCCACCGAAGTCGGATGTCAACGCCTGACGCGCTCTGAATGCGCCTCCTCCGCGACTCGCGACTCCGCAATAAATAGAATATTTTTATCGGCGCCCGCACTCGCCGCACGCAAATATTGTGCCCCGTAATCTGACTGGGAGAGCCTTTGTCAAATGTTAAGACGTGTGCATAAGTCATTGGTCGGGGAAAATATCAAAAATACGAGAGTACATCTATCTACCTATTTATCGACGCGACGGAAATAAAATCGAGAAAGGTAAGTAGGTAAGTGGATATTAATATATAAAAAATTAAAACTTACATGAGTTTTCGTTTTAAACATTATGTATATTTTTGTTTCTTCACTAAAGTGAATATTTTATAGAATACTAGCTGAACCTCGCAACTTCGTTCGCGTAGATATAGGTTTTTATATAGGATCGGATCGGATCCCATAATTCTTTTATGTACCTAAACTAAATGTAGCCTACGTTACTCCTTATAACATTGAAAGTTCCATTAAAATCGATCCAGCCGTTTCGGAGATTAGCTGGAATAAATAGACAGACCGACAAACATAAATTTAAACACACACCAGTTTAAAATAAGCCGTACGTTCAAAGATCCGGGTCCCAAGTTATTTGAACCCAATAAATGTCTGTCATTTCTGAACTAAAAAACCTATGACCTTGAAATATTTACGCGACAATAAATATAGTACTACCTTTCTAACAAAAAAAGAATGAGTGAAATCGAACTACGGGTTCATGAATTACAGCTAAATACACGTTTTAACTTTCATCCCCTCTCCCAAGGGAACCGTGCTGAATTTCGGGATAAAAAGTATCCTATGTCCTACCTCGGAGTATAAACTCAAATCGTACCAAGTTTCATTTGAATCCATTCAGTAGTTTCGGCGTGATGCGCGGCCAAGATACAGACAGACAGACAGACAGACAGACAGACAGACAGACAGACAGACAGACAGACAAAAATGAAAAAAATTACAGTTTTGGCTTCAGTATCGATTATAGAGTGACCTCCAATAAAAAATTTCAAAATATCTTCAATGTACAGAATTGGATCTGTTACAGTTTTATTATATTATAGAAGAAGATAGATTTTATACCGCTTTTATGATGCGTTAAGTGCATCGACATTTGGCTTATCTACTTAATATGCACAGAAAGGAGTATCTAATCTCGCTGATTTAAAAGGACTATAATTACCAATAATATAACTACAGCCCTTATTGTCGATAAGTTGTCGATCTGTAGATACAGGGCGGCTGGCCTGTACCTAGAAATATTTAAAGTTTGGTGTTAAGTTCATTTGTCTATCGATCTCAGTAGATAGGAACCTCTGTCTATTTGCTAAACTGCTTTACTTTACCTTAGATACTTAGATCTATCTGTTAGGGTAGTTGTATCAAGATCCTCAGAACTCAGAAGGTTATTCAGTAGGTGCCTACTGAAAAATGTGCCTTCAGCTCTTGCGTCTCCTCCGAGACTTGCGGGTTTTATGGTAATAGGTACATATACATAATAGGTATATTGTAAAAATTCATATTTAGTGAGTAAAAGCAACAATTTCGGCATTAATTAGTAATTATTATGCGACGACGTACCTAGTACCTCGTTCCGGGAGCGCTCTTTAATCTAACGTTATTAATAGCACTAAGCTTTGATGCATTTTAGTGAAATTCAGAACAACGTACATTTTGCTTTACGCGCGAGCACCTAATCTTGTGTTATTAGGAAAATGGCAACGTAATCCGATGAGGCACTGAGGTTATGAATCCGCCTGCAAAGCGGTTTATGTTTCAACAATAAATATATTTAAAACTAGTGGACCCGGCAGACTTCGTCCTGCCCGGTCACATACCGAGCACCGACATCGGCGCCACCTACTGAGACCGGATAGGTTACCGGTACCTGTATCCATCCAGGAACCCATTGAAATATACACACAAAATTTCATACAAATCGGTCCAGCCGTTTAGGAGGACTTAGGTGACAAACACACGTACAGAAGAATTATAATTATAGGTCCGGGGTGAGAGGGTGAGAGAGTTTACCGTATCCACGCGACGCGACAGGATGTTTGACAGTTACGAAACCCGTGAACATTTTTTATGAGAAAATGTTTTAAATACGTCATTTACGTAAATTAATTTTTTCGTAAATTTTCCAATGTTTTTAATAGTTATTATGCTATTTGGGACGGAGACAAATACAACAAATCAATAACCATGAAAATCACTCCAGCCGTTCTCGAGTTATAAGTGTTCGAACTAACACGACTTTGTTTTATATATATAAGATGAAGCACGTATCTATACTAATATAATAAAGCGGAAGAGTTTGTTTGTTTGTTTGTTTGTTTGTTTGTTTGAACGCGCTAATCTCTGGAAGTACCAGTCGGATTTGAAAAATTCTTTTTACATTTGGGAGTCCAATTTTTGGGGCAGGTTATAAGCTATTTAATATCCCTAAAATCCTCCCCTAAGGGGGTAAAATGGGGGTAGAAAGTTTGTATGAAAGTCCTATGTTTTTAAAGTTACAGACCTGAAAATCGGCATTTATATTATTAGTTTTAAATAATAAAAAGCTGTATATTTTATTTTAAAAAATCTTCCCTTAAGGGTGGTAAAATAGGGGATGAAAGTTGTAATGGGAAGTTTTAATTATGTTATTGTTATTATCAACTTGAAATTTGGAAAGTAGGTTAATTCTAAGGCATAGATATCAGCCTAGAAAAGATTTCACGAAAATCCTCCCCTAAGGGGGTAAAATGGGGGTAGAAAGTTTGTATGAAAGTCCTGTTTTTAAAGTTACAGACCTTAAAATCGGCATTTCGATTATTAGTTTTAAACAATAAAAAGCTGTATATTTTATTTTGATAAATCTTCCCTTAAGGGTGGTAAAATAGGGGATGAAAGTTTTAATGGGAAGTTTTAATTTATATTATTGTTATTATCAACTTGAAATTTGGTAGGTAGATTCATTCTAGGGTTTAGATATCAGCCTAGAAAAGATTTCACGAAAATCCTCCCCTAAGGGGGTAAAATGGGGGTAGGAAGGTTATGTTTTTGAAGTTATCTTGTTTTAGTTCAAGTGCTTAGTGCAAGTGTTTAGTGCCAGTATTTAGTGCCAGTGTTTAGTGCAAGTGTTTTGTGAAAGTGTTTAGATTCAGTATTTATGCAAGTGATAGCGCAAGTGTTTAGTGCCAGTGTTTAGTGCAAGTGTTTAGTGCAAGTGCTTAGTGCAAGTGTTTAGTGCCAGTGTTTAGTGTAAGTGTTTAGTTCAAGTGTTTAGTGCCAGGGTTTAGTGCAAGTGATTAGTGCCAGTGTTTAGTGCAAGTATTTAGTGCAAGTGTTTAGTGTAAGTGTTTAGTTCAAGTGTTTAGTGCCAGTGTTTAGTGCAAGTGTTTAGTGTAAGTGTTTAGTTCAAGTGTTTAGTGCCAGTGTTTAGTGCAAGTGATTAGTGCCAGTGTTTAGTGCAAGTGTTTAGTTCATGTGCCAGTATTTAGTGCAAGTGATAGTACCAGTGTTTAGTTCAAGTGTTTAGTACAAGTATTTAGTGCAAGTGATTAGTGCCAGTGTTTAGTGCCAGTGATAGTGCAAGTGTTTAGTGCCAGTGTTTAGTTCAAGTAATTAGTGCCAGTATTTAGTGCAAGTGATAGTGCCAGTGTTTAGTTCAAGTGTTTAGTGCAAGTGTTTAGTGCAAGTGATAGTGCAAGTATTTAGTGTCAGTGTTTAGTGCAAGTGATAGTGCAATTATTTAGTGGCAGTGCTTAGTGCCAGTGTTTAGTGCAAGTGTTTAGTGCAATGATAGTGCAAGTGTTTAGTGCCAGTGTTTAGTACAAGTGTTTAGTGCAAGTGATAGTGCAAGTGATAGTGCAAGTGTTTAGTGCCAGTGTTTAGTGCAAGTGTTAGTGAAAGTGTTTAGATTCAGTATTTATGCAAGTGATAGCGCAAGTGTTTAGTGCCAGTGTTTAGTGCAAGTGTTTAGTGCAAGTGCTTAGTGCAAGTGTTTAGTGCCAGTGTTTAGTGCAAGTGTTTAGTGTAAGTGTTTAGTTCAAGTGTTTAGTGCCAGTGTTTAGTGCAAGTGTTTAGTGTAAGTGTTTAGTTCAAGTGTTTAGTGCCAGTGTTTAGTGCAAGTGTTTAGTTCATGTGCCAGTATTTAGTGCAAGTGATAGTACCAGTGTTTAGTTCAAGTGTTTAGTACAAGTATTTAGTGCAAGTGATTAGTGCCAGAGTTTAGTGCCAGTGATAGCGCAAGTGTTTAGTGCCAGTGTTTAGTTCAAGTAATTAGTGCCAGTATTTAGTGCAAGTGATAGTGCCAGTGTTTAGTTCAAGTGTTTAGTGCAAGTGTTTAGTGCAAGTGATAGTGCAAGTATTTAGTGTCAGTGTTTAGTGCAAGTGATAGTGCAATTATTTAGTGGCAGTGCTTAGTGCCAGTGTTTAGTGCAAGTGTTTAGTGCAATGATAGTGCAAGTGTTTAGTGCCAGTGTTTAGTACAAGTGTTTAGTGCAAGTGCTTAGTGCAAGTGTTTAGTGCCAGTGTTTAGTGCAAGTGTTTAGTGTAAGTGTTTAGTTCAAGTGTTTAGTGCCAGTGTTTAGTGCAAGTGTTTAGTGTAAGTGTTTAGTTCAAGTGTTTAGTGCCAGTGTTTAGTGCAAGTGATTAGTGCCAGTGTTTAGTGCAAGTGTTTAGTTCATGTGCCAGTATTTAGTGCAAGTGATAGTACCAGTGTTTAGTTCAAGTGTTTAGTACAAGTATTTAGTGCAAGTGATTAGTGCCAGTGTTTAGTGCCAGTGATAGTGCAAGTGTTTAGTGCCAGTGTTTAGTTCAAGTAATTAGTGCCAGTATTTAGTGCAAGTGATAGTGCCAGTGTTTAGTTCAAGTGTTTAGTGCAAGTGTTTAGTGCAAGTGATAGTGCAAGTATTTAGTGTCAGTGTTTAGTGCAAGTGATAGTGCAATTATTTAGTGGCAGTGCTTAGTGCCAGTGTTTAGTGCAAGTGTTTAGTGCAATGATAGTGCAAGTGTTTAGTGCCAGTGTTTAGTACAAGTGTTTAGTGCAAGTGATAGTGCAAGTGATAGTGCAAGTGTTTAGTGCCAGTGTTTAGTGCAAGTGTTAGTGAAAGTGTTCAGGTTCAGTATTTAGTGCAAGTTATTAGTGTAAGTGTTTAGTTCAAGTGTTTAGTGCCAGTGATTAGTGCAAGTGTTTAGTGCCAGTGTTTAGTGCAAGTGATAGTGCAAGTGCTTAGTGTAAGTGCAAGTGTTTAGTGTAAGTGTTCAGTTTAAGTGCTTAGTGCAAGTGTTTAGTGCCAGTGTTTAGTGCAAGTGTTTAGGTTCAGTATTTAGTGCATGTGTCTGTATGTTGGCTGAAATTTTGAATGGAGCTACATTATGCCCTGGTACACATAGGCTACTTTTTATCCCGGAAAAGTATTCCTGTGGGACTAAAATAGATATAGACTTCCAAAAACGCGATAAATGGCGCTGACTTTTCTTAGGTAAATCACGCTCACATAGCACATTATTACAATAGTTGCATGCAACTCTTGTCATACGCATAGAGATGCACTTTTTATCCTGGAAAAATCCACAGTTCCCATGGAATTTTGAAAAACCGAAATTTATAGCTACAGCTATACGTAGATTAGGCTATAGCAAACTTCCTTGAAAGTAGCGGGAAGGGGAACCGGAAATACACGATTCCCTCGGGATTTGTGAAAAACCGAAATTCACGCGGGCGAAGCCGCGGGCAGAAGCTAGTTATTTAATAAAAGAGTTAGCTAAATACCTATACTTCCTATATCTTCTAGCTTTGATGATTGCCTATGAAAATGTACTCTCCAGAATAGACAATTATCCTACAGAGGAACATAAGTAGCGAACATCTTGTAGGTACATAGATATTTGGGGTGTTAGCCAGGTAACCTCCAAGTGTGCCTGGGTGCTGTTGGTCCTCTTGGATCCGTCCGAAGGGAAGAGCAGTATTCGGGCCGGTGCGCCCTGGTTACCGGTAACATGGTTAATAATTTTCCTATACGGGGATATTGTTAGCCATGGCCAATGACCTGGCAGAGGGAGGTTTCTCCGCGTGTCCCTCTGATTAGCAGAGGGCACTGCGGAAGAAACTGGGGGTGAGACACCCCGGGGCGAGGGGCAGCGATGCCCATCGCGGGAGGAAGAAAATCTCATTAAAAAATTACGGGAGGGCGCGAGCCTCTGGAGGGACAGCCCAGAGGCAAGCGGGAGCCCCAGCTGGGACGGCTGCCGGACGCCTGGGATGCATACTTTGGGTTCCCCAGGCGTCCAGCACAGACAGCATGAGGGTCATGCCGTGGTGGTTTTTAGTTGGTATACCTGGTTGGAGTCCCACATAACCTTCGTTCTGCCGCATTCGGCCGCAGAACGGGGGTAGGTACCTATAAAAAGTTTTCCACCACGTCAAAAAAAAACGGTACATAGATACCTAAGGGGTTGTCCATTAATCACGTGATGTTTTTTTAACATTTTTTAACCCCTCCCTCCCCCTTGATGATACGTGGTGAGGTTTAAGACTATCCATCAACCCCCCAACAAAAATCACGTGTATTTTTTAGTAAGTAGGTAGGTACCTACAAAGAATCTTAAATTTTTATAATATTATTTTTAAGTAGGTACCGGTATAAAGTATAATCTAATCCTTAATTCTAGAAAATGTTTAGAAATCACGCGTTTGAAAAATAAGTACATATGATATCTTACTATACCCCCCCCTCCCCCCTTGTGATATTTCGTGATTTTTGTCGAACCCCTCCCACCCACCCCCTTTCGAACCTCACGTGATTAATGGACAGCCCCTAAGTATACCTAACCAAAATATAGTAGGTACATAAAATGATGTAGGTACGTACCTATACGTTTTTCATTTCACATACACACACAACTACACATTTGGATATACTTTGCGGAACTCTACGATACAAGTAGCTAAAAGCAAAATTATCTTGCCATAATCCGCCAAAACAGACAAATCTTATTATGGTACAATGTGCAGCATGCGCTCTGCACCGCCCGCCCTCCCGCTGCTAGACACGCAGGAAAAACAAGCAACCAACCACACAATACGTATCATCACGCAACACCACATAAACCCTCCAAAAGGCGCCGGAGCATCCTCAAGAAATATTGACTCTACAGTGCACGATTGCAAAGATGCTTTCTGTTCTTTTTACAGTTTTTCCTTGAGTATAAATCTATACATTTGCACCTGAATCACAGAATAAATCCTGAAAGTGCCCAGAAAATATGTTATCCCGCATACATCGGTCTCTCAAATGCTCCTTATGTCGCATTATCGAGCCAATATTACCGATATAAAACATTTTAAAACGCCCCGAGGAAATGGCCGCCGAAATGCGTAATTCGGCATAGCGATCCCCGGTCACCGTCTAAAAATGTAAAAATGGTTCCCTTGCATATTTTCCTAAGTGCCATAAAGTATGACATTTATTACGGTCAGATCTGCTCGAACCACTATTGATAGGCAAATGAGAGAGTTTTTTAAAAGAAAAACGATGTCTGCTTTTTATGTGTTCTTTGGATAAGATATTTTTTAGAAGTTGCTACTTATTTGAACTCGCGTATAATGTCCTAATCTTTAATAGTCAGGCAGCCGAGGAACAAATTTTTTAGTGATTAATAACAAGCTGAATCTTCGTGAGTAGGTTCGTTTCCACGAGACGACCAAGTTTTTATCTATGAAAATTCTCGATGGAGGTAGCTACTCGAGTGCGCAGAGATTTTTAAATTTTTAATTTATACTTGTGATTAAAAGCTGCTTGTAAGTTACCTACCTCTACATACACTATCTCTAAACCAAATTGAAAGGTCTAAATGTAGACCTGATGCTATCCATTTTCTAACGGAACACGCCTGCTGCTGATAAATAACCGAATTAGTGTACTAATATCAAAGGATTTGGGGTCTACTAAGTATTTTTGTTAATGTCTAACTAGTTATATGCAATTAAATAGGTACCTAATTTTAAATCTTGGACCTTTTGCTGCCTAATATCATCTGTCTTCTGAGTTCCAAGTCAGTTTCCGCCAGCAAAATTTACTTATTAAAAATGATAAAACGTCTCTATCACTGATAAATCTGATAATAGCAATAACTCCTCGAGTAGGTCAAGCACAATAGTGAGTGTCATCTATAATCGTATATTAAAGCCCTTATCCCAAAGCACCTTTGCGACAATAGAAAGGAATAAATCGCCGAAAAGTGCCCACATAAAAATGACTTACGGTTTCAATAGCAAAATAAAGCTACGTGCAGATGAAAAGCACTTCTTACACTCGTACCTACGTGTAAAATCATAGCAACAATTTACAAACAAAGCTGTCAGTCTGATCAATTAGACGAAACAAGCATCTACATAACTAAGGTAAGGTAGGTACGTACCCTAAGGATTTAAGGGTGTAGGTATGCCCCGTTCACCAACTGATTTAAGGTAATTTGCTTAATTTAATATTTTTTTGCCGATAGAAGAAGCTGATACCTACTCAGAATTAATATAGTAAGTACCTGATGAGAAACACGAATAAAAATACTTAGCAAATATAAAAATTTAACCGGCATTTATATTTATGTCAATATTGTTGTACGGGTCAAACACCTATCACCCCATGGATATTCGGATATTCGGCGGGGGTTAAAACTCAGTTCACGCACCAGGCGGCAAATGCGAAATCGTAATAAAACTATCCATACCTATATCACATGTAAAGTAGGCAGGCAGTCATAATATTGAAAACTTCTAAAGTCCATCAATAAATGTGACACTGAGCGGGGAACTTTACGCTTTATCCGCTTAATAGGGCTTACTGCAGCGCGATATCGATATTTGTTAGTCGATAAATACTATAAGCATTAATATTAGAGCGATCTAAACAGGTAGCTATAATAATACCTAATATGCAAGTAGTGCTTATAATATGGCAACTAAGAGATAATCACTGCTCGTTTTGGTTACATTTCCCCTAATTTTCTGGCTTTCAGCCTGAAAATTGGGTAATCTACTTATTGTGCCTAACATCTATAACCAGTGTTGATCAGGCAAATATGAGGTAATATGCACTTAGGTAGATTTTATCTATCTATTTATCTTCTATACATATAATAAAATCATAGACTTGCCGTATCAGTACATTAAAGATTTTTGCAAAATAATAACTGGGGGATGTTAGGGATAAGTAATAGAACGTAAAAAAGCTATTTATGAAATTTTTGCCTGTTTGTCTGTATGTTTGTGCGCGCTTCACGCAAAAATTACTGAATGGATTGAAGTTAAACTTGGCAAGATTTAAGTTCATACTACGAAGTAACATATAGGATACTTTTTATCCCGAAATTCAGCACGGTTCTCTTGGGAGAGGGGATGAAAATCAAAATATGTACTTAGCTGTAATAATTCATTCAGTCATTAAGTCCGATTTCATTCAGTCTTTTTTTGTTAGAAAGGAAATACATTAAATACTGTCCCGTAAATATTTCAAGGTCATCGGTTTTGTAGCTCATAAATTACAGACATCACAACACTCAGTATTCCAAATAACTTGGAGTGTACAGGAAACTTTGAACGTCCGGATTATCATCTTAAACTGGTGGTTAGTAGGTTATATACCTAAACCATAATAACATAGTAATATTAGGTTTTTCTAGACTGGCCTGGCTAAAAATGTGACTAAGGTTATAGGCGAGGACATGATCGACTGAAAAGGGTACCTAAACTTTTGTGTAATTTTAAGACTTTTTTCTGAATCTAGATATATGTAAGTAAATATTTATTTGATAACATTAAAACATCGATACTTCATTTAATCTCGTCTGCACTATTTCTGACAGCGAAGGCGTCGAATCGAAGGAACCGCAACTATCAAAGAGAAATCTTTTCCGTGTATCAATAACGCCGACCGAGGCGCCGACTAGACACATTGCGCTCCTTTATGTGCTTGACATCGTAGCTTATCGTTTAGAATCACAACGCAAATGTGATATGATTCTTAGGGCTCGTCCAGAACATAAATAAAGCGTTTGCTCAGACTTTAATATATATATAGCTGCTCGTGCTGATTCATTGACTGACTCACTGATTGATCACCCCTCCTGTAAAATTTTGTATGAAAAATTTTTTTTTCACTAATGGTTTCATATAGAGGACAAAAATTCATTCGGAACAAAAATATGGAGAGAGCTGATGATTGAGGATTTCGAAGACTGGTGAAGAGCACGCTTAAGGTATTGAAGATAGGTGGAGGGTACTCGAACAAATGTCACTCGAAACGTCATCCAATTGGCAGTGAGCTGAAAAAAAATTCAAAATGGCGAAAAAAGATGGCCGCCATACAAATTTCGTCGGTGTCCATCTCGGAGGGTATAAAAGATGGAAGAGTAGTTTCTTCGCAAAAGATGATCAGGATCCAAAGGTCTACCCGATGAATAGAAAAAAAATTCAAAATGGTGGAATTTATTTTTCCATAGAAAATGTATGACGAATATTGAAGAGACTACAAGTTGTAAACTATGCAAGGCTTTGATGCGGTTCTTTGGAGAACTCTCAATGAAAAATATGGGAAGACATGATGATTGAGGGTTTGGAAGATGGTTGAGGAGCCCGGGCAGGGTATCGCAGATAGATGGGAGGTGCTCAAACAAAAATTACTCAAAACCTCATCCAATTGGCACTGAGCTGAAAAAAAAAACAAAATGGCGGATTCAAGATGGCGGCTATACAAATTTCGTCGGTGTCTATCTCACCAAGTATAAAAGATGGAAGAGTGATTTCTTGGCAAAAGATGATCAAGAACTAAAGATCTACAATTTGATGAACAGAAAAAAATCAAGATGGCAAAATTTATTTTTTTCACACAAAATATACAATGGCGAATATTGAAGAGACTATAAGTTGGGAAACTATACAAGACTTTGTTTTAATAAGATATAAGAACTCTCCTTCTGGAAAATGATTCGGAGAAAAAAATTTGGAGAGTGATGATGATCGAGGGTTTGGAAGATGGATGAGGAGCACGGCCTGGGTTAAAGATGCTGAAAATGATAGAAGAAGGTGGAGGCTGCTAAAACAAAAATAATACTGAAATCCCCGCGGTCCGCTTTAGCGGGCCGCGCAGCCAAGCGCCCTACTAGTTAATATATATATAGCTGCTCGTGCTGATTCACTGACTGATTGATCACCTCTCCTGTAAAATTTTGTATGAAACATTTTTTTTTCACAAATGGTTTCGTATAGAGGACAAAAATTTATTCGGAACAAAAATATGGAGAGAGCTGATGATTGAGAATTTCGGAGACGGGTGAAGGGCACGCTTAAGTTATTGAAGATAGGTGGGGGGTGCTCGAGCAAATGTCACTCGAAACGTCATCCAATTGGCAGTGAGCTGAAAAAAAATTCAAAATGGCGAAAAAAAGATGGCCGCCATACAAATTTCGTCAGTCTCCATCTCGGAGGGTATAAAAGATGGAAGAGTGGTTTCTTCGTAAAAGATGATCAGAATTGAAAGGTCTACTCGATGAATAGAAAAAAATTCAAAATGGCGGAATTTATTTTTCCATAGAAAATGTATGGCGAATATTGAAGAGACTACAAGTTGTGAACTATGCAAGGCTTTGATTTTGCTATTGAGGCTATTGAAGGCGGTTCTTTGGAGAACTCTCAATGAAAAATATGGGAAGACATGATGATTGAGGGTTTGGAAGATGGTTTAGGAGCCCGGGCAGGGTATCGCAGATAGATGGGAGGTGCTCAAACAAAAATTACTCAAAACCTCATCCAATTGGCACTGAGCTGAAAAAAAACAAAATGGCGGATTCAAGATGGCGGCTATACAAATTTCGTCGGTGTTTATCTCACCAAGTATAAAAGATGGAAGAGTGGTTTCTTGGCAAAAGATGATCAAGAACTAAAGATCTACAATTTGATGAACAGAAAAAAATCAAGATAGCTAAATTTATTTTTTTCACACAAAATATATGGCGAATATTTCAATATTCGCCATATATTTTGTGTGAAAAAAATAGAGACTATAAGTTGGGAAACAATACAAGACTTTGATATGGTTCCTTTCCAAATATGTTTTTATGGAAGAACTCTCCTTCTGGCAAATGATTCGGAGAAAAAAATTTGGAGAGTGATGATGATCGAGGGTTTGGAAGATGGATGAGGAGCACGGCCAGGGTTAAAGATGCTGAAAATGATAGAAGAAGGTGGAGGCTGCTAAAACAAAAATAATACTGAAATCCCCGCGGTCCGCTTTAGCGGGCCGCGCAGCCAAGCGCCCTACTAGTTAATATATATATAGCTGCTCGTGCTGATTCACTGACTGATTGATCACCTCTCCTGTAAAATTTTGTATGAAAAATATTTTTTTCACTAATTGTTTCGTACAGAAGACAAAAATTCATTAAGAACAAAAATATGGAGAGAGCTGATGATTGAGGATTTCGGAGACGGGCGAGGGGCACGCTTAAGGTATTGAAGATAGGTGGGGGGTGCTCGAGCAAATGTCACTCGAAACGTCATCCAATTGGCAGTGAGTTGAAAAAAAATTCAAAATGGCGAAAAAAAGATGGCCGCCATACAAATTTCGGCTTCGGCTAACTCAGAGGGTATAAAAGATGGAAAAGTGGTTTCTTCGCAAAAGATGATGAGGATCCAAAGGTCTACTTGATGAATAGAAAAAAAAATCAAAATGGCGGAATTTATTTTTCCATAGAAAATGTATGGCGAATATTGAAGAGACTACAAGTTGTGAACTATGCAAGGCTTTGATGCCGTTCTTTGGAGAAGTCTCAAAGAAAAATATGGGAGGACATGATGATTGAGGGTTTGGAAGATGGATGAGGAGCCCGGGCAGGGCATTGTAGATAGATGGGAGGTGCTCAAACAAAAATTACTCAAAACCTCATCCAATTGGCAGTGAGCTGAAAAAAATTCCTAAATGGCGGATTCAAGATAGTGGCCATACAAATTTCGTCGGTGTCTATCTCACTGAGTATAAAAGATGGAAGAGTGGTTTTTTGGCAAAAGATGATCTAGACGTAGTTTACTTGATGAACAGAAAAAAACAAGATGGTGAAATTTATTTTTCCATACAAAATATATGGCGAATATTGAAGAGAATGTAAGTTGGGAACTGATGCAAGACTTTGATACAGTTCCTTTTCAAAATCTTTTTTTATGGAAAAACTCTCATTCTGACAAATTATTCGGAGAAAAAATATGGAGAGTGATAATGATCGAGGGTTAGGAATATGGGGGAAGATAGGTGGAGGCTGCTCAAACAAAAAATACCTGAAAACAAAACCTCGCGGTCCGCTTGCGGGCCGCGCACCCACGCGCCATACTAGTTAATATATATATAGCTGCTCGTGCTGATTCATTGACTGACTCACTGATTGATCACCCCTCCTGTAAAATTTTGTATGAAAAATTTTTTTTTCACTAATGGTTTCGTATAGAGGACAAAAATTCATTCGGAACAAAAATATGGAGAGAGCTGATGATTGAGGATTTCAAAGACGAGCGATGGGCACGCTTAAGGTATTGAAGATAGGTGGGGGGTGCTCGAGCAAATGTCACTCGAAACGTCATCCAATTGGCTGTCAGTTGAAAAAAAATTCAAAATGGTGAAAAAAAGATGGCCGCCATACAAATTTCGTCGGTGTCCATCTCGGAGGGTATAAAAGATGGAAGAGTGGTTTCTTCACAAAAGATGATCAGGGTCCGAAGGTTTAATTGATGAATAGAAAAAAATTCAAAATGGCGGAGTTTATTTTTCCATAGAAAATGTATGGCGAATATTGAAGAGACTACGTATAAAAGATCGAAGAGTGGTTTCTTGACAAAAGATGATCAAGACCTTTAGATCTACTTGATGAGCAGAATGATTCGAAGAAAAAATATGGAGAGTAATAATGATCGAGGATTAGGAATATGGGAGAGATAGGTGGAGGCTGCTCAAACCAAAATACCCGAAAGCAAAACCTCGCGGTCCGCTTGCGGGCCGCGCACCCACGCGCCCTACTAGTATATATATATAGCTGCTCGTGCTGATTGGGTCACTCACTCACTCACTGACTCATTGATCACCTCTCCTGAACAATTTTGTATGAAAAATTTTTTTTTCAATAATGGTGTCGTATAGAGGACAAAAATTCATCAAGAGGAAAAATATGGAGAGAGCTGATGATTGAGGATTTCAGAGACGAGCGAATGGCACGCTTAAGGTATTGAAGATAGGTGGGCGGTGCTTGAGCAAATGTCACTCGAAACGTCATCCAATTGGCAGTGAGCTGAAAAAAAATTCAAAATGGCGAAAAAAAGATGGCCGCCATACAAATTTCGGCTTCGGCTAACTCGGAGGGTATAAAAGATGGAAGAGTGGTTTCTTAGCAAAAGATGATTAGAATCCAAAGATCTACTCGATGAATAGAAAAAAATTCAAAATGGCGGAATTTATTTTTCCATAGAAAATGTATGGCGAATATTGAAGAGACTACAAGTTGTGAACTATGCAAGGCTTTGATGCGGTTCTTTGGGGATGTCTCAAAGAAAAATATGGAAAGACATGATGATTGAGGGTTTGGAAGATGGTTGAGGAGTCCGGGCAGGGTATTGTAGATGGATGGGGGCTGCTCAAACAAAAAATACTCAGAACCTCATCCATTTGGCAGTGAGCTGAAGAAAACATCAAAATGGCGGATTCAAGATGGCGGCTATACAAATTTCGTCGGTGTAGATCTCACCAAGTCTAAAAGATCGAAGAGTGGTTTCTTGACAAAAGATGATCAAGACTTTTAGATCTACTTGATGAACAGAAAAAAACAAGATGTCAGAATTTAGTTTTTCACACAAAAAAAAAATTTTTCATTGATGGTTTCGTATAGAAGACAAAAATTGATGCGGAAGAAAAATATGGAAAAAGCTGATGATTGAAGATTTTGAAGATAGGTGAGGAACACGGCCAGAGTATTAAAGATATTTGGAGGCTGCTCAAACAAAAACAATACTCGAAACCCCGCGGTCCGCTTTAGCGGGCCGCGCAGCCACGCGACCTACTAGTTATATATATAAAGCTACTTGAAGTCAGGTACTGATCACCTCTCCTGAACAATTTTGTATGGGACTTTTTCACCATAATTTTCATGTGTGTAAAATTCAAAAATATAAGGTCTACAAAATTATAGAGAGAGCTGAACGTGGAAAACTGACTAGGGTGCCCTAAGGGATCTCGAAAACTATCAGTCGGAAAGGTACCGTCCCGAAACAAAAAATGTTCAAAACCTTGGGCCATTGGGTGAACCGGTGAAAAAAATATGGCCACCAAACAAAAAAAAATTTCGTCTCCATACAAAAATTTTGCAAATTTTCAAGAGGCTCTCCAGAACAATTTTGTATGGAACTTTTTTCGCCTCACTATTTATATGCGTAGAACTTATGGGTCTTCCTTCAGGAAAAATATGAAACGTCATGAATGTGGAAAATTTACCAGAGTACCTCATGGGTCCTCCAAAACTACCAGTCATACAGACATGGTCCCAAACAAATGTTATTAAAGACCTTGGGCCATTAGGTGAACCGGTAAAAAAAAGATGGCCGCCGAACAAAAAAAAATTTTCTCCATATAAATTTTTTGGGTAATTTTCAAGAGGCTCTCCAGAACAATTTTGTATGGAACTTTTTTCCCTTCACTATTTATGTGCGTAGAACTTATAGGTCTTCCTTCAGAAAATTATGAAACGACATGAATGTGGAAAATTTACCAGAGTACCTCATGGGTCCTCCAAAACTACCAGTCATACAGACATGGTCCCAAACAAATGTTATTAAAGACCTTGGGCCATTAGGTGAACCGGTGAAAAAAAGATGGCCACCGAACAAAAAAAAATTCTCTCCATACAAATTTAGTGAGTTCTTTTCAAGAGGCTCTCCAGAACAATTTTGTATGGAACCTTTTCCCTTCACTATTTATATACGTCGAACTTATGGGTCTTCCTTCAGAAAAATTCTGAAACGTCATGATTGTGGAAAATTTACCAGAGTACCCCATGGGTCCTCCAAAACTACCAATCATACAGACATGGTCCCAAACAAATGTTATTAAAGACCTTGGGCCATTGGGTGAACCGGTAAAAAAAAGATGGCCGCCGAACAAAAAAAATTTTCTCCATACAAATTTTTTGGGTTCTTTTCAAGAGGCTCTCCAGAACAATTTTGTATGGAACTTTTTCCCTTCACTATTTATGTGCGTAGAACTTATGGGTCTTCCTTCAGGAAAATTATGAAACGTCATGAATGTGGAAATTTTACCAGAGTAGCTCATGGGTCCTCCAAAACTACCAGTCATACAGACATGGTCCCAAACAAATGTTATTAAAAACCTTGGGCCATTGGGTGAACCGGTAAAAAAAACATGGCCGCCGAACAAAAAAAATTCTCTCCATACAATTTTTTTGGGTTCTTTTCAAGAGGCTCTCTTAGACATTTTTGTATAGATCCTTTTTTTCCACTAAACGCATGCATAGAACTGATTAGTGTCCTTTCAGAAAAGATACGAAACGTGATACCAATATTTCTTTCTATCTTTCAAGAGACTCTCCAGTATATTCTGGTATTTGGTATGGCCTCCCATTTCTTTATTTTACGAATATTGAAAAGACTACAAGGCACGCGAGCTGCTTGCAGCTCGCGCACCGAGCGCAACACTAGTTACTTTATATTTATAACAAAACAGATTTAGTTATCTGTCGCGGTTAAAGAATCAAATGAAAATTAGTTCTGTCAAAATATTTTATTCATTATAGGTACATACATACCTGGTAGTTGGTACCTACTTAAGTATTAGGTCCCGTCCCTTCCATCCGTTCCAATCACACAGCTTTCTTATTTTTCAACAAAACTATCTGTCGCGTTATACTTACACCTCTCTTTTCTTTTTTTGATGTGATAACGTCTTTATATCGATGAAAGCCGGCCGCACGCACGAAAAAGCATGACTTCACGTACACATTGAGTCACGTACCGCCTAGTCGAGTGTGCTAGAGAGAGCGCGAAAAAGCGATAGAGAGCTAATGTTTTCTTATGACGTCATCACGTAAAATTATCGTCCGTAAACCGACTTTACTGACAACCAATTTACAGGCCTACAGTAGGGTATCTACTTAGTGACCTTTACCTACCTAGTCACTTAGTTACCTATAAACGTAACTAGGTTACAGATCAAAGAAATTGTTGCAATTATTGGTTAAAGTTAAAACTAAGTATGTAGGTACCTTATACCTACCTACTAAAAGATCCGTTGAACTACTTAATTTTTAAAAGTTAATACACACAACAAAAGAGCATCATCTCAATACGGCGAGGGCGTGAAATGATTTTCTTTGGCGTATGCAGATTAGGGGTGCGCGGCGACGGGGCGCGGGATTAGTTCCGGTTTATTTTTTATAGGATTGCGATGATAAATGTTGCCGTTCGCCGGGCTAACGGGCTAACGGGCTAACGGCTGGTGCGTGAAAAGTATTCAAATAACCACTTTTCCGACGCTTTGATCATTTGAATATTTTGATAGTTTACATCAATTTTGTGTGTTTTATATTGACGCGCTAGATGCCTATGGGCAACTATCGCCTGAGCGGCACTCTGTTCAACATTATACGTCTGAATTCTGAATGTCTGAGCAACGAGACGCTGTTGAAGGCTGCACGGGAGTTCGAACGAAAGCTTAGCGTTTCGTAGCTACCGTAGAGACGCTCGAGCATCTTCTTTAAACGTAAGCATGTCATGGATGTCAGAGGCTTGAAGTTCAGGCGATACCTAGTAGCCAATGTGCTACCAGCCTAACGGCCTACCGTCAATAAGGTTATATCTGTTAAGCGGATTTAAGACTGATATCTTTAAAGTAAAGTTTGATTTGCTCAGTCTTAACTGAAGTTGAAAATGAAACAGATAGGTATAAGTTAATAGGCATGTCTAATTTTAATTTCGAAAGTGTAGTCTAAGCAACGTCACAGTAGGTGCACTCAATATAGGACCTCATCCTAATTAATGTTCAGCCGCACTTAGGGAATTTAGATTACATATATCTATTTAAAAGCTAATGATACATTGCGTTGTGCGATGCACTTTTAAGTGCATTGCATAACGCACATTGTCGGACAACGAAAGTGCGTCGAGGACTGTACTGTTCAGCAGGCCCTAATTGTTTCAAGTATACTTAGTCACAACTCAATAAGTTACTCAAATTATTCAAACATATTTCATAAATTGATAGAGTGATAGATAAGCATCTAAAGGTAGGTGAAGAATTTTCAGATAAACATTGAATGAACACAACATGACGCTGTCTCCTATCACGGATGCTCGGTTTCGAAGTCAGACAAAAAACGAGTAAAATCACGAGGCGGACGGGAGGACGGACGATTGCCGAACCCAAAATATGATTTATAGATCGGCCGTCATCGGCAATGCGCTTTCTATACGTCAGGACATGTCACAAGCTAGCGCGGCGGCTTGGGGGATGAAGAAAAATACATTTCGCTGTAAAGTCTCCCTATCTTCCTATTCGTAATGTAGAATAGAATAGAATAGAAAAGTTTTTTATTCAAATAAACTTTTACAAGTACTTTTGAATCGTCGATTGAGTCTACCACAGGTTCGGAATGCAGTTCCAGCCGAGAAGAACCTGCAAGAAACTCGGCATAGGTAATCGTCATCATAGGTACGTACCTACTCAAATATTAGGCTTAAACTTACGCGATCAAATCACGTCAATGAATCAAATCACATCAATGCTGACATTGATGTCAGCATCGATTAGAATTTTATCTATTGAAAATATCCTACTATCCTAATTATAATATTATAAATGTGAAAGTGTGGATGTTTGGATGTTTAGATGTTTGGATGTTTGGATGTTTGGATGTTTGTTACTCAATCACGCCGCAATTACTGTACCGATTTGGCTGAAATTTTGAATGGAGATAGATTATGCTCTGACTTAAAACATAGGCTACTTTTTATCCTGGAAAAATCCACAGTTCCCACAGGATTTTGAAAAAACCGAAATCTATAGCTACAGCTATAGGTAGATTACTATAGAAAATTTTCTTGAAAGTAGGTATAAAGGTTGGAAAAGGGAGCGGGAACGGGAACCGGAAATCCACGATTTCCTCGGGATTTGTGAAAAACCGAAACTCACGCAGGCGAAGCCGCGGGGATTCTCTAGTATAAAATATATGTGATACAAAATAGCCATTCCGAATCATTTCCGAATCATATACTTAGGTACCTACCTAACTACATAGAAATAGATAGCCCGGAGAAAATATTATCTCTAAGAAAAAAAAATATCCGGGAACGGCTGAACATTTGTATGAAATCGAACAATAATCGCTCATATTGTCAGTTACAATACAATTTGTTTGGAAACTCGGCGCGTGATAGAAATAATAACAAATGATTCGCGCCCTAACACCGCCTGGCGTTGAAAGATCACGCCTATTGCTCTTTACTGATGAAAAAAGAACAAGCTTTTATAACCTTCATTTATGTATCTACGAGCTGTTGCCCGCGACTTCGTCCGCGTGGATTCATATTATATGTATGTCTCATATAAATTTTCAACCCCTATTTAACCCCCTTAGGGGTTGAATAAGGGTTGAAAACTGCGCTTTCCATGCAGTGCGTGGTCGCCATTCTGGCACACTTCAGGACTGCAACTTCTGTAGGTGTGTAGGATGTATGCACCACGCCCATGGTCATATTTTAGTGCCAAGTGTAGAGTCCACACTTGTACCAATCATTTTTACCAGCAACAAATTCATCAGAGATGAATAATTTTTATTCATCTCATAATTTGATATGCTACTAGAATATCAGAGTCATTAGCAAATACAATCAATATTCTTGGCACCGTTCGACGCATGCATTATTTACATAATATTTGTACAAAATGCACACCACAAAAGTGCAAGTGGTGGTAGACCACCACTACAGCGTATTAACGTCCCACTGCTGGATACAGGCCTCCTCTCTCATAGGAGAGAGGGAATTAGAGCTTAAACCCGCCACGCTGTTACAATGCAGGTTGGCGGGCTTTACGACTATTGTCTCATGATAGTGATAATAACGACCGACTGCTTAACGCGCTCTTCGAGGCACGGAGGTAAAACACCGCCAACTACCACCGGTCTGGCACTATGAATTTCTGGACAGAAAAATCCAATACCTAACAATTAATTATTTGCCCGACCCGGGAATCGAACCCGGGACCTCGTGATCTGCAGTCGAATATACTAACTACTAGACCAATGAGCAGGGACTGAAAGCGGTAGAGCAGGGGTTCCCAAACTTTTTTGCTCATAGAACACTTTCAAAATTTAGCTAGTTCCGAGAATATGTTAGAAATGTAGCTACAGGGGGTCCCCCTGTAGCTACATTTCTAACATATTCCCAAAACTCGAAAAAAAATGTGAGTATTATATCTTACTATGGAAAGCATTGCGGCTGAGTTCCAACCAGGAAATTCGTTTTCGAAAAAAGTGAGAATTGATTGGTTAATTGATTGTGCTGTGAGTGGACGTCAAAAAGTAAAGTTCTGTAAAGTACTTTAAGTTAAGTACTGAATATGGAATATGCAAGTTTTTACAAGTAACAGTCGCTGAGCTTCTTAAAATATTATCTGCCTACATTGTTAGATGAAGTCAAGCCAACATTTTATGTCTTCATTATCGAAAGCAGATACATTTTCGTGGACCCCCGCTTACAACTCGTGAACCCCCATTTTTTTGTCACGCCAACGTAGACCCCCGTCGAGTCTCCTGTGGACCCTTGGGGGTCCACCTGGACCACTTTGGGAACTACTGCGGTAGAGCATATCATACCACCGTTATCATACCGGTACAAAATAGGTACCAAAATCTCAACCTTTATAAAAGATACCTTTATTTAACCGCTTTGCGATTTCGGTGCCGAAAAAATACGAAAAGGTGCGCGCGCGGGGGTGAAGAATTTGGCCACGTGCCGCGCGCCGCGCGTCCCCCGCTTCCCGTCGGTTCTTGTGTTTGTTAAAAAGTAAGGATTTTAAGAAATTCCAAATTCTAAATCTAAAAATAAGAACATTAAAGAATAAAGAATGCCGAAGTGGTGGGATTCATTCAACGGCACATCAAAGTAAAGCCTTATTAGATAAAAATATCGATATAAATAGCGGTACCGAAATAAAAGTACCGTTTTTTATTTCGGTACCGCTAAACTGAAATATAAAGGTACAGAAATAAAGAGGTACCGAAATGAAGCGGTACCGAAATTATAGGTATTTAAACATTTCGCTACTTTTATTAAAAGGGTAGGCCCATTACCGCTAAATAAAACTAGGTACCATTAAATTCCGGTTATTCAGTCCCTGCCAATGAGGCAGTAAAATGGTCGCATTGTCCCAGTAATTCATGGTAATAAAACGTGTTATTAACGGCATAAAAACAATTAATACAAGTGACGCCCGTATCAGTCAGCGGCATACGAGCTATTAGTATATTATCAGCTATGCGTTTAAATCCTGAAGAGTATTTTAAGATCCTTGATGTGAATAGGACAAATATTTATTTATTTAATTGTTAACAATATGTAGTCACATTATTTGTGTAGGTATTTGTCTATTCAGCTCCTTTGATGCGCGTTGAAAAACCGACAGCTGTGCGGCTGCGGATGCGTGTACGTTTGTTATTCGTCATAATCAAGGTTCGAATTATTAATCTGTGGATAGCGAAGTGAAGTGCCACCCGTAGTGCCACCCTAAGGTGCCACCATATCGTTCTTCTTCTTCTTTGATTTATTGGCTTTTTTACAGAAGAGGGGGTGGGGTTAGGGGTATAATTTCTCTTAGTTTTTCACCATATCCTGTTCTGTGGCTATCAGCAGCTGTGACTGTCAGTGTCAAATGTCGGTCTGCTGTCAAGTGTCATTGATTGTAAATTTTTGCAAATTGCAATTTAAATATTATTAATACTTTGCAAGTTTGCTGTAGTGCATTGTAATTTCATTGTATATGTTCGGTCAACACTAATTATAAATTACAAATAAAAAGCTAAGTAGTTTCTTTATCATAAAAAGGAAAAAATCAAAGTTATTTATCACCTAAAATAATAAAGTAAGTGATCGGTGGAATGGTTGAAGGACTAAAAATAATCGATTAATAAGTCATTTAAAATAGAAAGAAACATTGTTTTCAGGATGAGATGGACGGTGCACATTGAAGGTGGTCCTAGACGTGTTAATCATGCGGCTGTATGCGTTGAAGACAAGATATACTCATTTGGTGGGTACTGCTCAACAGAAGAGTATAAAGATTGGGATCCCATTCCAGTGCATGTGCTGGACACAACTACTCTCAGGTGGAGGCCTGTGAGCTACACGAAACGCGACGCCGTGGTACCTTTGCCTTTTCAAAGATATGGACACACAGTTGTTGCACATGGACACAAGGTAAATTAATTTGGTACTAAATATGTGGACAGATATCACCCTAACATGAGCCTTTAATCTATATATATAAAAGAAAGTTGTGTTAGTTACACTATTTATAACTCAAGAACGGCTTTACCGATTTGGACGAAAGGTGTAGAGGTAGACAAGGCCTTGGAAAAGGACATAGGGTACTTTTTATCCCGGAAAATTAAAGAGTTTTTCCCATAAAAAAAAGGTTCATGGGTTTCATAACTGTCGAATATTTATTGTTCATCCCGTCGATACGACAAAGTCTCTCACCTGTACCTATAGGTATAAATCTTTTGTACGTGTTTGTCATCTAACTCCTCCTAAATGGCTGGATCGATTTGGATGAAAATTTGTGTGTATATTTCAATGGGTTCCTGGATGGTTTGAAAACACAATTACCGGGTAGGTACAGGTATCTTACTGGGTCTCGGTAGGTGGCGCTGATGTCGGTATGTCACCGGGCAGGACAATGTCTGCCGGGTCCGCTAGTAATAATTATTTCTCATTTCTACTTTGGTAGTGTCACAATAACTTTACATGAATCAGTGGTGTAAGTATAATGTTTGAGGCCCATAGCATATTAATCGAGTAAGACATCTCCTGTCCAATATAAAACTCAACCAATATTAAAGTTTTTATTTTAAAATAAATAAGGGGGGCCCCTTCCAGCTGAGGGCCCATGGCATTTTGCCGAAATGCCACCCTATAGTTATGCCACTGACACGAATATACATATTTTGTCTATGACACTTACTGAATAAATATGTTTTCCATCTTTCTTCTTTTAAGGTTTACATGTGGGGTGGCAGAAACAATGCTGTAGCATGCGACAAACTGTCATGCTTCGATACCAAGAAGCTACAATGGAGCATGCCTCAAGTGACTGGTATGGTGCCATATGCAAAGGACGGGCATTCCGCTTGCATTATTAAAAACAAGATGTACATTTTTGGAGGATATGAATACATGTTCGACCAATACTCGCAAGAGGTTCATTGCTTAAACTTGGACACAATGCAGTGGACCTACGTTCACACACAGGGTTCTCCACCTTGCCATCGAGATTTTCACACAGCAATTGCATATAACGACAGGATGTACATATACGGAGGAAGAGGAGATATAAACAGTCCATATAATTCTGATGATGAAATATACTGCCCACAGGTTTTCTATCTTGATACTGCCACTGAAACTTGGGTTAATGTGAATGCCAAAGGGTCATGGCCAGTGGCAAGACGAAGTCACTCCGCTTGTAAGTAATTAATTTACATAATAATAGTGAATTCTTGAGTCTTTTTAATACAAGTGAATTTTTAAAATTTTCCCAATGTTATTGAGCAGGCATTAATGTTTGAAAATCTTATCATTTTCTCTCCACTGAAAACATAATTTTCAGTTAAAAGAATAACGTATTCAACCAGTACATTAGTACATTTACAGTAGTACATTTTAATGAGTTGTTAATCATATGTTAATTTTATATTCTAGGGTTATACAATGACATGTACATTTTTGGTGGATTGAACGCCAAAACAAAGACACATTTTAATGACTTATACAGATATTCTATGCAAGGAAATTACTGGGAGCAACTCAACGTTCGTGGAACAGGGCCTTGTCAAAGGAGGCGTCAAGCATGTATAAATTACAAGGACAAAGTTTACCTATTTGGAGGAACAAGGTGTGCTACAAGTTAATCGCAGACCAAGCTGCAAGAATCAAATCTTCGTTCAGTACTCAAAACCACAAATGTGACTGCAAAAGATATGAAAAAATATGCAATGGTTTATATACAAAAAAAAAAATGATGAAAGCAATATCACAAATATAACTACCCTCCCTTTTCTGCATTACGGTGAATTTGCCAATGCCTGTCAAGTGGTCATTTCACATTCATGGCTTTGAATGCTGAATGACAAATGAATTATTTGAAATCGGTTTTTATTAGCCAATATCAAAATAATAAAAAAAAAATATTTCTTTTACTTTTACAGCCCTTGCATACATAACAATTACGTCAGACCATTTGATGACTCTGACGATAGCCCTGAGAGATTAATGGACAATAGTGATTTGCATGTCATGGACTATTCACCAACATTGAAGACATTGGCTATCCTTGCAGTACTCGAATACAACTTGGATCAGTCCTCACTACCACAAGATATTATGTGAGTTAATAATGTAATTGTAACCACAAGTTATATATAATACTACTGATTTTTAGAAATAAATTAATATTATTTTCTTGTTTTCAGACTTGATATAAGGACTATGACATTACCAAATCGCATCAGCAGGCCTGTTAATCAGTCTGGATGAGTTTTACTTTCGACTTGGGTGATTCTACGTTAAGAGGTTTTTAAAGTAATAGAGGATGCGGCCAAGCGGAAAATTTCGAGTTTTTTCATGAAACTTTTATATTATGATTTCTGTCCTATTTATTTACCTTTTCACGTAAGAGCAAGTCACTTTATACATTTTTATTACTTTTTCGACGACCAGGGTAAATAGATCGGACAGGGGAGAGACATCAGAACCAAAAACGCAAAAACTACTGGATGGATTGAAATGAAACTTGGCATGATTTAAGTTCATACTACGGAGTATAACATATAGGATACTTTTTATACCAAAATTGAGCATGGTTCCATTGGGACAGGGGCTGAAAGTCAAAATGTGTACTAGGCTGTAATTCATTAACGCGTGATCCGATTTCATTCATTTTTTTTTTGTTAGCACGGTAATATGTACTTTAAAGATTGTTCCGTAAATACTTCAAGGTCGTCGGTTTTGTAGTTCAAAAATTACAGCCATCACAACCCTCAGTATTCCATATAACTTGGAACCCGGATTGTACAGGAACCTTTGAACGTCTGGATTTTCATCTGGGGCTACGTTAAAATTTGTATTTATCTGTCTCCGAAATGCTGGACCGATTTTGATGTGACTTTCATTGGGAAAACTTAAATGATGTGAAAGAGCTATAAAAAAATTAATACTCATTACTATAGTTCCATTTTAATGCGTGACTTTTAACAGTATGAGTGACTTTTAAACATTGTAAAAAATTGCAACATAGAATAAAAAAAACTGTTTTAAACGCATTGCCGCACAAGTTACCTCTTATTGTAGAATCACTCAGTCGAATTCAATTGCAGTGTATGCTTAAAATCACTTGAACTTTCTACTTGAAACAATCTTAGATCTATGCTTTCATTGTTCTAGTTAGAATGGGTAGATGTATGTTTGATTTTGATGTTGTTTCTGAGCACCGTTTAGCAAACATACCTAATTAAAAGCACAGAAATATTGGATGTAAAATGTGGCGATTAGTATATTTAAAATATAGGTATTTTAACTATTGTATGCGTAATTGTCGGCGCCCACTAGTCATAGGTACAAAAAGAATGCAGAGGTAAACTTGCCGACCATTATCATAGAAATGTCAACTTTAAACTTCATGTAATTATGGTTCATTGTTTGAAAAATCCCTTGCCGTGCCGCCAGTGCGCACCGGACTTTACTCTGTATATTACAATATCCAAGAAACAAGCTTCTAATATCTCTCTGTATTTAAGGTTACAATTTTGCCTGTAAAACAGCATGTAAGTTACAAAATAGCTTGAATTATATTTTCTTGCATATCAGTTGATGAAATACACAGGCCAGTTTCAAATATAGGATCATTAAATAAAAGTATTACCTACATCATATTGTTCTCTTTAAAAACAATTAAAAAAAAACAAATCAGGATAAAATATCATTGTAATGTGGGAAGTCCCTAAGAACTGCACAAATAGGCACTTACGATTTTAAAAATATTAAAGAATTGGCTTAATTGAATGACACCAAAAAAAAACTGCTGATTCTTAATAGATGAATCTACACTTTCACCGTGAGATGTATGTAAAATAATTCTCAGTTTTCGAGAAAAAAAATCTTCAACATTGATCAAAATCATTGAAAGTGACCTTTTCTATTAGGACTTTATATGCTATTTCGATGTTATTTTTGAAATGATTTTTATATAAATCGTGAGAAGGAAGTATAGATAATACATTCACCATCGAAATTTTATACTAATTCAAACTAAAAAGTTATACTACAAGCCTAAACATCATTAATTTTTTAGCGAAAATCGTTGCCCGCTGCCCATACATTTTAGTATGAAGCATTAGCCGCTCGTAATTCGCTGTTCATTACAGTACGCGGTCACAAAAAAATTCAGTGCCGTCTCAGTATTCAAGGTGAGCGCACGCCCATTCGTACACCGCGTCGAGCTCCGTAGCTCCGCGATATAATTGTTTCGAAGAGCATAAGGGTGGGTCGCGAGTGTCGGATACGACTGCTTATTTTGTCTTCTTCGAGTACTTCGACGCACTAGGTATGTGAGATTTATTATGTATTTTTAACCCCCGACGCAAAACGACGGGATGTTATGAGTGTATGTGTGTGTGTCTGTCTGTTTCACCGTAGCGCTCAAACGGGCGAACCGATTTGAATGCAGTTTTTTTTTGTTTGAAAGGTGAATTAGTTGGGAGTAGTTTTAGCTATGTTTGACGACAATTGCTACAAGATGGCCGCCGCCACAAAATGGCGGATCACATATTTTTTCACAACTCCCTCAATATGGGTATCAAATGAAAGGGCTTGACTAGTAGAATACCATTATGTAAATCCAAGATGGCCGCCACTACAAAATGGCGAATGTTGGCGGTTTTTTTTAATTTATATTTATATTTGTACTCATCAAATACTTTATTAATTATTATCAAACACTAATGTTCTTATTAATGTCGTTACTTATTTTTCTCCCTATTTCAGGTAGATATGGTAGATTTAAAATAAAGCAGTAAGTACCTATATTGTACTCATCTTTTTACTCAGCTGTGGCGAAGCCCAAAAAGATTGTTAACCTTTTGGCTGAATGTTTGTTAAACTATCTTCAAAATTACTTTATAATGGATAAAATAATTTAAAACACAGTGTACAAAGGGTTAATATTATAAATGCGAAATTTTGTGTTTTTTTCATTTGTTAATTAACAAATCACGCCACAAACACTGACCCGATTTGGCTGATACATACTAAATAATTATAGTACAGATAGCTTATAACCTGGATGAACATATAGGCTACCTTTTATCCTAGAAAATCCAAGGTTCTTGCGGGGTTTGTAAAAAAAAAGGAATTAATTATTTAATTCTAGCCAAACTAATATTTTAAGGCGAAAGTTTGTGGGTATGTATGTATGTATGTGTTTATATGTGTGTATGTTTGTTCCTCTTTAACGCTGCAACTACAGAACCGATTTGGCTGAAATTTAGAATGGAGATAGATTATACCCTGGAATAACACATAGACTACTTTACTACTACTACTGGCTACTTTATCTTGGAAAAATCGACAGTTCCCGCGGGATTTTTTTATAAATCGTAATTTGCTATAGCAATCTACATCTATAGATTGCTATAGCAAATTCCGATTGCTGTTGATATATTGTTTTGTTATAGCTATAAGATAGCTATAGCAAACTTCCTTGAAAGTAGGTATAAAGGTTGGAAAAGAGCAGGAACGGGGATCGGAAATCCACGATTCCCTCGAGATTTTTGAAAAACTGAAACTCACGAGGGCGTAGCTGTGGACAAAAGCTAGTTTCTAATAAATATATTATTAATTATATTTTTTCAGGAAACAGGAAGTGTCACTGCAGGAAAACAAAAACTTGAAGGATGATGCGTGCACTGTTTTTGAAAAAGCAACAAGAGTTCAGGAAATACAAAATATGCAAAATATTATGTCCTCGGAAGCTGTAAATACCGTTTATTTATTTATTTGACCAAAAATAGCAATATACAATTATTAGTATATTGAAAAGATCACTATAATAATAATTAATACAATAATATCATTTCAGACAACGTCGGAACGAAATACTCCGCAACTTCTCATTGAAGAAGAGCAAGAGAACGAAGAGTTTAAAGTAGATGGGCGCAGAGTGATTGACTTCGTGTACTTCTTTGAGGAATTGCAAAAAATTTCCAAACATAATTCATTGTTAGGTTGTGATTTCAGTCATTTGAAACTTTTGAAAGAACAAAAAAATGGTTTTTACTCCGAATTCACTTTTGTTTGCAAAATGTGTAATATCAAATTACATTTAAAAAATTGTAAGCAAAATGAAACTGGTAATGACCTCAATCTTAACGAGACAGCAGTAGCTAGTTTTATGTCGATAGGAGCTGGTTATGCCGGGTTAGAGCAGGTTTCAGCATCTCTTGGGATACCATGTATGTGTAAAAATCTTTACGCTAAATGTCATACAAAGGTTTGTGAAGCGTGAGGTTTGAGCGCAGGAACACTGGTAAACTTAATTATATCTCAAATGTTATCACCACAACCTAAGGATTCGGGCATACTTGCACAGAGTCGAAACGCATCGAAGCGAATCGAGAAAATTTTCACGGCATATTGGCACTTATCTCTACAAAACAAGGCATATATTTCTGTCATAAAAAAAACGAGCGAATGCGCGTGAACTCGCCATGAAAATTTGTTGGATGATGGTTCGATGGGCTTCGAGCTAGTGCTAGTATCCTAATTTTTTATTGAATTGCAAAAGAGTAATTTTTAATTACCTACGTAAATGAATAATTGAATTTGAATTTTGGATTTTATTATTGAGGTTATTTCTATCTATCTAGTTATTCTGTATTCTGCTCAATATTCGTCGTCAATATTCTACGTCGACAAATATATAAGAAAAACAAATAAAGTTAATAAATTTATGTTTAAACTTTAAACCGCTGTAATTATTTTAATCTTAATTTAATTCTGTCATTTTAATAACAGATCATCTATAAAACCTACATTTCCCATATTATTCCACAACACATTGACTTGTATCTTTTTTATCTATAAAAAAATAAATACATAGTTCAAATAATACCCAAAAAGCGTACACTTTGGCCCCACCTTTTGCCCCTGGCTACTAACGACAGGCCCGCAGTCTTTGCAGTGCGACAGGCTAATGGGTAAATACATTGCGTGTTTTCTATTTCAATTCATAAACATCCTTCTAGACGAACGCGTGATGTACATGTAACTTGTGGAAAGCACCGAATGTAGATTGTTAGTTTCCAGGGTGCGTGTATTAATACTGATGATGCGTCTGTGTGAGTAGAAAATATCAATGTGGGTGTTCTATCACGAGTTCCCACGCGCGAGGACCGCAGCCTTAAACAGTCAATGTGGCTAATTCTGTTGTACACAAATTCTCTAAATTAAACTAAAATGACAGGTCTAAATTTATTCCTATCTCTTTCACAGTGCTCACTGCGGAAAAGGATAGCAATAGATTTAGACCTGTCATTTTAGTTTAGTTTAGAGATTTGTGTACAACAGAATTAGCCACAATGTAGCTTCTCATCAATAAATCTGTAGATTGTAGGGTTGTTAAGTATTTATTTTATGGATATAAAAAAAAATTAAAAAATAATACAATAACTTAAAATTGTTTTATTGATCTTCTTTGACAACATGCTTTTGACGTTCAGCAACAAATGGTACAGCACCAGGTTTACTATGAGCTCGTCTATTGGCGTCCTTGCGCTTGTTCTTGTTCCTGATTGTTTTAAGCTCCTTTTGGGCGTTCATTACATGCTTAGGCACGTGCCTGTGACGTGCGATTCTCTTGATTTGTGGATGGCTGCTGAACTTTTCTTTCAAGGCCTCTGCATAATTTAGTGCTGTGCGTTCACGTGGTTTAAGCTGCAATGAAAAAAGGGATATAAAAATTATATTCGACGAAGTCGCGGGCAAAAGGTAGTACTTATAAGTATAAAAATAAATTACGAAACCAACACTATCGACGAATTTTAATTGTAAGCTTTGTAATGTAATTTTATATGAATTCATAATTGACAAGATTGAAGAATTGGGTCCTGGAGTTCCATGATGTAGTTTGTACTTGGGATCTACAATATGAATTCACAATCAACAATTCCTAAAGCCCTATGGCTAAGGATTGCAGTTATCCTGAATTGAGGAACTGAGACCCATAGTTCAATGCTTAACTCATTGAGACATTAAAAGCAAATTCAGATATATTTTTGCATGCAATATGCAAGTGTGAAAAAGTCGAATGATGGAATGCCACCATTTCTGATTTGTTTCTTTATTGACAATATTACTTACGACACCAAGTTTTTCAGAGGCTCTTGCTTTCCACATTCTTATATTCATTTCATCAGAGCCAGTCAATACATATTTATTATCTAACGACCACTTGACACAAGTGAGTCTTTGCATTCTCTTTGTGTGGTACACATCTCTCGAATGACCTTTCATACTTTCAAATATTCTAACTGTTTTATCGTAGCTTCCTGCCACAAATTCCCTGCCAGTTGGTGAATAGTCCACATCTATGACAGCAGATGTGTGGTCCATGTGCACATTTACTGGTTGTTTCAATTTTCTTACATCAAATGTGTATAAACTGAAAAATAAAAAGTATAAACATTATTATATTGTTATTTAAAACTTAGAAATTAACTGTTAATTCATTCATATAAATTTATAATAATAATATTAATATATTAATATGTATATTGTATATAGAAATGACTCCCATTTTCCTTGGTCCCTGTATCACGCATGAACGGCTGAACGGATTTTGACGAAATTTGGTAATGAGGTTAGACTATACCTTGGGGAAGGACATAGGTCACTTTTTATCCTGGAAAATTACAGTTTCCGAGGGATTTTTAAAAGCGAGGTCAATGTCGCGGGCATCTAGTTTTTTATATTGAAGAGATAAATCAATATCTTATACTTACAAATTAATATTCTTATAGAGAAGCACATGTAATTGTGTGACCTTAATGAAAATAAATAAAGTAATATTACTCACTTATAATCTTCATTAGCTACAGTAAAAATAAACGCTTCCATTGGGTTCCAGGAGAGAGCATTGGATCTCAATTCCATCACAACCTTCCTTAAAGGCCCAGACTCACGAAAATCATACAGTATAATGCTTCTGTCACTTGCACATGATGCTAACAGGTTGGTCTCTACCTGCAAAAACAATATTTTATATCTATTAGAATATTCTCTCTGCATTGTATTCTACATTGCTGACAGTTGTGTCAGTTTTATGTACTAATTTGATTGTATACTATCTAGATTCTAGAATATATTTATAATACATTATTAGGCAGTTACTCATACAGCACTATCTAAATAGTCAAAAATTTAAGGTTTTGCTACCTTAATTTCTTTAAAGATTGTGTAAAATTGAACAAGCATCGTTTTGCTACTAAACACTTCAGAGTATATTATTATATCTACTACCTTGAATTGAAACTTAATTACAGATATAATTTAAATTGCAAATGAATTGTACCTGATTGAAAGCCACATGATGAAGGCTGTCTACACCCCATTTAAACACTTTAACAGGCTCGCTTCTTGTGTTCTCCCACAATTGGCACTGTTCCCCGCAGGTGGCAAATATTGGCTTAGACCTGTGATGTGTAATACCTGATACCACAGACATACTCAACAGTGTATTTGTTGGTTCCTCATCCTCCTCGTCCAAGACTGCCGATTTCCAAGTTTTAATGGTTTTATCATCACCAACACTTGAGAAATGTTGGCCATCCGGCATGAAGCATAAAGCACGGACCCAACCTTCATGAGCTGTAAAATGTCTAGTGCATTTTCTACTTGCCAAGTCCCACAATCTTATTTCACCATCAAATGCGCCACTTGCCAACACTGCCAATCTACTTGGATGTTTGGCCAAACTTGACACACCATCTGAATGACCATCCAAATTACCAATAAAAGGCTTTGCAAACACTCTCTCTAGTTTGGTTGCATTCATGGCTCTCACATACTCACGTGGCCCTTCTAATGGATGGAGACTTGGGTCATAATTTCTAGGTACTGAAAGTATAGAGGTTATATTATTAAAGGTTATGTTCTTACAAAGATTTTATAAAGTAAGTATTAAGTATATAAAAGACAGTAAGTAGTAGTAGTTTGATTAATCATTCCAGATCAATACAAATTAAAATATCCATTTATTATTTTTCTATTCAATTTATCGTAGGTTTAAACTTAACAGTGAACTTACGTTTATGAATGTCCCTTTTTGTAGCTCGTAAATAGTCTTCTGGATTCCGACTTATTACTTTGATTTTTACGTTAGACATTATGCAGAAATTTAATCGTTAATTAAATTATTTGGCAGGAAAAACAAGGTTAAAATAAAACCAATTCAGAGTAACCCACAGATCACTAATATACTAGTCTCTAAGACAGATGGGACAGTGGCAAAAATTTACAGTTAGTTCCGTTGCCTTCGCAAAGCGCTAGTGTCGCAAGAAGAAGTGATGGGACACAATCCCACCTTAAAATATCGATATCGATAGTATAGTGATGTCCCATGACAAACGTTGAAATGGGGTACCACTACATTTTTTATTCTTTTTGAAATTTTTGGGTTTAAAATAAAACAACTTACTATATTCAATTTTATATTTCTTTTTTCTTAATCTATACGCTTTATATTAATCAAAAGTAATTTTTGAGAAAAGCATATATTTTGTTTCTTAAGTTTTTCTTGCACACCTCTCAAATTATATTTATTTATTATAATATTACACCAATTATTATACAGATCGAGGCATAAAATTAAATTAACATAAAATACAGAATATATAAAAACTATTCTAAGAGATTGTTTCCCACTTATTTATATCCACAAATTAACATTGCCAACATTTTCCTCTTCTCATCCTGCTATGGAAAATAAAATCTATTTTATGGATGTAGTACAAAGATGCAGTACAAAGTGATAAAGTAATGACTTTGTGTCTCTGTGCAGACCATCACATTAATTTGTCTTGCATAGACTTGTGACAGTGGCGATGGAAAGGTAAAAATATTATGTAAATCTTGATTATTCACAACTGGGCAATATATTAAGGCATCATGTACAAAAATTTTGTTTACAATCAGAAACCACCAGTCAGATATTGTTTAAACCTACCATCAATTATTTATCAAACTATAATAGCATAATAATTGTGATCACTCTTTTAATCTTTGGCTGAAAGTAAGATAATATCAATAAATTCTTTTCCAGAAATATAAAAGATCACTAATATGAATAGTCATAATTAAAAATGTGTTCGCAAGAAGAACGACAAAAGTTACTAAACATGGAACAAATAATTTTTAACCACCAACACTACAACCTTTTAACATCCCACAGTTGGGCACAGGCCTCCTCTCTCATAGGAGAGAGGGATTTAGAGCTTAGACCCACCACGCTGCTCCAATGCAGGTTGGTGGACTTTAGCGACTATAATGATGATAGTAATAGTAATAATAAACAGGACAGCCTGCTTAACATCCTCTCCGAGGCACGGGGGTGAAATACCGCTAACAAACAACTCCGGGCTGGCCCTGAGAACTTCTTGAAATAAAACTCAATAAAACAATCAGTAAAACCTGTCTGTTTAATTCATCTTCACATCTGAATGTCACATAGTTCACATCTGAAAAGAAACAAATAAATTTAAAAATAATTAATTGGTACTAATAAAAGTTAATTAATTGGTACTAATTATTACAAATATATACCATATCATATGAATAGTAGTATTTTTACTACCCTATAGGTAATAAATAGTAGCCAACTTAAGCACACCTGTTGGTATAACTATAAATATCAAAAGGTGTGCTTGTGTCTGTTTATGGATAATTAATTTATGGAGAATGAACTTTATAACGTATAGTATAAATCTAGTTAGGTTAGGTTGGTTATACGTACCGCGCAAAATTCCAGCAGGTTTAGGAAATCGAAACAACTTAATGTTGTTTTGTACTGGCGAGCAGCCACATTTCTCCTTGTTTTCTTTGTCGTCAGATAATTCAAAAACAAAACATAGGTACGAGTCTTGTTTCAATGAAACAAAAAATTAGTCAACGTGCCAAATATAAATAGCACTACAGTATAAAACACAAACAGAGGAACAGAAGCTCGAGTCGACGTATTTAAAGTTTAAAAGATTGCAAGAAATGAATAATTATTTTTATTTTTTTCGAAACACAACAACAACGAAGACGCCATTTTGAAAAAAAACAATAATTACCACAGAAGTCAGAACACTTTAACATAGAACATAGATGCATAGAACCTATGGAATCTTAGCACCACAGATCAGGAACAATCAAAACAAAATGTTGAAGCAAAGAAATATGGTCTTGAACAGGCTTTGTCTCGTTCTCAACAGACTACTTAAATAAAGTGTGTGAGATATAGAAAAACTAGAGAGGAAAAATAGCCCAGCTGAATGACTTTATCTTTATTAAAATGTTTCATGCGCAGTCTCCAGTGTCTACATAGAGTATATAACCTTCTTGGATATGACCTTAGATATGTGGTTCTGTGGTTGCGATACTAGCGCTTTGCGAAGTCCAAGGGAACTACAGTGTCACAGGCCTGGAGTAACCTATGAAAGTAAATAACACAGAACACAAATACTCTAGGTAAATAAAACAACAGCTGTACATGTACTCTAAAGAAGTCACAGATTAAACCGGCTTTACATTTGGCTGGATTCAGTGTGACTGAATTCAGACACTAAGCGTGGCTAATTAGAGCTTGCTCTTTACACTTGATCTAATTAGCTAGCTAACTCAGTATAACCAAGGATTCCGAAACTGTCGCATGTATTTAAAGAGCTCTCATGGGACCATCAAAATATCAAAGAATAGGGCTCGCCTTGGCTATGGTTTTAATTAATAAAAAAAGACGCAGGAAGTGTTGGATGAAAAAAATATTTGCTTTTAAACTATCTACAACGAATTATATATTTTATTAAATTTTTTCTTTCGACATCGCTGCTCAAAAAGTAAATGTAGTATACACTAGCTGATGCCAGCGACTTTGTCCGCTTGGATTCTTATAAATTTCATCCTCTACCCTTACCACCCCCTACCCACTTGGGGGTAGAATTTCCAAAATTCCAGAAACACGTAATTCTTTATTTTTAACTGACAATAGGTACAAAAACCGATTTTCATGGACACAACTTGATAAATGACGGACTTTCATTTAAACTTTCATCCCCTATTTAACCACCCTAGGGGTATAATTCGTAATAATCCTTTCTTAGTGTGCGCCTACGTCATAAAAGGAAGCTACTGTGAAAATTTCAAGTTTCTAGCTTCAGTGGTTTACCGTTTAGGCAGTGCGTTGATAATAAGTCAGTCAGTCAGTCAAGACAAGCCTCTGTATATTATTATAGATAACGCTCCTCAAAAGCGCTGCGTTCGACGACTAATGAAGCGATATTATAGGTACTGGATGTGTGGGCAGCGGACAACTGAACGTATTTTTTTGGCTAAATCGCTTTACACTTGACTGGATTCAGCATGCTAACTGCAGTGTTGACTCTGACTGTCTAATTAGTGTGTCTTACTGTCTGAATGCCTTTACACTTGTCTTTCTCTAGAGTCTTTTTCATTTAGTGCACTGAATCCAGCCAAATGTAAAGGGCCCTCCAGGTATTAGTTACTACGTAACAGATGCGACAGTGACTTTTTTTCGGGCCATTTCCATTTACGCCATTTAATGCGTTTTGGCGCTACTGTAGCTTTGCGGCTAGGGCTTGCCTGAGTCGATGATTTGATGATGAATGATATCGATACTAGTGATGTACTCGTTTTATCGATAACCAAATAACAGGGTTTTCTTACTAGTCTCTTGTTAACACGCCGTGAAAACTCACGTTTTGTATGGATATCCATACAAAACGTGAGTTTTCACGGTGTGTTAACAAGAGACCTTTTGTTTAAATTGAAACAAGATAAATTTATTTCAAACTTTTTTATTCAAATCTTTCTTTCTTAATCTAAATTATTTATTTTTCAAAAACACATTTATTAATTACTAGATGATGCCCACGGCTTCGCCCGTGTGGATTTAGGTTTTTAAAAATCCCATGAGAACTTTTGATTTTTCAGAACAAAAAGTAGCCTATCTGTAGTAAGTTAGTAACCCGTCCCCAAAACGGAAAAATTCCGTGCAAAATTCCGTGAAAAATTTCAGAATGCAATTCCTTACAGCATCAGGGTTGAGGAGTTGGACATGTACCTACTCAGTAGCTCAGAAGCTGTACCTACTCAGAGTTCATTCAACAATAAAGTCTTTAATTAGTATCCCCAATATCAATTTAAATAACCGACAGTGCCTAAATCCCATTAGTTTTGGGGATCCCCCCCCCCCCCCTACAGCATCAGGATTGAGGAGTTGGAATCCAAATTTTTTGTAGGACAATGTCGCAATGTTTCTCTGTCGATTAAAAAAAAAAATTACGCAAATCGGTTCAGAAATCTCGGAGATATCGGTGTACATAGGTAGAAAAACACAACTCCTCCTTTTTTGAAAGTCGGTTAAAAAAGTAGCCTATGTTACTCCCTGACTAATTCTCTACTTGTATGTGAAAGTCCCGTCAAAATCGGTTCAGCCGTTCCGAAGATTAGCCCGTTCAAACAGACAGACAGACAGACAGACAGACAGACAGACAGACAGACAGACAGACAGACAGACAAAAATTTTAAAAACGTGTGATTCGGTTATGGTATCGTTCAAATAACTCTATGAGCTTAATATGAGGTAGTTATTTCGATATTACAGACAGACACTTCAATTTTATTTATTAGTATAGATTAAAAACAATTTTTTCAAAAACTCAAACCAAGAAAACCTTAAACAGTGTTTAAATTGCTACCAATATTTTTCTTATAACCATTTTCATTAAGGTAATTGTACATAAAAGTGCTTACATCCATGTATACAATAGTATGTATGTAATTAGAAAATTTTCATTAGGATATTAAACTAAATTATTATTTTTTAACATTTCATAGTCTCTATATTATATTTTTTTAAATGAATAAATATCGGCATCCATAGAGCTGCTTGTCTTTATGCGACTCTTACATTGGTTTTTTTGTTAGACATATGAATCCAACATAAACTGAACTAAAATGACAGGATGAAATATATTCTTATCTCTTTCACAGTGATACCTGCGGAAAAGGATAGCACTATTTTTAAACCTGTCAATCTAGTTTAGTTTAGAGAATTGTGTACAACAGAATTGGCCACAATGTATACATAAGCAGAATCCTATGGGGTGCATTCTGGTTATGTATACAATGTAAATACGCATACATGCCGAGCATTGCACTTTAATTTTTTGAAATAAAACCTGATCTCTAGATATAGACCCACTTGGACTACTTGCGAGATTCCCATTCCTATGAAGTAGATGGGATTGTGATTGAAAACAAGTCCCGACTTGTGCATGTTCCATCCCTTCGTCTTCCTGCTTGCTGTAGTCTCCATACTGCTTGTTTCCAGTGTGAAAATTATCTGAAAATTATTAAATATAAATAGGTGAGTAAAGTACGTAAGTTGATGGTACTTGTAATTTTTTTATGATAGGGGTTTATCTAATCCAAAAACATTGCAAGTATTTAACAGTATAAAAATGCAAAATAACTGTAAATTCAAAATTTTAATAATCCCCAACCTGTGGGAAATCATGACATCCCAACGTCCTGCTCTAACCATCAGAACCTTTATTACTATGAAGTGTCTACCAAGTACCTATTCATCGAGACAAATCTAACTATAAAAAACCCGCATTGAAATCGGTTCACCCGTTTAAGAGCTACAGTGCGACAGACATATCCACACACATAGCAGTTCGATGGGGAGAGTTGGTACCTAGGTACTAGGTAGGACATCCACCTTACACTATCGTTCTTCAGCAAACTTAAAAGTCTTAGATGTTGAGTAGCAAGTACCGACGCAACACTTAAATAGTCCCATGACGATCGATTCGTATATCGTATTCGTATCGTATCGTATTCGTATCGTAATCTCTAAAGTAGCACAGTTTGTCCTGCATCAAACAACAGCAGAGAATTTGGATTTCAACTCAGCAAATCAGCAAAATACTTACACAAAATTCAACGCTTTTTTCTGCTGCTAATATAGCAAATCGTAGTCCATAAAACGTAGCCGGAGTCAAATGTAAAACAGAGTTCTCGTAGTCCAAAACAAAATACAAGTCAATATGATCGCCACCAAAATCCATTTAACAAAGCCAAGTCGTCGGGAAATATCACAAAAAACACCATGATAATTTGTGAACCTGTGATGAGAACAACGAAAAGCAAAGAAAAGTGGTGGAAATGAAAAATGAAAATTTCGCGAAATTTCGAAAATTTCATGACAATGACAGACCTCAGACTTAGCACTGAAACCTAAATCACAGACCTAAACACAGAAAATAACTAGATACTTATCATTAATCTGTGGACCTGTTATTTTCTGTGTTTACGTCTGTGGTGTACGAACGATTGTAGCGCCAAAACGCAGAAAAAGGAACTACAGCTGTCATACCCCTGAAAGAAGTAAGAACTTTTTTAGGTTTCGTTTTCGGTCACAGACAGCAGACTACCACAGAATACGAAAAAACACCAGTCACAGTTGACAGCCAAGAACACCCACTTCATATAAAACGACCATAGAGATAATAATAATAAATAGAGCTGGCATAATGTCCTATAGAAATTAGTGGATCGGAAAATAGCTCAAGCTTATCAAAATTTTCATAAGTGTGAAAGAGACAACATTACATTTTTGACATAATAATAAAACAGTTTGCGGCAGACTCGTGCCTTAAGATGGCCGCCCTAAAATGTATACATGAACACTCACACACGCACAACTTGAGACATCACAATGAACACGCGCCATTTTATGTTACAGGATTGTGCGTGTGTGAGTGTATTTTTGGCACGTTTTTAAGGTAGTTATGCCAACTCTATTTATTATTATTATCTCTATGAAAACGACCCGCTCAAAGCCCGATCTGGGTCAAATTCGAATAAAAATCGTTTTAGATAATAATATAATATGTAAAAATGTAGTACCTATTGGGGGGTGTTACACTATCAGTATTATCACGCGATCCGCGATACGCGATCCAATTATTGATGGTTTGGCCGCTTTTTTGCGTCAATACTGATGTATTTCCGGATGGTCTTGAAATCCGCGATCCGCGGATCGCGATACGGTATTGATAGTGTGACAGGCCCCATTGTCTCTACGATTTTGCTAAGCTTGAGCTATTTTCATCCACTATTTTCTATAGGACATTAGGGCGCCTCTGTATTATTAATTCCTCAATGATCCATATCATAGAGATAATAATAATAAGTAGAGTAGGCATACCTACCTTAAAAACGTGCCAAAAATACACTCACACACGCACAATCCTACAACTAAAATGGCGCGTGTTCATTGTGATGTCTCAAGTTGTGCGTGTGTGAGTGTTCATGTATACATTTTAGGGAGGCCATCTTAAGGGAAGTGCAATAAAATTTCTGCCACGATCTGTTTTATTGTTATGTTTAAAAATGTAGTGTTGTCTCTTACACACTTATGAAAATTTTGATAAGCTTAAGCTATTTTCCGATCCACTATTTTCTATAGGACATTATGCCAAGTCCACTTCTATAGGTTCATGATCCATATTGAATCACTGACAGTGACACTGACAACAGCTGACATTTATCATTCTGTGATTCTATCACTATAGTTCATGAACCTATAGAAGAGGACTTGGCATAATGTCCTATAGAAAATAGTGGATCGGAAAATAGCTTAAGCTTATCAAAATTTTCATAAGTGTGTAAGAGACAACACTACATTTTTAAACATAACAATAAAACAGATCGTGGCAGAAATTTTATTGCAACTTCCCTTAAGATGGCCTCCCTAAAATGTATACATGAACACTCACACACGCACAACTTGAGACATCACAATGAACACGCGCCATTTTATGTTACAGGATTGTGCGTGTGTGAGTGTATTTTTGGCACGTTTTTAAGGTAGGTATGCCTACTCTACTTATTATTATTATCTCTATGCTATAGTTTGACTTTTAATTATCTGCAGTAATCTGACGTTTCCTAATGTCATTCCGTAAAATAATGTTGCCAACCCCATTTCTATAGTGATGTGATACGTTCAATTCAATCAATTTCATTCACAAAATTTTCATTCAAAGTCACTCTTTCATTATCATCATAATTTTATTTATCTACTAAGTAAATCAATGGCTCCTACGTATAAAAGCCAAATTAACAATTTTGTCATCTTGACTTTTTTGTGACAAACGCATCCTATTGGTACAATTTAATAATATGAGTTTTAATTGAAAAAAAAAAAGGAAAAAGTACTATTTTCTATTGCAGTATAACAATAATAATAACAAAATAATAAAACTATAATAATAATAAAATAATAATAATAAAAAAAATATAACAATAATAATAATTTGACGACCTCCCTGGCGCAGTGGTGAGCACTGTGAGTGGTCTTATATGTGGGAGGTCCTGGGTTCGATTCCCGGCAGGGGCAATTTGGGATTTTATAATTTCTAAATTGCCTTTGGTCCGGTCTGGTAGTAGGCTTTAGTTGTGGCTGGTTACCACCCTACCGGCAAAGCTGTGCCGGCCGGTCCCCAAGCGATTTAGCGTTCCGGTACGATGCCATGTAGAAACCGATCAGAGGTATGCATACCTCTTTCAACTTTGCCCGCTTCCGTCTTCGACTGCATCATCACTTACCATCAGGTGAGATTGCAGTCAAAGGCTAACTTGTAGTTGAATAAAAAAAATAGAAGATGATTATGAACTTAATCTGATTTTTGATATTTTTTTCAACTTTAGTCTGATGCGGGACCATGGTCACCCCATCATTTTTTTTTAATTTTACTAGCCTATGTCACCTAGAATAAGCTAAGGATTCTAACGATACCTTATTCATCAAAATCTGTTCCGACATATAGAAGTTATGGTACGACGTACAAACATACATGACTCCTGAAAACAACATACTTCGATAAATTTCATTTTGAATTTACCTTAAAATACCTTAAATTTTACCTTAATACCTAGGACCGCTAGTATATACATATACTAGCAGTCCCGGCAGACGTCGTCCTGCCTGGTGACATACCAATATCAGCGCCACCTACCAAGACCTAATAGGTTAGCTGTACTTAGCGGGTAATGGTGTTTTCAAACTAACCAGGAACCCATTGAAATATACACACAAAATTTCATCCAAATCAGTCCAGCCCTTTAGATCAAAGTACAGAAGAATTATATCGGTACGGGTGAGAGAGTTCCGTATCGACGGGATGAACATTCAATGTTTGACAGTTACGAAACCCATGAACATTTTGTATGGGAAAATATTTTTTCTTTTATTTTTTTCGTCAATTTTCTAATATTTTTAACAGTTATTCTGCTATTCGGGACAGAGACAAATACAACAAATCAAAAACCATGAAAATCGGCCCAACCGTTCTCGAGCTATAAGTGTTCGAACAACCCAGACTTGGTTTTATATATTAAAGATATATGTATTTATATATATACTATATTTATACATATATATTATGTATAGGTAAACTTTGTACATAAAATATAATAATTACTCAAAATATAAACTTTAATTGAAATAAAATAATTGAATGATTGAAATCAATCACCTGTACCCCATCCCTATTTTATTTTCGTTAAAAAGTGACAACCCACGAAACTTCACTTTACTGCAACTTTACTGCACACAATTAAAAGTCGAAGTATAGTATATTAGTGATCTGTGATTCTATCTGACTTCTGTGCATACTGCATAGTATAGATGTGCCGATTCGATTATTTTGATAATCGATTAATCGATTATATTAATCGATTATAAAATAATAATCGATTATTAATCGATTAATGATCGATTATGAAATAATTCTTAGAAAGAACTGAAAAAACAATTCTACTTTCTGGAAAAAATTCTGAACCCTTGCATTTAGTAGCAACATCTATATTATAACCTTTTATACTGTTCTGAAAAAAGAAAAACAAACACTATTTTTTAAATTTTTTGAAATTGAAATTAGAAAATTAAATAGAATAATTAAAAAATAATGTAATTGATCAAAATTAAATATACATACCTGTTAGGTACCTATTTATTACACTAAGGCGAAAGTTTGTGTGTGTGTGTATGTATGTGTGTATGTTTATTACTTTTTAACGCCGCAACTACTGGACCGATTTGGCTGACATTTGGATTGGAGATAGCTGGTTATGTCCTGGAATAACACATAGGCTACTTTTTATCCCGGAAAAGTGTTACTGAGGGACTTAAATAGATATAGACTTCCAAAAACGAGATAGGTACTGTTCTTAGGTACATCACGCTCACACTGTCTACGCGCTCACATAACAAATTATTGCAATAGTTTGCTGTCATTGCATGCATTTGTATGCTTTTGCATGAATTTGCTGTCGTTCTCGTTGCTAAGTTACTCTTAGATGATTTTGTTCAATAGTAGATTGTATCATAAGGGAGCAAAATAATATTTTTACGGCGAGGGCGCTTTTTTGAATCCAGAGCGAAGTGAGGGATTGTATAGTAGAATCCCGAGCATAGCGAGGGATTCTTTAGTACAATCCTGAACGTAGCGAGGGATTCAAAGTACGTCGCCCGAGCCAAAAATATATTGCGCCCGACGGCCCGAGTGATACACTCTACTTTTCATCACCCTCTATGAGGAAATAAAAGGCGCCTCATATTTTTAACCCTCGATGCAAAAAAGACGGGGTGTTATAAGTTTGACGTGTCTGTGTGTGTGTATGTGTATGTCTGTCTGTTCCCCCATAGCTCTCGAACGGATAGACCGATTTGAATGCGGTTTTTTTGTTTGAAAGGTGAATTAGTTCGGGAGTGTTTTAGCTATGTTTGATGAAAATCGGTCCAAGATGGCCGCCGCCACAAAATGGTGGATTAATAATAAAAGTATAAATTAAAAATTTAAGAAACCCCCGAATTTCGCCATTTTGTAATGGCGGGCATCTTGGATTTGCATAGTGTTATTCTACTAGTCAAGACCTTTCATTTGATACCCATATTGAGGGAGTTGTGAAAAAATATGTAATCCGCCATTTTGTGGCGGCGGCTATCTTGGACCGATTTTCATCGTACACAACTAAGAACACTCCCGACTAATTCACCTTTCAAACAAAAAAACCGCATTCAAATCGGTTCAACCGTTTGAGCGCTACGGGGGAACAGACAGACACACACACATACACACACAGACGTCAAAATGAAAGGTCGTGACAATAAGACCTTTCATTTAATATCGATATTGAGGGAGTTGTGAAAAAATATGTAATCCGCCATTTTGTGGCGGCGGCCATCTTGAACCAATTTTCATCAAACATAGCTAAAAATACTCCCGACTAATTCACCTTTCAAACAAAAAAAACCGCATTCAAATCGGTTCAACCATTTGAGCGCTACGGGGGAACAGACAGATACAGACACACATACATACACAGACGTCAAACTTGTAACAACAATAACAACAATCGATATCATTCGCGCCTAGCCCGGTGGGACCACGGGCCCTTCATCTTCAAAAAGTGCGCGGCAAAGATAATTGCGGCGCACTTATTTATAAGTGCGCCGCAATTATCTTTTACGCGCACTTATAAATAAGTACGCCGCAAACACCACCTTTGGGTGCACTTAAAGGCGAACCAAGTCGTCCTTTTCGAATAGATGGGATGAAAATATTTTTTATGTGTACAAACTTATTAATCACGGGTAACATCGCGGGGCACAGCTTGTACATATATAGATACTCATAGCGGGGGTAATTTCACTACAGTTGGTAAAGGCGTATCGTCGGTTCGGTGTGTTCGAAAAGTTGAGTATATATATGAAAAAGCTGTAAGCTGCATAGCGCTCGCTCACAGTCGGCGGCTGACTATCCGTTTGGTGTGAACAAAGCCTAAAACTAACTTTGAGGGAATACCCTTTTTGCAATGATAGGGTTGCCAAACCATATTATATTTTAGCAAGCAAATTAATAACAGAAAGCTGGTAAGTAAAGTTTGGTAATTAACGTATATCTTTATAATCGATCATGATCGATTATGCAAAATCATAATCGATTGCAATCGATCATTTTAATAATCGATTAATCGATTATTGATAATCGATTACGCACATCACTACTGCATAGTGCATACTGCATTTATCACAAAAAATTCAAATCAATATTCAATTTTCAATATGTATGGATAATTATTTTAGATTGCTAATGTGATTGCTAATAAAGTTATTATTAATTCCTGTGATTAATTCTGCACTCTCTTTAAACATTATATTTTCTTATTTTTTAATAGTTAAACTACATATTCGGGCAAGTAAGTACTTACTATAATTTATTAATGTTGTGATACGGTTAATAAGGTTGTAGTAAGGTACTATGGTTTTTAATCACATCAAATTATCACACTAATATTATAAAGACGAAAGTTTGTGTCACGTATGTATGTGTGTATGTTTGTTACTCTTCAACGCCGCAACTACTGAACCGATTTGGCTGAAATTTAGAATGAAGATAAATTATACCTTGGAATAATACACAGGATATCCCGGAAAAAGGTTCCTGTGGGACTTAAATAGATATAGACTTCCAAAAGGCAAAACGCGATGGCACTGATTGTTCTTAGGTACATCACGCTCACACACATTATTGAAATAGCTTGCTGTTGTTGCATGCATTTGTATGCATTTGCATGAATTTGCTGTCGTTTTCTTTGCTAAGTTACTCATAGAAGATTCTGTTCAAATATTTTTGTGTACAAAGTTATTAACCGCAGGTAGCACCATGCAACACAGCTAGTTTTTAATAAATTATATAATACTTAACTTATTCTTAAAAATGCATCAGAAGTTTTGAATGAAGAATGAAATGAACAAAGTCTTGGTTCAGACTATATCAAGCTCCTGTAGGACAAACCTGTTAGTCAGGTGAGAGGTTTCAGCGGTGGCTAGTAGTTACCACCCTGCTGGCAAAGCTGTGTCGCCAAGTGGATTAGTGTTTCGGTATAATGTTGCGTAGAAACCGATCAGGGCTATGGGCTTAATATATGCCATAACTTTTTCAAGTTAGCCCGCTTCCATGTTAGACTACGTTGCCACTTAGGGGCCATCCATAAATTACGTCACACGTTAAAGGGAGGGAAGGAAGTCGACGAATTGTGACATTGTGTGACAACGGTGGGGTGGGAGGGGCTCTACATTTCAAAATATTTTATATTTAAAGTAGATGTACTATAAAACACGAAATATGAGAAAAATTTTAAAAATACTCAGAACTGCTGTTTTAATTCAATGTCTAGATGTAAAATTGCAAAATATATGACATCACAAGGACAGAAGAGGGGTTAAAAAGTCATGAAATTGGTGTGACATAATTTATGGGTGGCCCCTTACTATCAAGTGAGATCACAGTTAAGGACTAACTTGTAGATGAATTAAAAAAAATCCTGAACCAAAAGTTTGAAAGTTGCAATGTGATAGGGTATTGTTACCAGTTATCGTCCATTTAGTGGAGTTACTGAGTTTGAGAGGGTGAAAATATATGTTCTATAAAAAAAATTAAACAAAAACTTCTTGGAATGTACTTCTAGTATAGTCTATTTTCATTGCATGTTAGCATTTTTTTAGTTAGATAACTAGTTTTTTTTTAATCCTAATAAAAAGCTGAAAATGCCGATTTCACCAGTTATCGTCCACTAAATCTAGTTATCGTCCACCCTTGTACCTGTTATCCGTCCACTGATTTCTATGAGAAATTTACTATGAAAAAGTATGCATGTAATGAGTAAGTAATTGAATATGTAATATTAACACCACTTTAATATGTATTTAATATCTAAACTAATTAAAATTAACTTCCTGTCCGTGTTTTCGAAATATATGGGTTTTTATTAGTGAACTTATGTTTACTTATACATTATTAAAAAGCCATATACTTAACCGTTTATATAAAAAAATGTTTTTTTGTTTTCGTCTATTCGTAATACTTACTTTTCAAAACAGCTGAACCTATTTTGACAGAACTTTCATAGGGTGATAGAGAACTTTATACAAAGTGATGTGGTCTTCCTACGCATACGCAATAGCGGTCAACTGCTTATTTTAATAAATAAAATGGGTAAAAAAACTATAGCCTTGTTAATGCTGTTTATAGGGTCTACAATATGACATAATATCTTTATCAGCTTTGCGCCTATCTATCTTGCATTGTCTTTTACCACATCGCACTTACATTATATAAAAGTAGGTACATATAATTTGGCTGCCTCCCTGGCGCAGGGGTAAGTCTTATTAGTGGAAGGTCTTCTACTTGATTCTCGGCAGAGCAATTTGGTAAATTCAATTTAATAATTTCAAAATTGTCTCTAGTCTAGTATGCCTTACTTCCAAGTCATTTAGCGTTTAAGGGTACGGATTCTCTTTCAGGTCATCCCGCATCCATCTTAGACTGCATCGTCACAGTCTTAACATCAGATGAGATCGCAGTCAAGGACTAACTTGTAGATGAATAAAAAATAATTATAGATATTTGAGTAATAATCAAAATTCGCCTAAATATTAACATAATATTAAAAAATATATGTTTTTCATACAGTTTAAAATATAGGTGGACGGATAACGGGTGCACTTCAGATTCTCTATTTTAAATTTCGTCCACAAATTATAATGATCAACAATACTATCTTAACTTATAAATATATCGAAATTCCAAGGAGAAACACATAAAATATAAGGTAATTCTTTTGTCAAACAAGTTTAATTATTTATATTTTTACTAAATATATTTATTTTCAAATAATAGCTTAGCGGTCGAAACTTAGAATATTTATTCTGTGCAAATTTAGATATCGTCCACGCGTGATTTTGAAGACCCATAGTTTTATATACAATGAGAAAAAAGTGGACGAAGACTAGTCACTAACTAGTGTATGTGTATAGGATTCGAATTAATAAACTTAATTCCAGTTTTGTGCACACCTCGATTGATAACAGGACTACCTAAAATTAAGACGCTAAACCTGTGTTTGACCGCCCGGACGATAACAGGTTTTCTTAAGAAAATAGTGAACTAGTTGTCGTCCACCCCTTTTTTTGTGTTTCAATATAATCAAAAGTAAAAAAACACGTTCACAGTATTTTATGAAACATAAGTAAGTGCTACAAAGAAGAATCAAACTAAATCTTACAGTAAAATGTTTAATAACTTTCCGTGATAGTTGAAGCATGCCACTAATTTTTTTGCTCCACATGGCTCGTTTTCATTCCTTAATTGCATACTCAAAATTCGATCGCTTTGTTTTCGAAGAAACTTAAGTGAAATAGACTTTTTTCTTTCTCTGTGTCTTGATAAGACATTCAAGTTGGCATAGAGATGCATTATTTTTATGTGAGTCTTATAATGTTTCTATTTTTAAGCATTCCTTAAGAGTGATCCGCTCAGTGGACGATAACAGGTGCGTGTCCGGTAACCGGTGTTCCTACCCTACTTGCAATCATCTATAATTTGTTTACACACTCATTTTGGCAAAAATATTATAGTTTCAGTCAATTTTACAAGAAATGTGTATATCATGTGACAGTCCCAATTAAAGAAAACCAAGAAGCTACATAATTAAAACAATTAAAAAAATCCTTAATGTTAGAGACCACCAAAAAATATAATATTCATTTCTATAAACTATAAACAATAGTTATTTAAGTTTGTTTCTAATGCTCCACATTAACAATGTGGAGAAACAAACTTAAATAACATGATAAAATCATTGAATATTCAGAATATGTTTTATAATGTGTTTTTTTTATGTTATTCTACTTTTACTGTTTGAAAATGTATAAATAGAATGATTACATATTCAGATCCTTTGAATTTGAATCAAGTGTAATGAACCCTTATAACTGGTTTCTTAATTCTACTGCTTTTTAAGCAAATAAGATGCTGTTTTGAACTTTAAAGTATTAAAATAAAACCTTTTGGTGTGTTACGTGTTATTTCTTAGATAAATACTCAATAAAATAAGCTTTATTCAATTTATTTCTGAATTTTCAATTAGACTACTTTTTGTAGTATTAAACAATTGATCTCAATTTTAGATTTCGAAAATATTATACCCAGTTTAATTTATATTTCGTATTCATAATATTTTTTCTTTTCTGACGGTATCTTTTAACTTGTTTGTGTGTGTGGTCGAGTAGTGATTTTTAATTCAACTCACGACGCAAGATTGACAAAAAAAATATTTTTAAAACTCGTAATCTTAAAATTAATACAATAAATTTTTATTACTTATATAATATTTAGGTATAATGAGGCACATTAAAATTAGTTTCAATAATTTTATGAGCGTTTATTTTGAACTTAAACAGTTACAACCCATAAGCTCGCGTTGTTATTGTAACACAAATTATTATTTAGATAGATATACCCAACATTGTTCCCTGTTTGATAAGGTCAGTGGGTTGTCGCTACTCGCTGCTCGCTACTCGCTAGCTTCTGCGCAAAGTTTATTTGTCCGTTGACCCTGCGCGCTGGGTGTTGCGCCGGCGCACGTAGTCTCTTCATTGCTCGTACGTCGCCGCCGGATGGAGGAAGTCGCGCCACTGATTTCATGTGAATTTATTTTAATTTTGTCTCGTGCGACTTTTCTCGATTGTTTGGTTAAAGATAAGTTTTGATGTTCGGTTGTTCCTATTTACATATAGTGCTACAAATTAAGTAAAACGATAACATTTCCAGGCATTTATGTACGTATACCTACCATTTTTTTTTAAATTATAAATTGAACCTTTAGAGTTAAAAAAAAGCGAATTCGTCCAGTAAGTAAAAAGTTCGCCGCAGTTCGCCGGTATTTTTAGTAGGTATTTCACTTACTTATTTAAGTTATTTTATATTAATTATATAAATTAAAATAGATAATAAGTATTTTTCTAATTTACTTGCTAACACCTGGACCATTTTTGTCTGTGAATAAATAAATACAATAAAATACAATTATTCCAACCATAAAAAATAAAATACAGCCTACAGTAAAATTAATCGTCGTGAATTACCTATATTAAAATTGAATCATCGATAGAAAAAAAACGTTATGAAACCGGTGTGTGAAGATTTTATCACCACTTACGGTAAATACCTAGCTATGAAATTAATTTTATTTTATTATAATGCTTAAGAATAAGATAAAGGTCGCTAGACGAAACACAGACATGTAATAACAGTAGCTTAATCATCATAAAATGATGTTATAACAAGTTACATTTTAGAAAAAGTTGAACCGGCTTCGGTCCAGCAATGTTAGAGAAATCGGCGTAGGTACCAATCAAAAATATTAGTGACATGTGGGTACATTTATGCTTGTAACTTCGTAAATAAGAAGTAGGTATAACTAGGTGTGTTATATACTTCCTGAAAGTATGTCGTAAAAAATCATCAAAATCGTTTCATTGGTTTTTTAAATAATCGCGAACATACATACAAATACAAAATACGTAAATACATCGGGTCAAATACAGAACCTCCTTTTTTGAACTTTGATGTCGGTTAAAATATGTTGTAGCTATAAATTGATTGATTTTTTGGGTATTGCTCTTGTATTGTATGAATTCTTTTGTCAATTTATTACATATTTGTAGTAGGTAGGTATTACTCATATAAACCTCTACTGTATAGTAATTGTAGAGCATTGTGCTATTGGCATACCAAATATTATTCAAATTGAAGTAACTATGAAGTCAGGCCAAGCCGGCTAGGATATTGACACGTTGAAATGAAACTAGCAATGATAACTTTTAATCAAATCGAAATGAACCCAATGGTCAATAGGTATTTGCCCTAGATAAACTCCGACGAAATAATTGAACTTTTTGTAACACACACACATGCTTTTGTCATTATCATTTGCGCTCTAACATTCTTTGTAATGATATAACACTAGCGACCCGCCCCGACTTCGCGCGGGTAGTATTTACCCGCTATACTACTCCACCTTACATTGTTTTGTTGCATATCAAAGGAATTATAGGCATCATTTTCGAGAAAGCTCCCAGGCGGCTTGGCTTAATTTTCTGACATTTTCACCGTCTATTATCGTCATATTTCAATCAATTTACACAAAACCTTAACAAATTATACACCGAAACCTTCCTCATGAATCGCTCTGTCTAGTGATGTAAACCGTATGAAAATCCGTTCAGTAGTTTTTGAGTTTATCGCGAACAGACAGACAGACGCGGCGGTGGACTTTGTTTTATATTATGTGATGATGTACCTACCTATACATAATTATTAATAGCACAGTTTTAAATATTCTCCTTGTTACAGATACGGGGTGACAAAATGTACTCGGCGATGAAGATTTCGTATGCTATATGTTTCGTGGTGTCTAATTTGTGGACATTCACGAGAGGGGAACTGTTCACTGCCATATCTGAAGTAGAGCCGTTGTTGGAGACCCACAGGAAGATTATAGATGATTTAGACGACTATATAAACAAGGAGGAGAAGAGGATATCCGTTTTAAAAAGGTAGGTACACATGTTTATGATGAACTATTAGTTCCCGGCATATGTTTGCAAAAGCTGTGATAGCCTAGTGGTTAGGACGACCGACTTCTAATCGAAGGTCGTGGGTTCGATCCCGGGCACGCACCTCTAACTTTTCGGAGTTATGTGCGTTTTAAGTATTTAAATATCACTTGCTTTAACGGTGAAGGAAAACATCGTGAGGAAACCTGCATGCCTGAGAGTTCTCCATAACGTTCTCAAAGGTGTGTGAAGTCTACCAATCCGCTTGGCCAGCGTGGTAGACTATGGCCAAACCCCTTCTCACTCTGAGAGGAGACCCGTGCTCTGCAGTGAGCCGGTAATGGGTTGATCATGATGATATGTTTGCAATGCTACGTAAAGATATATTGGTAACGCATATATGACAAACATACAAACATCCATTTTTATGTAGATTCTTTGGGCCAGAAAACTTCGCGGGAGCACACAGCAGGACCTACCAAAGTGTCACCACAATCGGTTCATTAGTTTAGCAGCGTGTAGAGGACATACAGACAAACATTGATATTTTATAATTACCCATGTAAAGAAACTTATAGTGCAAATAATTGAATAATACTAGTCAAAGACTTCCTTCATTCCTTCTTCGTCATTATTTCAACCGATAGACGTCCACTGCTGGGCACAGGTCACTTGCAAGGATAGCCACGGGACTCGATCTTGTGCCGCTGGTATTCAGCGGCTGCCAACACTTTTTTAAGATCGTTCCTCCACCCAGGGCGGCCTTCGCGGGGCGTCTTGCAATGCTGCGTTTTCTGGTGTTTTCTGGTGGTTAGGTTACCATTCTAACACCTCAGGACCCCAACACAAAGTTGCAAATCCAACGTCCAAAGTTGCTGCCTATGATAATGAAAAAAATAAATATTTATATGAAGTTAAAATCTTTTATGAAGTTATATTCTTTACTAGCGGTCCGCCTCGGCTTCGCCCGTGGTACATATATAGCCTATAGCACTCAAGGATCACTTACATATCCAATGGTGAAAGAATTTTGGAAATCGGTCCAGTAGTTCCTGAGATTAGCGCGTTCAAACAAACAAACTCTTCCGCTTTATTATATTAGTATAGATAAATCTTTGTCAAATCTATACTTGTAAGTCAAATAGGTACCTACTAATAAAATTTGTCTTTAGTTACGAGAAATACATTTAAAAGTGATGGAGTATCTGGTATTTCCTTGAACAAAATTAGATATCATTTTTATTTGTGTAATGGATTCATCACATTGACTTTTGTTTGTAGGCATCTATTTAAGTATAGAAATGAACACGAGAAAGCAATGGATGACATCCCCAACTATTTGGGTAATCCAATAAATGCGTTCACTTTGATAAAGAGACTGACGACCGATTTGGACTTGATTGAAAAGGACATCGTGGCCGGAACAGGTATGAGATAAATATGTTATTTTTATTTTATTAACCCCCGACGCAAAGACGACGGGGTGTTATAAGTTTGACGTGTCTGTGTGTGTGTGTGTGTGTGTGTGTCTGTCTGTGTGTTCCCCTGTAGCGCTCAAACGGGTGAACCGATTTGAACGCAGTTTTTTTTATTGAAAGGTGAATTAGTCGAGAGTGTTGAGAGCTATGTTTGATGAAAATCGATCCAAGATGGCCGCCGCTACAAAATGGCAGATTATATATGGGTAATTCTAAGTTATGAGGTATTTTCAACGGCAACAATAAAAAATCATATATACATATTTAATTTATTTGAAATAACACTGTTATGTCATAATAGTTGCCGCTTTCTATATGGTCACTTAAATTCACCAATTAAATGTATGTAATTTAGTCGCAAAAGCGCCTCAAATATGAAAAATGTATCTCCCCTGCCATGTCCCCTAACCATATTATGTTAGTCAATCGATAGTTTTAACTAAATTTAAATTATGTAGTAAATTAAACTTTAATAATTTAGAAATTAGACTAATTAAATTAATGCAATCCAAGAAAAAACAACACCTAACATTTTTTTTTTCATATTAACTATAATGTCTACATTTGTCCCTCATATTTAGCGTCTCTTCCCCTGGCATTATGTATTAATTTAAAACTCACGACTGTTTACTTTGCTGCGTAAATTGCGACCTTCAAAACAAAGCATTCAACGTGAAGTTTGCGGCAAGCATTCACGACGCAAGCATGCGGTCATTTTGTCCGCCATTTCAGTGAAACTACTTGCTAGGAGTAGTTGTGAATCAGTGAATGTGTTCTCTCCCCTGGTAAAATTTTTTTCGCAATTATAAGCCTAAATACTTTATTTTCTTTAAATAATTACTGTAATTTATGCATAGAATCGTATTCTTCTTTGTTAATTACGTATAACAAAAACTTTGACGTTTATACCTGTTTTTTAACAGAAAAGTATCTCCCCTGCCTTCTCTCCCCTGCCTCTTAAGGTGCCAGGGAAGATGCTTACTGTCCAGGGGAGATACAAATATGTCGTATTGGAGTATTTTTACAGCCGATACGTGTACTGTTTTCATAATTTAGTGAATACATCCATATTTTATAATCTTACTCTATTCCACTTTTTCTTAACATTATAATTTCACTTAGGTACTTAATGGAACATCGAACAATGTTTTTGTTTGAATACCGATTGTCTGATTGTTAACGGTGGATTTATTTTGTCCCAGGAAAATCAGTCAGTTAGTCAATTATCACAGATCGTCAGGAACAGTATCAGAATAGAAAATAAAGTCCTACCCTGTACGCCTTATATCTCCCCTGTATTTAGTATCTCCCCTGGTCCATTATAAAATAACAAATAATAAATTAATTGACTGGCTGCTTTTCAGGTATGAAGATAATAAGTGTTTCTATAAAGAAATACTACAATTGTATTAACATTCTATTATTTTTGTCATGCCGCCTATCCTAATAACTTAGTACCTGTTAACTTAGAATTACCCATATTTTTTCACAACTCCGTTAATATGGGTATCAAATGAAAGGGCTTGACTAGTAGAGTAGCACTATGCAAATCCAAGATGGCGGCGACCACAAAATGGCGAATGTCGGGGGTTTTTAAATTTTTAATTTATATTTGTTCATCTAGAAGTTAGTCCTTGACTGCGATCTGCGAAAGTGGAAGCGGGCTTACCTGGAAGAGGTATGGCAGTTTTTATTAAACCCATACCCCTGATCGGTTTCTAAGCGGCATCGTACCGGAACGCTAAATTGCTTGGCAATGCGGCTTTACCGGTAGGGTGGTAACTAGCCACGGCGAAAGCCTCCCACCAGACCGGAAACAATTTAGAAATTACAAACTCCCAAATTGGCCTTGCCCGGAATCGAACCCGTGAGCCCGGTTAAATCTTTTTCAGCGCATTAAATTTACCAACGTGCGTCACGTTGACATAAAATATCACGAGTCGTGCAGCACGACAGCTATTATAAGGAAAATAAGTATTATTTTTACTGGGTTTTAAAACCATAAGTAATTGAATTAATATTTATCAACTTTAAACTTATCGACGGCAAAAATATAGCTAATAATTAGTTTAAACTAATATTTTCCTAAAATTGTGTAAATTGCGTACTTAATGCCCTGAATAATCTTTAATATATAAAACAAAGTCGGGTTTGTTCGAACACATAACTCGAGAACGGCTGGACCGATTTTCATAGTTGTTGTATTTGTCTTCGTCCCGAAAGCAGAATAACTATTAAAAACATTGGAAAATTTACGAAAAAATAAAATAAAAGAAAAACATTTTCCCATACAAAATGTTCATGGGTTTCGGGTAACTGTCAAACATTTAATGTTCATCCCGTCGACACGGTAAACTCTCTTGTGTACGTGTGTTTGTCACCTAACTCCTCCTAAACGGCTGGACCGATTTGGATGAAATTTCGTGTGTATACTTCAATGGGTTCCTGGATGGTTTAAAAACACAATTACCGGGTAGGCACAGGTAACCTACCGGGTCTCGGTAGATGGCGCTGATGTCGGTATGTCACCGGGCAGGACGTCTGCCGTGTCCGCTAGTAATCTAAATAAAAGTGATATAATTTTTTTCAAAGAAAAATGAACCGACTTCAAACCAGTCGGACTAAAAAGTTTAAAATAATTTTTTATTCATTTAGATTTACGATTAAACTACCTAACTCAAATGATATATAGTTTTTTGAAGTCGGCGCCAAATGACTCATACTTTTCAAGTCGAAAATATGCTCCCCGCGTCCTGGACAGCCTCACCCTCCGTGACTATTATGGTTCACCGCGCTCGCATTCAAAAGTGGATAGTTACTCTGATTTTACTAAGAAGAATTGAATGTGGTTTGGCGCCGACTCCAAAAAATTATATATTATTTGAGTTAGGTAGTTTAATCGTAAATCTAAATGAATAAAAAATTATTTTAAACTTTTTAGTCCGACTGGTTTGAAGTCGGTTCATTTTTCTTTGAAAAAAATTATTTTATACTTTTTAGTGATTTGTTTTCTTTATATTAATTATATTAATAATAATATAAATGAGAACTAAATATGTAAAATAGATTATGACCTATATATTATTAATTATTATTAAATATCCTGTGACATATTACATACATTTTATGTGTCATACTAAGTATAGGAGAAAGAGTGGAGAAACTGATAGACCACTACATCAGGCAGGGGCCACTTAAACTAAACCCCCTGCATCCCCTGCAATGTGCATATCAGCCGGGTAGATCCACAGATACTGCTTTGCACTATGTGGTGAACCGAGCGGAATGTGCACTTGAAACAAAGGAATTATGTCTGGGGGCTTTCCTTGACATTGAGGGAGCGTTTGATCGCACCACCTTCGAGTCAATGAGAGCCGCTAGCGAATTGCATGGAGTGCCACTCACCATCTGCAGATGGATAGAGTTTATGCTCAAAGGTAGGCGAATACAGTCGGATCTACTAGGGGACAGTCTATCTGCAACCACAACCAAGGGATGCCCTCAGGGTGGCGTCCTCTCGCCCATCTTGTGGTGTCTGGTTGTGGACTCGCTGATTGTGGAGCTTAACAGGGGACCGCTCTACACAGTTGGGTATGCAGATGATCTAGTGATACTAATTAACGGGAAGTTCCCGAGTACAGTATCTGATACTCTACAGATGGCCTTGGACCGGGTGGAAGGCTGGTGTGATAAAAATCATCTGTCTATAAACCCCAACAAGGCAGTGGTAATTAATTTTACGAGGAAAAAGGATCTAACAGGTTTGACGACTCCTAAACTATATGGACGCGAACTAGCTTGGGCCACGGAGGTTAAATATCTAGGCGTAATACTAGACAGACAACTTACGTGGGCTTCACATGTGGCCACGACCATAACCAAAGCTTATAGAGTTTTGGCCATGTGTCGTGGCTGCTATGGGAGGACTTGGGGTTTGAAACCAAAAGTAATGAAATGGATCTATGAGTTGATGGTGTTGCCGGTTCTAACGTACGGCGCCATTGTATGGTGGCCGCGGACAAAACTGGCAACATGCAGAACAGATCTCCTAAAGGTGCAACGGGTAGCCTGCATAGCCATTACGGGAGCTTTCAGAACGACACCAACTGAAGCTCTTGTGAGACTGCTAGGCCAGGAGAAGTTGCATATTGCTATAGAGAAAAGTGCTAGGAAAGCTCTACACAGACTTTCCCTAACTAACTGCAGAGAAGGGTCACTGCCAAGAACTAGTCACATGGTTCTGAGCAGGGACAGAGACCTAGACAGGATACTAGACATGAAATGTGATAAAATTATCCCAGTGCTAGTATTTGAAAGGAATTATGACATACATGTCCCAACAAGAGAAGAGTGGAAGAGGGGACTACGCCCACTAGGGAAGAACAGCCTGGTCTGGTATACTGATGGCTCCAAGATGCGGTCAGGTACTGGAGCAGGTGTTTATACGGAAGGCTACAAGGCAAGCTATAGCCTTGGGCAATATGCTACAGTCTTTCAAGCAGAGCTTTATGCGATAAATGCTAGCGTACAGGAAATGACGCGTCGGAAATTCGCTGGGAAAGAGATTCTCATTCTCAGTGATAGTCAGGCTGCGCTCAAAGCCCTAAGTGCTAGCAGAGTCACGTCCTCCCTGGTACTAGAGTGCATGGGAGGTCTGAACTGCCTGGGAAAATCAAATTCTGTTAAGCTGATTTGGGTACCAGGTCACGTTGGTATACAGGGAAATGAGATAGCTGATGAGCTAGCTCGGAAAGGTTCAGTACTAAAATTTGTTGGCCCTGAACCATGTGTAGCGCTAGCACCCTGTGTGGTAGGCATGGCGCTTTCAACATATGCCGAGAAGATAATGTCGGCAGAGTGGGATAAGATGGGAGGCCTAAGGCACTCTAAGAAGTTTATGAAAGCTATAAAGGCTGGTTTTCTTGCAAAAGTAAATTTACTGAGCAGGAAACAGCTAAGATATGCTGTAGCGGCGTACACGGGTCACTATAGTACAAAGGCCATGTTATGCAAAATGGGCATTACAGAGGACCCTATTTGTAGGGCCTGTAATGAAGAAAATGAGTCCATGGAACACATCTTGTGTGAGTGTGACGGACTGGCTAGAAAGCGAATGGATCTTCTGGGGGTAGCTTATCCGCAACCGGAGGATTATGGTCCCTTGAACCTAAAGGCGACAATCAAACTCCTAGAATGGGTGTTTGAGGAGGTCTAGGGGATAAGGAAGGGGCGAGTACAAAAGATCCATAAGGGTCGAAGTGCATCCGCTTTTTAGCGGGCCCCATCAGAGGAAGATAAGATAAGTATAGGTGAATGGTTTTATAATGTTCTAACCAAACCTAACCTAACTTCCGATCTATACAAGATTAGTTTGTATGCGTACTACTCTTGTATAATTTGGAAGACCTTGATTAAAAAGTAATTTACAATATATACGCGACCAGTTTCACACCCTTGCGGTTTGGCTTTGTATAGAATGGAAATACACGTAACTGTGCACAAACTCCAAGGAATCACTCTATAGTATAGCTGTACTGACTTCGGCCCAAAACTTTTGCAAAAGGTCAATGTTACGTAGGCGTAGCAGAGTGAAGTCTTTGGCCAGTATAGATATATTAGACTTCAGCAATAGGTCTGGCAATATCAGAGAACATATTAGTGACATATGTATACATTTATGGTTATAACTTCGTACGTAAGAATGATAACTCGATGTGTTATATACTAAAACTTTCCTGAAAGTATGTAGATTACGATAGTGAAACAATCATCAAAATCGGTTCATTAGTTGCGGAGATAATCGCGAACATACTTACATACATACATACATACATACATACATACATACATACATACATACTTACATACATACATACGGGTCGAATACAGAACCTCCTTTTTTTGAAGTCTGTTAAAAATGATTAAACTTGTGTGAAAATACTTGTAATCGATTTTGAAATCATAGGATTTGTCGTTTGTGTAGGGAAAGGTCAATGAAGTAATTTTATAGTCCCTGTTATTATGTCCAACTTGAGTGTGGGGAAAAGGTACATGTGTCGTCTCGGCATGTCACCAAAGAAGTTTGCAAAATAGCTATATGGTTACAAGCGGACACCTGCGACTTCGTTCGCGTGGATATTGGATTTTAAAAATCCCGTAGGAATTATTTTGTTTTCCTAAGCTCCTTTGAGCTCATACCTTGCTAAAAACTGTTAAAAGTTCACTGGCGGATGTTTAGGTAGATCAAAATGTAAACATCCGCCAGTAAAAGTCCCATCAAAATTGATCCAGCCTTTCTGAGATTAGCTGGTAATCTTTAAAGTATCTCCTTTCTAACAAAAAAAGAATGAATGAAATCGGACCACGCGTTAATGAATTACAGCTAAGTACACATTTTAACTTTCATCCCCTCTCCCAAGGGAACCGTGCTGAATTTCGGGATAAAATAACATCCCCCAGTTATTATTTTGCAAAAATCTTTAATGTACAGATACGGCAAGTCTACGATTTTATTATATGTATAGATTTATGATTTATGATTAGACTTAGTAATTATTCAATGTTTATGAAAATATTATAGGTACACTACCGTCCAAAAGTATTTGAACACCTGCATGACATGTGCTTCAAAGCCTTACTGTTAAAGATTTTTCAACAAGTGCGTTTCGTTAATTTTTTTTAATACAATATGGGGACTACTAAAGAATATTCCGAGGAAACAAAAACAGCCGGAAAAAGTATTCAAGTAAATTTATAAACTTTAGAAGGGACCTACATTCTGTCCTATCATCTGTACACTGTATTATTAAGAAATTTAAGGCTCAAGGCACAACATCCAATAACCCAAAAAAAAAAAACAGCCCAAAATCATTACAGAGCCTCCGCCCTGCTAGATTGAAGCGATGGTGCATGGTTCTAGTGCTCTCTTTTAGGCCGACGGCGGACAAATACTCTTCTCTTGGAACCAAAATCTTCAAATTTCGATTCATCGCTTCAAAGAACTTTTTTCCAGTCAGCAATTGTCCAATTTCGATGTTGTCTGGCCCCATTCAATCTATTTCTTTTGTTAATAGCTGTAAAGAGTGGTTTCGATACTGTTATGCATCCCTTCAGTCCAGCATCGAGTAACCTTCTCTTAACTGTAGTCACACTTACAGGTTTACTGCGGCTCACATTAAAGTCCGCTGCTATTTCGGGTGCAGTCAGGTATCTATTGCGTTTAGTTTTTATTACTATATGCTTAAGTCTTCAGTCGAAGTTGTAACCCTGTATGTAACTTTTTAATAATGCAGTGTACAGATGATAGTGGTACCTTCTGAAATTCAGAAATTTCTCGAATACTTTTGCCGGCTTTGTGAAGACCTATGATAATTCCTTTTATCTCCCCAGAATATTCTTTAGTTATCCCTATTTTGTATAAAAAAATTATTGAAAATCTTCCCGTTGCACTTGTTGAAAAATCTTTAACAGTAAGGTATTGAAGCACATGTTATGCAGGTGTTCAAATACTTTTGGACGGTAGTGTAACTAGGTACTTTGAAGTCCTAAACAAAGCAACGCAAATACCTAATTATATTTATCTTTGATCTTGTGAGCGTTTTGTGTGAAAACATTCATGAGATTTTTGAGCTGAGAGCTGATATCATTGCTATTGAAAGTTACTAAACCTGAACGTATTATTATTCACCGATTGACAACAATTAACAGATAACAGACAAACAATACGAATACGTTTTTCAACCAACCTTTTCCTTTTAACTAACAGAAAAGTGCAAAACTTAATTTTTACGATTTAATATATTAGCCATACTAATTAAGATATATAAGATAAAAAAGTATATAGAACTGGAAGTTCGACTTTTATATTAATGACGGTATTAGGAAATAATTAAAAAAATTAAATAAAATAATTAAACATATCCCTTGTAATTAATTATTAATATCTGTGAGATTGTACAGTCGGCTCTGCGACTATTTAACAAAATATTATGTCCTTAGCACTCTTAGCACATCATCATCATCTTGTATCGTATCTATTTAACTTGTCATAATGAGAATAAATATTATGAAATCTTATATGTATGTACGTATGTTTATGTACCTACTACGAAATATTACCACGTTATGAAACTATTGCATACTCCTAGTTAACTATCGATACTTAATTATTTTACAAGGTACGATTATTATGTTTATTTTGCATTTGACATATAAGTGAATTTATTAAAATAGGTACCTACGTAGGAAACTGATGTTGTAGGGATTTTGCTCTCTTAGGTTGTGAAGATTCAGGAACTGGCAATTATGATGCCGTCAGTCAGTCATGTTTTATAAGTATAGAAGATTTAACTTTCCATATAATATATTATGTTTTGTCTGATTTTTATTGATTGTTTTCCACAAAATGAGTAAAAAAAGTTCCATAAACGAAATTATACTTTTATTAGGTTCATGCATACTTTTGTTAGCCTGCAAGTAGGTAAAAAATTATATTCTCAGATCTTAAAAATAGTCAAAACTATAAACGTGCTAAGAGTGTCAACTAATCTTTCGCAGTTTTTAGGGTTCCGTACCCGAAGGGTGTCACTTTGCTGTCTGTCCGTCCGCCGGTCACAGATCTCTAGCTCGTAGACGAAATGAGTTACAAACCTGAAATTTTGGTATTTGGTGTAGAACGTTGACCCAAAACCAAAATATATTGAATAAGAAATTGAATTATATTATTTTTTCAGGGCAAAAATTTTTTTTTCTTACCCTGGCTAATGGGGTATTATTGTTTAGAGCTCATTAAATGGAATACGAATGTATTTTTTTTTTATTTTTTGCTTAAAAAATAAGAAAATGGGGGGCCATCAAAATTGTTACTTTTAGACCACTTGACGAGGGCTATCTAAAAAACTAAACCAGTTAGGGATATGAAATTTCGTATATTATGTACCATATGTATTTAAACAATAAATACTGAAAACAACGATTAATAAAGTAGTTTGTAAGCTGTGTTCAAAACAAACAAACAATTTTTGGGATTTTCTTTCACGGTTTGTTGCGATGTCTAGCTCGGAAATTAAATATTTCTTACACCCAAAATATTATGTTGTTCATAATTATGTACGGACTACGGAACCCTAAAAGAGCGAGGCCCGACTCGCACTTGGCCGATTTTTTTTAAAGTTTGATGATGTCAAAGTTTTAAAATGCTCATTGTTTTTGTAAAATATCCTTGTAAGATTGAAACGTACCGAAACAACTTCGGAATTCGTTGGTAACATCATTATACGTGAGGTGATTGTAATATCGATGTGACTTTAATACAATGCCTAACCTTTGCATTTTTGGCCATCTCTGACAACACGAATTCATTTAGTTAATTTAAGAATGGGACATTTCCATATTGGCTTTTAAGTTTTTAATACTTACTGCGATTGAATGGGAATTCGGAAGTTCAAAGGACCATATTATGTAAATACAAGTATAAATTAAAAATTTAAAAAACCCCCGACATTCGCCATTTTGTGGTGGCGGCCATCTTGGATTTGCATAGTGCTGTTCTACTAGACAAGCCCTTTCATTTGATACCCATATTGAGGACGTTGTGATAAAATATGTAATCCACCATTTTGTAGCGGCGGCCATCTTGGTCCGATTTTCATTAAACATAGCTAAGAACACTCTCGACTAATTCACCTTTCAAACAAAAAAAAAACCGCATTCAAATCGGTCCACCCGTTTGAGTGCCACAGGGGAACAGACACACATACACACATACACGTCAAACTTATAACACCCCGTCTTTTTTTCGTCGGGGGTTAAAAACACATTTCCACTCCCTATCGGGAACTCTTCTCTTCACTTGCCTCTCATTCGGAAGGACCGCGCGAGTTCGATCCCCGACGCACATCTAACTTTTCGGAGTTATTTACGTTTTAAGCAATTAAATATTACTCGCTTTAATCATTGGTGAAGAAAAACATCGTGAGGAAACCGGCACGCCTGAGAGTTCTCCATAATGTTGTCAAGGGCGTGTGAGGTCTACCGCACCGCACTCGGCCAGCGCGAGCGTGGTGGACTACGGCCTAAACCCTTCTCACTGTGAGACAAGTGAGAAAAAAAACCGGCCAAGTGCGAGAGAGGGGAGGAGCAACGGAATTTTTTTCGACATTTTGTACGAAATCAAAAGTATTATGCACTAGCTTTTGCCCGCGGCTTCGCCCCCGTGAATTTCGGTTTTTCACAAATCCCGAGGGAATCGTGGATTTCCTGTTCCCGTTCCCGCTCCCTTTTCCAACCTTTATACCTATTTTCAAGGAAGTTTGCTATAGTAATGTATCTACCTGTAGCTCTTGTTATAGATTTCAGTTTTTTCAAAATTCCGCGGGAACTGTGGATTTTTCCAGGATAAAAAGCCATTAGTCTATGTGTTAAGTCAGGGTATAGTCTATATCCATTCAAAATTTCAGCCAAATCGGTTCAGTAGTTGCGGCGTTAAAGAGTAATAAACATACACACACACAGACACACACACACACAAATTTTCGTCTTTTTAGTGTGATAAAAATAAATAAATATCTGTTTTAGAATGTACATAGTTACAGGTAAAGTCCTTTCGTGAGATACCCCACTTGGTATATTATGTAGTTATCGTACTTTGAAAATTGAAAATACTAATTTTATTTGTTCACGAACACATTTTAATTTTTTTTGTGATGTAACCACAAATTCACGGTTTTCAGATTTATTACTTTACTTGTACCTACTATAAGACTTACCTACCTATAAAACATGATTCTAGGTCAACGGGAAGTAGGTATCCTGTAGGTTTTCTTGACAGACACGACACACAGACAGACAACAAAGTACCTATCAGGGTTGCTTTTTTCCTTTTGAGTTTTTTTTTGTCGTGGTGGAAAAGCTTTCTAGCTACCCCCGTTCTTTGGGCAGAACGGGGGTTATGTGGGACTCCCCCCCGAGTGGGGTATACCTCACTAAAACCTACCACGGCTGTTCCCTCTTGCTGACTGTGCTGGACGCCTGGGGAACCCGTTGTATACGTCCCAGGCGTCTGTCAGCCGCCCCGGCCACCTGCCGGGGCTCCCGCGCTAAAAAAAGAGGGGATCGGGAGGTCATCATGACCAACCCATTACCGGCTCACTACAGGGCACGGGTCTCCTCTCAGAGTGAGAAGGGTTTTGGCCATAGTCTACCACGCCAAGCGGATTGGCAGACTTCACACACCTTTGAGAACGTCATGGAGAACTCTCAGGCATGCAGGGTTCCTCACGATGTTTTCCTTCACCGTTAAAGCAAGTGATATTTAAATACTTAAAACGCACATAACTCCGAAAAGTTATAGATCGAACCCACGACCTTCTATCGGGAGGTACGGAGCCCTAAAAATAACGGAAAGAAACGCATTTTTGTTTACAGCATATATAAAGAACATAACGATTCTGAACAACCACAGCGATGTGAAGTACCCAACGCTGGAGGACCTCGTCGGCGCGGCTCAGGCGCTCACACGGCTGCAGGACACCTACCGGCTCGACGTCAGAGATCTCTCCGAAGGACGACTGAACGGTGTCATTTATAGGTGAATATTTGATAAACAATATTAACGGCCTGTTTCACCACCTTTTGATAAGGCCTAATTCGTACGAGCGTAAAAAATGCGTCGCGTTAAAAAAGTTGACGTGTGATCATATACATTTATACATTATACATTTATACATTATACATTTATACATTATACATTTATACATTATACATTTGTTCTATTTGGACGCTTTTTTTACGTCCGTTAAAAATCTCTTGTGTGAATTAGGCGTAAGTGTCGGATAGCTACATTCACAACTTTTGTCTTTGTGACTTGACATAATAGAACAAGAGCCCACGACCGTACGACGCGACGGCCAGACCTTCGTTATTTTATAAAAGCTGAAAATTTCTCTGTGTGTTATCCCCAAGCCCCCAACATAGGGAGGAATGATCAGCGACTATGAAGTTGAGATCATGGTTACTTTTGGAGATAACAGGTAATAAAGGTGTAAAAATCTTCGTGAAAGTTTAATTTTTCTTCGGAATAGTATTAAAAAGCACGTCAGCATTGCCGGACACTTATTGCAGTTGCTACCCTCTACCCGACACCCTTAAAGTTAGTTATCCTGAAGAAAATATAAAAAAATTATTAGACTTTATACTTCTACGTAAGAACTTCATAGTCGCTGGTCGTTCTTACCTGTATTGGAGACATACACGGAGAAACTTTCAGCTTTTATAAAATAACGAAGGCCTGGCCGTCGTGGGCTCTTGGGTTATAAAGTAAGAAAGCGACAAAACTTACGTTCAAGCTATCTGACACTTATCAGAAGGTGGTGAAACAGGCCCAAACTGTCGTGAATTATATTGATATTAAAATTGAATCATCGACAGAAAAAAAAACGTTATGAAACCGGTGTGTGACGATTTTATCGCTACTTACGGCACCTAACTACCCACATGAAATTAATTTTATTTTATTATAATGCTTATGAATAAGATAAAGTCGCTAGATGAAACACAGACGTAAAAGTAATAACAGTAGCTTAATCATCATAAAATGATGTTAAACAAGCTATATTTTAGGAAAAATTAAACCAACTTCTGTCCAGCAATCTCAGAAAAATCAGTGTACAAATAAAAAATATTAGTGACTTAAAGGTACATTTATGCGTGTGTAACTTCGTACATGACAATGATAACTGGGTGTGTTATGTACTAAAAACTTCTTGAAAATATTATATAGATACGATAGTGAAAGAATCATCAAAATCGGTTCATTGGTTTTTGAAATAATCGCGAACTTAGGTGCATACATGCATACGGGTCGAATACAGAACCTCCTTTTTTAAGTTGGTTAATAAACAATAAAGTATATTTAAGTATCTATTTATTAAATCGATATCCGGTTTCTTTATATTTGATCTTTTATCATTGACCTTAAAAATGCTATTTTTATACCGTAAGTAAACAGCCGTACGTTTAGAAAATTCATAACATTGCCACAAATTGAATGCTATTTATCAATATCTATATTATCTATACTATCTATATCTATACTAATATAATAAAGCGGAAGAGTTTGTTTGTTTGAACGCGCTAATTTCAGGAACTACTGGACCGATTTCAAAAATTCTTTCACCATTGGATATGTAAGTGATCCTTGAGTGCTATAGGGTATATGTAATGTACCACGGGCGAAGCCGGGGCGGACCGCTAGTTATGTAATTTTACAGAGATACGCCAAATAAATGTAGGTAAGTAGCAATTATTAATAATTTGCCAAGGAATAGTTTCGTCTTCAATGAAGACTTGAAAAATGAAGACTCTTCATTCTATATTTAACTAGCGGACCCGGCAGACGTCGTCCTGCCCGCTATTAGCGCCACCTACCGGGTCCAAGTTTTCTACTTATAAACCTTCCTCTTGAATCACTATCTATTAAAAAAAACGGCATCAAAATCCGTTGCGTAGTTTTAAAGATTTAAGCATACATAGGGACATAGGGATATAGGGACAGAGAAAGCGACTTTGTTTTATACTATGTACTCCAATGATGTATTACCTTAACAAGATCAGCATTCTAAAGCACCGACTCATTGCTACTTCACTGATGTCCGATGACATCTACGACTTCAGTTGCCAGCCCGACATCCGAGTGAACACGAACGTAACTGTTACTTGCCACACAATTTGTCAAAATGGTGAAATGTGTTGTTAAAATTTGTTTGTCACGGTCAGAAAAAGATAATAAAGCAACTGGTGTTACTTTTCACAAGTAAGTTTGTTTTATTTAATTCCGATTATCCAAAACAACACGTAATAAAAACATAAATTTACCGCGCATTATTTTTACTATAAGTGTTGCCAGTAAAAACTATTTTGATTTTCCCTACATTGTTGGGAAATTAGTGAATTAAAAAGCGAATGATGAACGTATGTATGTACCTATAAGGCAAACGTAAGTAAATCAGTAATTTATGTGATCATACTGAGTCATTATAAAATAGTTATAATAGGTATAATGATTTCTTACTAAGCGAGTTCACAAAAGAAGGTTACATATTCGACCCGTATGTTCGTGATTATTTCAAAAACCAATGAACCGATTTTGACAATTTTTTCACTATCGTAATTTACAAACATTCAGAAAGATATTAGTATACATATACATACCTAGTGATCATTCTTATGTATGAAGTTACTAACATAAACGTACCCATATGTAACTAATATTTTTGCTTGGTTCAAAAATTTTCAAAATATCTTTAATGTACAGAATTGGACCAGTTACAGTTTTATTATTAGTACTAAATGATGCCCACGGCTTCGCCCGTGTGGATTTAGGTTTTTAAAAATCCCGTGGGAACTTTTGATTTTCCAGAACAAAAAGTAGCCTATCTGTAGTAACCCATCCTGAAAACGGAAAAATTCCGTGGGATCCCTACGATTTCGGAATGCAATTCCTTACAGCATCAGGGTTAAGGAGTTGGATATGTACATACTCAAGTTCATTCAACGATAAAGTCTTTAATTGGTACCCCCAATATCAATATAAATAACCGACAGTTCCTAAATCCCATTAGTTTTGGGGATCAGGTCCCCTACAGCATCAGGATTGAGGAGTTGGAATTCAAATGTTGTATAGGACATTGTCGCAATATTCCTCTATCGATTTAAAAAAATATACGCAAATCGGTTCAGAAATCTCGGAGATATCGGTGTACATAGGTAGAAAAACACAACTCCTCCTTTTTTGAAAGTCGGTTAAAAAACCTGCCTATGTTACTCCCTGGTTAATTCTCTACTTGTATGTGAAAGTCCCGTCAAAATCGGTTCAGCCGTTCCGAAGATTAGCCCGTTCAAACAGACAGACAGACAGACAAAAATTTTAAAAACGTATGATTCGGTTATGGTACCGTTCAAATAACCATATGAGCTTAATATGAGGTAGTTATTTCGAAATTACAGACAGACACTTCAATTTTATTTATTAGTATAGTAAGTATAGTAATAGTATAGTATAGATAGATAGATGAGAGATTTAAATAAAGTTATTTACGTTCACGCATTTAAATATTTTTTTTCCTATTAGTAATCCTTATTTAGTTCTATAATATGGTTTATATTGAAAATTTTATTAAATCTAATATAATTATTAAATCTCATAAACTCAAATAATTTTTTGTGGGAAATCGTTCTTTTGTGGGAAATTATTCCTGATACTGGTAACTCTAATCGTTAGTCTAATTGCAATGTCTTGTCCTATTCTAACGTAATTAGTTTGAGGGCAGAAGAAACGAGACAAATATAGTTTACTCAAAGTTTACTTGGCGTATTTGTCAGTTTCAAAGCTACGTCTTTGAAACTCAAAAGTGGTTACGTTTTTCTGAGAACAGTTTATATGACGCTTCTACTCTATATTTATTACACCTCACTGATGTACTCTATGTAGTGATACTCTTTTGCGAAATATTTGGCGTAATGATTTTTTTGTATCTTTTATTGCTGTTTTCACTAAAAGTTTTTTTACAGTGATGATGATTGGATAGCTGTATCGTAAGTTACTTTTACTGTTTGGGAGACCCTTCTGTTGTACTTCTTAAATTATTTTGTCGGGTCTTTAATTATAAGTAATTACTTTATAATATAACTAACTATGCACATTTGTAATTTTTTTTTTTCATTATTTCGCACTTTGTAGTTGGACCCATATGTTTATGACTTGGTGATGGATAGGTATATCTAGGTATAATGATCTTCTTATTGTAAATAACAAAGCATTATATAAGACCGAATTATTTTTAATTATTGGAAATATTTATTTTGGTTTTTTTACGGCTGAGGTTAATTTAATTTAATTTAAAAAAGTGTCCTATCGTCTTCCATAATTATAGGAGACGTGCACCGCTTTCTTTCTTTTTGCTCGGCTACTAAGGGTCGCACCATGGGTTTGAATAGCCTATTATAACCTTCCTCTAGGATTGAGCTATCAAATGCAGAAAAAACAATTCGGTATTTCCAGAGATTAGCTCGTTCAAACAAACTCTTCCGATTTATTATATTAGTATCCACCACTACAGTCTTCTTAACGTTAACAAACCTCCTCTCTCATAGGAGAGAGGGATTTAGAGGTTAGACCCGCCACTCTGCTCCAATGCGGATTGCTATTTTTTTTTATCGTGTGATAGGCTTACGCTTGACGACGATCATGCCTGGAGAGCATTGATGAGGTCTTATTTGGAACGCGCTTGCCTAGAGAATGCCTATTCACTCTTGCCTTGAAGATACTCAAGTTGAAAGAGGCAGGAAACACGGACGCCGGAAGGGCGTTCCACACCCTAGCGGTTCGTATCAGAAACGTTGACCGAAAGCGCTTCGTGCGAGCAGACTGAACGTCAACCACATGGGGATGCCAACGCTCACGAATATTAGTATAGATAGATATTAATAATATGTAATTTGTTTTTCAGTACGTCAATGAGCGCGAGCGACTGCTACGAGCTGGGCAAGGCGCTGTACAATGAGAAAGACTACACCAACGCGCTGGCGTGGATGATGGAGGCCCTGCGCAAGTACTCGGAGGACGACGAGCAGCGCACCTTCACCGAGGTCGACATACTCGAGTACATTAGCTTCTCGCATTACTTGCTAGGTGAGAAATAAAGACTACACCAACGCGCTGGCGTGGATGATGGAGGCCCTGCGCAAGTACTCGGAGGACGACGAGCAGCGCACCTTCACCGAGGTCGACATACTCGAGTACATTAGCTTCTCGCATTACTTGCTAGGTGAGAAATAAAGACTACACCAACGCGCTGGCGTGGATGATGGAGGCCCTGCGCAAGTACTCGGAGGACGACGAGCAGCGCACCTTCACCGAGGTCGACATACTCGAGTACATTAGCTTCTCGCATTACTTGCTAGGTGAGAAATAAAGACTACACCAACGCGCTGGCGTGGATGATGGAGGCCCTGCGCAAGTACTCGGAGGACGACGAGCAGCGCACCTTCACCGAGGTCGACATACTCGAGTACATTAGCTTCTCGCATTACTTCATTACTTGCTAGGTGAGAAATAAACACACAACACTTGAAAAAATTAGTACATTACTGCAGCGGCCAGCAAAAGAGGCATTGATTGACGAACGTGTAAATATAAGTCATCAATGCCTAGTTGTGGCCAAGGCTTGTATAGTACTTTTCTCAAATTCACGGAGACTTTTTACATTTGTATCCATCTGTCTTTTGGAAGTCAAGAGGTATCTCGAAGAAGATTGTCAAAATAGTGCACAAATTTCCTAGCATGTTTGAGAAAAATCAATTATTATTATGGTGTTAGATGACGTGAAAAAGGCAATGCTATGGACAAAGAAGCTGTTGGAGTTAGAGCCCGAGCACGCGCGCGCGCGCGGCAACCTGCCGCACTACAGGAAGGCCCTCGACGAGAAGGAAGCCCAGCACAAGAGAAGACTGCGCGGGGTGGGTACTTTTTCTTAACCAACTTCAAAAAAGAAGGTTAGGCTATATTCGATCCGTATGTATGTATGTTTGCGAATATTTCAAAAACCAATGAACCGATTTTAATGTTTTTTTTTTTTTGTTATCGTAATCTATATATTTTCAGGAAGTTTTTATTACAGTATCATTCTTATGTCCGAAGTTATACGCATAAATGTATCCAGATGTCACTAATAATTTTGATTGGTACACCGATTTCTCTGAATTTGGTAGACCGTAGACGGTTTAATTTTTTTTTCTAAAAACGTTACAATATTAGAAAAATATGTAGTTTAGTTAGAGAACTAAGATGGAAATAGACAGTAAAATGAAACACCTGTATTGTAAAACATTAAAACCACAAACTTTACTTGGACTCTATTTTAAATATACACATAAAAGATTATTATTGTTAGAACATAGTGAAAAAGCAGTTTAAAAACTGCATATAAAATGTAAATTCTTTTTATAATAATTTAACTTTAATTTAAAAAATTTAAATTTAAATTAAATTTAAACCTTAATTTAAATGTAACCCCCACAGGATACGGGGGATGTGGATATAGACGAATATTTAGAAGAAGACGTTAAGCCGGAGAAAAAACCACAAGAACTTTCCACGTACGAGAAGGAAAGAAAAGCGTACGAAGCGTTGTGCCGCGGGGAGATGGAAATACCTAAGGAAATCTCTAAAAAGTATGTTACTATGTTTAACAGTTTATTTTTTAATGCAATGGTCGCTAAGACTAGATTACAGTACGTACTTTAACCTTGCCTTGAAAAAGAAAAAGTATTGTGCAATTCTATACAGTGTCCGGGATCGAACTAGCGATATTTTAAAGAGGTATTCTACAACTCATTACTACTCTAATAATACTACTTAATAAAGCATACCCTCTTCCTCCTCCCAGGGACAGCCATTTCAATTAGATGTGCGTTTTTGTAGGTATGTAGGATCACAAAAAAGTAATAATCATTCGAAAGTCTGTTGCTTCACAGGTCTTCAAATGGCCTTATTCGATTGGATACAATATTTTCTAACGCAAGACACCTAATAGTAGTGTAAAATGTTAAAATTACTCGATCAAAATGCTAAAATATTATATACCTTTCCTTTGACGTATTCTAAATTATGGTGAAAACAATATTGAAATATATTAATTACTTACTTTACTTACTAATATTATAAATGCGAAAGTAACTCTGTCTGTCTGTCTGTCTGACTGCCTGTCTGTCTGTCACGCTTGTTGTTTTTTGCCGAATTTTTTTGCACAAATTGCCGCTGCCACAAAATGGCGAATGTCGGGGTTATTTTTAATTTATACTTGTAGTATTATTTGGAGATTTCACACACTTGATTATAATTTTATGTTACAGATTCACGTGCCGGTATCTGAGTGAGAACCACCCGTTCTTGAAACTGGCGCCTGTTAAAATGGAGTACGTCTATTTGAATCCTGACATTGTTTTATTCCACGAGGTGTTGAGCGATTCAGAAATAGAACATATCAAGGAAATGGCCAAACCGAGGGTGAGATTGCTATTTATATAAACATACACTACGAGAAAATAAACTAAGGATATCATTCATACGTTTCGATACTTATATAGGTACCCAAAACACGGAAGTGTGTCTTTTTTGCGTGCCGTTTTCAAGGTTTAACCGCTTTTGACTAAAAGCAAACATTTTATCTCTAAGACTGATATAGTCAACTTTTCAACAGAAGCTCATATTATACAAAAATCGGCCACAAACATACATACATATATATACATAGGCTGCTAAAATCATAACCTTTCATTAGGCTTTGCCGTAGTCGGGAAAAATTTTCATACAAACTTACATCCCCTATCTTCTGTCTTAGTGTGCGCCTACGTCATAGGAAACTAATGTGAAAATTTCAAGTTCCTAGCTTCAGTGGTTTAGGATGCGCGTTGATGATCAGTCAGTCAGTCAGGACAAGCCTATTTATATTAGTAAAGATTTGACTTGACTTAATATAATATCTCTCAACAGTTCAAACGGGCAACGGTTCACGACCCGAAGACGGGGAATCTGGTTCCCGCTAACTACCGCATCAGCAAGTCGGGTTGGCTCAAGGACGAGGAGTCGCCGGTGATCGCGCGGGTGTCGCGCCGCGTGGCCGACTTCACCGGCCTCAACATGATGTCCGCCGAGGAGTTGCAGGTGGTCAACTACGGCATCGGCGGCCATTACGAACCGCATTTTGATTTTGCCCGGGTAAGTATCTAACACCTCTTCCCAATAGTTCACGATCCGAAGACGGAGGAGCTAGTTCCTGCTAACTACCGCATCAGCAAGTTCGGTTGGCTCAAGGACGAATTTCGGCCACGGCGGCCATTCTCAAGTTTAGGCTAGTCTCCGCCTCGAGACTAGCCAACTACGCAGTAGATATTATAGTGCACAAGTGTGTGTGCATACACAGGTGCACTCTCTATTCCCTCACTCTCATAGACCAATGGGACGCCAATGGGACACGACCGATTGACACCCGTAACTTTCTTTATTGTTCGTTTAGACTTTCGATACTCATATTTTGTCGATTAGTCTTTTAATTATCTACTACTTTTTCCCATTGTTACAGAAACAAGAAAATGCTTTTAAAGAGTTTAACGGAAATCGGATAGCAACAGTTTTGTTTTACGTAAGTTAAATTTATATTTTTGTTCGTTTCACTCATTATTTAAGTGACTCGTGGACTTATGCTATTTTCATATTGAAAGTCCACGAGTCAAACTCCTAGGGAACAAAATAGTCGCACCTCGTTAATCGATGCGTGAAGATAAGTAAAGATCCTCCGCTTCAAGGGAAGGTTTACCATACATGGCTTGCAGACAACTACTATACATTATATTTTTTAATTAAAACAACTTTTTTAAATAACATATTTTTTTTAAGAGCAGTTTTACCTTTTCTCTGAAAAATCTAAGATTTCAAGCTCCAAATTTAGCATCGTAGGAGAGACTTTCACATATTTCAATACATGTTTTAAATAATCTAATCCTTCATATTGACATTTGTCAGACCATATTTACAAAAACTATTTTATTTATTTTGTAATGATCAATTTCCCACACCTCGTTTTAATAAAATAAATAACAGACTCAACTTTGAAGCTCTATATCTGTCCTTAAAAGTCATCTGATTTACTTGAAAAAAATACTTAAATATCAGACATATAGTCCTATTGACACATTACAGACCAGAATATAGATTTTTAATCAAATTAATGGTTAAAAAAAAAAGAACTTCCGCCAAATTTCCCGAATTATACGGTTACTTTAACACGATTTTTTGTATTGAAAAAAGCATAAATTCAATAAAAATTTTATGTAGAAATAAACTACGTTCTTTAACGAATCTATATATATATAGTTTGATTAACAATCCATTTATTTGATCAAACATAAAAACTTATTAAACATCCCCCTAAATTACAATAAATAGCTATGCAATGTCTTCGCTTATTTAGTATGCGCCCGGCGCTCGTTGGGGAAGGACCTGTGCAGTTTTTGCCACCATCCAGATGCACGTACGAGAGTCGTGTAAACACTAATTTATACAACGACTGCAAAGTTTTGAGCATGAATATTTTTCTAAAAAATATGCGTGAGTATTTTTTTAAATAAGTGAAATTACAGCATAGCACCTAGGACAGTCACGGAAATATGATATTATAAACTAATACTAAAGTAGTCCATTTTGAAATCCATGATGGCCGTCATATTTTTTTTTTTTTTTGAAGAAATTATCATCTATCTCATATAATAAAATCGTAGATTTGGCGTATCTGTACATTAGAGAATTTTGCAAAATAATAACTGGGAAATGTTACGGTTGAGTAATAGAACGATAAAAGCTATTTTTGAAATTTTTGTCTGTTTGTCTGTTTATCTGTTTGTCTATTTGTCTGTATGTTTGTGCGCACATCACGCAAAAACTACCAAATGGATTGAAATTAAATTTGGTATGATTTAAGTTCATACTACGGACTAACATATAGGATACTTTTTATCACGAAATTCAGCACGTTTCTCTTGGGGGAGGGGATGAAAGTCAAAATGTGTACTTAGCTGTAATTCATTAACGCGTGGTCCGATTTCATTCATTCTTTTTTTGTTAGAAAGGAGATACTTTAAAGATTACTGGCTAATCTCTGAAAGGCTGGATCGATTTTGATGGGACTTTCACTGGCGGATGTTTACACATTTTGATCTACCGTTTTTAGCAAGTTATGAGCTCAAAGGAGCTTAGGAAAAACAAAATGATTCCCATGGGATTTTATAAAATATCCACGCGAACGATGTCGCGGGTATCCACTTGTTTATAATATGGGTGTCATTTCATTTCCGAAGATTTTTGCAAAATAAATACTGGGGGATGTTAGAGATAAGTAATAGAACGTAAAAAAGCTATTTTTAAAATTTTTGTCTGTTTGTCTGTTTATCTGTTTGTCTGTTTGTCTGTATGTTTGTGCGCGCATCACGCAAAAACTACTGAATGGATTGAAACAACGAAACTTGGTACGATTTAAGTTTATACTACGGAGTAATATATAGGATACTTTTTATCCCGAAATTCAGCACGGTTTCCTAAGGAGAGGGGATGAAAGTCAAAACGTGTATTTAGCTATAATTCAATAACGCGTGATCCGATTTCATTCATTCTTTTTTTGTTAGAAAGTAGATACTTTAGAGATTACCGACTATTCTCTAAAAGGCTGGATCGATTTTGATGAGACTTTCACTGGTGGATGTTTACATTTTGATCTACCTAAACATCCGCCAGTTAACTTTTAACAGTTTTTAGCATGATAAGAGCTCAAAGGAGCTTAGGGAAAACGAAATGATTCCTACGGGATTTTTAAAAACCAATATATATCCACGCGAACGAAGTCGCGGGTGTCCGCTTGTTACTATAATAATAAAAGTCGCACTTGCACTTCTGACTAAACCGACATTTTAGCAGTAAACAAAGATTGCCTACTTTTTATTGTTCTATTGGTAAACTTTAAATAATTGTACCTACTCTTATCAGAAAATGTATTCAAGAACTTCAACAGGTACAATGCAACAGCTCTGTTATGTTATTTTCAGACAGATGATTTGAAATATAATAATAATAATAATTGGTAGGTAATTGTTAAATAATTAAAAAGGTATTTGTTTCTTTTATTAGTTAGTTTAGAAAAAAATGGCTGAAGGCTAAATATGCGTGACACCTATGATATAAATACGGAACCCTACATGTATTCATAGAGAAGAACATCATATTATCCTGGTCGCTTTTGTTTTGTAAGTTGAACGTAGATTCATGAAATACTTATTCGATAAAAATATTTTATAATAAACATTATATATATAATACTACAACATCAAAGAAATAATTCAGAAATTTATATTTAATACAAGTACCAAAACTAAATTCATGGTCGCGCTATATGCAAGTGGTCGTCCGCTCAGCAGGCCGCCCGTCTACCTGCCGTTAGATACCTAAACTTCCATAGCGCGAAACTGGGAGAGGGGTCTTAATGATTGAGTGTTTTAAATAATAATATTCTGTGTGTGTGTTATAAATATATTCACTTTTAACTCCACAATATTTAATACTAATACAATATCAGACATATTAAATATGTTACACTAACACGCACGTCCAACCACCTCAAGAACTATGAACGTACTGAAAAAATCCGGCCACCAGCATGCAAAAAAAAAACGAAACTAAAAACAATTTGGCTAATGAAGGTCACGCGCATAAACCAATAAGCGCCCAAGGGCAATTTCCTTTGGGAGCTTGTTTCGTGGAACGAATTATAGGGTGCTATTTTTTTAATTTATTTTCATAGATGTCAGATGTAGCGCAAGGGGGCGCCACAGTGTTCACGGAGCTAGGCTTGAGTGTGTTCCCGGTGAAGGGCGCGGCGGTGTTCTGGCTGAACCTGCACCCCTCCGGGGAAGGCGACCTGGCCACGCGCCACGCCGCGTGTCCAGTACTGCGAGGCTCCAAGTGGGGTGAGTTCACTCAGCGGTTGTTTTTTCGTCGTTCATGTCAGATTCCATCCTCAAACGGCTCAGTTTTTTCCATTTCTCTTATTATTTTCTATAGTGGATTCCATGAGTTAAACTCCTATAAAACAAAATACTTGCACCTCATTGGTCGATGCGCACAGAAATAAATGTAATACGGGTCGCGTAATAAATAAATGTAATACGCCACCTACCGGGTCCAATTTTTCTACTTACAAACCTTCCTCTTGAATCACTCTATCTATTAAAAAAAACGCATCAAAATCCGTTGCGTAGTTTCAAAGATTTAAGCATACATAGGGACATAGGGACAGAGAAAGCGATTTTGTTTTATACTATGTAGTGATAGTATGAATTTGTCCCCGTTTCCAGTGTGCAACAAATGGATCCATCAAGGGGGGCAGGAGCTGATAAAGCCGTGCGACCTCGAGTACCAAGCGGAGAGCATGACCCGCGCGCCGCCCAGACCCGCGCCCAAAACATTCAGATAGAAGTTCCTATACAAACTACTTAAAACAAATGACTTTATGATAAATCTTTAGTAGGTAATTGGTAAATGTGTTGCAGGTTTCTTCATTCAAGTTGAACTTTGAGTGTAAAGGTTTCATTCCCGAATAATAAATGTTATTATTCGGGAATAAAAAGCAGTAAGCCCAGTGAATCAAAAGTGTACACTAAACAGTAATTGCCATTTTATATTAAGAATAGAAGCACTTATAGTTTTTGTTTAATAATGAGTGGACATTTACCTTTTATTTTTTTGTGTTACTTTGAATAGCTTTCTTTATCGAATTGTTATCTCGATGTGTTGTAGTCATTGTATTTATAAGAGAAGTAAAGTTTTGTGTATTGTGGTGTCCGTGTAATACAAATAACTATACAACGTTAGTTTTACTTTGCGCAAAAACCGAAACATGTATCAAATATTTTTACATTTGGAATAGTTATACGAAATTTCAAAAACATATAATGAAAACTTACGAAGTTATAATAAGGTTCTTAAGGTCATTGTCCTCGGAAAAAATGGTCACCCCAACTCGCAAGCCATCACCGCTTTGACTCGCGAGTTGAATGACCGCGCGCTGTATGCCGATCGTCAGCTGATGCGCATTTCAACCATTGTGCCTAAGCTTGCAGGATTTTAAAATATTTTTGGACAAAAATTTTACACAGTATAAAAATGGTTGGATTCGATTTCGTTACTGATTCTGAAAAAACTACTTTCAGGTTTTGCTTAAAGTAAAACTAACGTTGTATAATGAAAGCTTTGAATCTCGGATTGAGTATATTTCGATTAGATGTGTGGTAAAAATGTAATATAGATATAATATTGTTTTAAGGCAATAATGACTAGCCATGCACTTTCTTAAGCGACCTAACATAGTAGACCGAAAATTTCATGTCATTCTTTCCAAGTATGGCTACGAAATATTGATGAAACAAAAATAATGAGTCAGAGCGTTAGTCGTCGGGGTTATCTTGTAACAAATTACTCGAAATTTTCTGTCTCTACCGGTCTAAAAAGACGCTTAAAAAGGCGCACTTTAAGTAGGTATGCCAAAATCAACTAAGGTAATATGTAGTAAAATAAAAGGCACAAAGTAACTTTTCAATTTTGTCATTTGTATATTTATCTTTAAACTTTCTCTTTTAGGGTCGGGGGTATATTAGCGCAGAGTTGAAGCGCATCGAAGCGTCAACCAAAAAATGTTCACGGCATATTGGCACCTATCTCTACAAAACAAGGCACACATTTCTATTGAGATGCAAAAAAGGCGAGCGAATCCTTGCGGCTAGCGCAGATTGGTGCGCGCTCATTCGTACGAACTCGTTGAGCCGTGTTTCGTAGAGGTATGTAGGTGTCAATTATATGACTCTAGAGAATGCCCGCGGCTTCGCCCGCGTGAATTTCGGTTTTAAACAAATCCCGAGGGAATCGTGGATTTCCGGTTCCCGTTCCCTTTTCCAACCTTTATACCTAGTACTATCAAGAAAGTTCGCTATAGTAATCTACCTATAGCTGTAGCTATAGATTTCGGGGAATCCCGTGGGAACTGTGCATTTTTTCAGGATAAAAGCCTATGTTTTAAGTCAGGACATAATCTATCTCCATTCAAAATTTCAGCTAAATCGGTTCAGTAGTTGCGGCGTGATTGAGTAACAAACATCCAAACATCCACACTTTCACATTTATAATATTAGTAGGATGAATATTTTTTGGTCGACGCTTCGATGCGCTTCGACTCTGCGCTAGTATGCCCCGACCTTAAGAGAAAGATGTAAAATACGTTTTCACTTATCGTCACCACGCGTAATTTTTAGCACTAAATAACTATGGTTGCGCTATTTGTATGCATTGGTAGTTATAATACCGTGATTTTTCTTTTATCGATTAAATAACATAAACCCAGCCATACACGTTTTACCTATTAAAAACTGGCCATAAAAAAAAAATTTAATGCTAAAGAGGCTATCATGATAAATTTTATTCGTGATTTATTGTGAAAAATGTAATAATATATTTTACTTTAATTGTAGTAAGTATAGAGTAAAATTTAATTTCATCGTTTACGGCCATTATTGCATTTATTACTTCTTTACTTATATGTTTTATGTTTATTACCGCCTTAAAACTAAATAAAAAAATAGATAATAACATAATATTATTATGTTGTATTTTACGTACAAAATAAAATATGTACACTGAAGTTTAACAGAAATAGTTAATATATTAATATTAGTATTAAGAGTACCTATACTATTAATTAAGGAATCTAAATACGCAATAATATAAACTAAACTCCATAGATCTACATTAATTACAAAATTAAAGACTAAAAAAACTTTAAGACTAAAAAAATTGACATACATAGGATTAAGTGGCTAATTCTGATGTACACAATCTCTAAACTAAATTGACAGGTTTGAAAATGGTGCTATTCTTTTCCGCATGGAGCATTGTGAAAGAGATAGAAATAAATTTAGATCTATCATTTTTTTAGTTTCGAGATTGTGTAAAACAGTATATTAGCCTCAATGTCATCAGCTAGTTTGATAATATATAAATATTAAATACCTATTAATTTGACAGTAGATTTTATGCCAACACGTTTTAAATATTATAAACATATTTATTAGCAAAGAGTATCCATAAACATACTACATAGTTTTGGTCTCAAATATTTTTATTATTACATAATTGATAATATATACCTATGTATAGTTTATGAAAATAGTTTGTGTCATTACTAATTACATTCAATAAATATAAGTCTGTTTCTTAGATACTGTGTATACAATTTTTCCATAAAAGTCTTATACCAATTTCTTAAACAGCCAACGATTACATTTCAACTTTTGTAAGAAGTTAGCGACCAAAATATTTCATTTGAATCAAGTTTCCATTACTTTGATTACCAAACACATCTAAAAAATAAGTCAACAGTTCATTCTCGATACTTTTTCAACGGGCTCTCACAACACCACAACAAGAAAATTATTCACATTCAAAACATATTTTTGAATGTGAATAATTTTCTTGTTAAGCGGCCGTCGATAAATTACGTCACACGTTAAGGGGATGGGAGGGGGTTGACGAATTGTGACATTATGTGACGAGGGGTCGGGAGGGGCCCTAAATTTAGTGACGTCACATTTCAAAATCTAATATATTTAAAGTAGGTCCAGGTAAGTACTATTAAATTAAAAATATTCGGAACTGCTGTTTTAATTCAATCTAGATGTAAAAAGTTCGTTCGTTCGTTCGTTCGTTTCAACCAATAGACGTCCACTGCTGGACATAGGTCTCTTGCAAGGATCGCCACAGCACACGATCTTGTGCCGCCTGATTCCAGCGGCTGCCAGCGACTCGCTTGAGATCGTCTGTCCAACGAGTGGGGGGTCTACCTGCGCTTCGTTTACTGGTGCGAGGTCGCCATTCAAGCACCTTGGGACCCCAACGTCCATCGGTTCTTCGAGCAATGTGCCCCGCCCATTGCCACTTCAGCTTCGCGACTCGATGAGCTATGTCGGTAACTCTGGTTCTCCTGCGGATCTCCTCATTTCTGATTTGATCCCGCAGGGATACTCCGAGCATAGCTCTCTCCATCGCCCGCTGAGTGACCCTGAGCCTTCTTATGAGGCCCATTGTCAGCGACCATGTCTCAGATCCGTAAGTCATCACTGGCAACACGCACTGTTCGAAGACTTTCGTCTTCAGACACTGAGGGATATTGGACGTAAAGACATCTCGAAGTTTCCCGAACGCTGCCCAGCCGAGTTGAATTCGGCGGTTGATCTCTTTCTCGAAATTGGACCTACCTAGCTGGACCGTGTGTCCCAGGTATATGTACTCGTCTACAATTTCGAGTGCAGAGTTCTCAACGATTACCGGGTGGAGCGGAACATGTGCATTAGACATGACCTTCGTCTTACTCATGTTCATTTTTAGGCCCACCTGTTGAGAAACTCTGCTGAGATCGTTGAGCATTGTATTGAGGTCTCCCAGAGTCTCTGCCATCACGACTATATCATCGGCAAACCGTAGGTGAGTGATGTACTCGCCGTTTATGTTGATGCCAAGTCCGTTCCAGTCCAGAAGCTTAAAGACGTCTTCCAACGCAGCGGTAAATAGCTTCGGGGAGATAACATCTCCCTGACGCACTCCTCGCTGCAATTGGATTGGCCTCGTATTCTGGTCCTGTATACGGACTGACATAGTGGCGTTTTCGTACAAACACTTCAGCGCTTGGATGTACCGATAGTCGATCCGGCATCTCTGCAGTGATCTCAATACAGCCCAAGTTTCCACCGAATCAAAGGCTTTCTCATAGTCCACAAACGCTAAGCAAAGTGGCCGGTTATACTCTTCGGTCTTCTGTATAATCTGCCGCAGCGTATGAATGTGGTCTATGGTGCTGAAGCCTTTTCGGAACCCGGCCTGTTCGGGAGGCTGGAAGTCGTCGAACCTACGAGCGAGACGATTCGTAATGACTCGAGAACAACTTATAGACATGGCTCAGCAGCGAGATGGGTCTATAATTCTTCAGCAGGGTATTATCGCCCTTTTTGAAGAAAAGAACCACCACGCTCCTGTGCCATGCCTCTGGCGTTATGCCCTCGTCGATGACGGAATTGAACAGTCGCTGAAAGACTTTAAGTACCGGTTTTCCACCTGCTTTCAGGAGTTCCGCTGTGATTCCGTCATCACCTGGCGCCTTGTTGTCCTTAAGTTGTTTGAGAGCCATACTAATCTCGTATAGGCTGACGTCCGGGATATCTTCGGTATAGTGTCGGGTCAATTTGGCTCTGGGATCTTTAGCCAAATCTTCAACAGGCTTCTGTGTTGACGTGTACAGCTGTCCATAGAACTTCTCAACCTCTCTCAAAATCTCGTGTTTAGATGAAATGAGACTACCGCTGTCGGTCTTCAGTCGCGTCAGCTGGCTCTGACCGATAGACAGATCTCTCGCGAACACCTTTGAGCCTTTGTTCCGCTCAATGGTTTCTTTGATACGCTCGGTGTTAAAGTATCGCAGATCGCGTGTTTGTGATTTAGAGATCTGTCTATTAATCCGCCGATAGGCGAGGGCGTCTCCTGAAGACTGCAGTCTCATTTCATGTCTTTGTTCCATGAGTTTAAGAGTATGGTCTGAGAATTTTTTCGTTCTACTTCTACGGTGGGTCTTAAAGAACTTAGACCCAACCGCATGGACAGTTTCCACCAGCCTGTTGTTCAGTTCATCCACAGAATCGCAATCTGCCAGGCAAGCGAATCGGTTTTGCAATTCGAGTTGGAAGCTCTCGGGGTTCTGGATATGGGCACGAGAAGGTCGGAGCGTTGACTTCATCAGTCTGGCCCTTTCGAGCTTTATGTTTAGATTCAATGTGCCTCGTACCATACGGTGATCACTGCCGGTTTTCACCCTATTGATCACAGAGACATCATTGAATACATGCCGCTTGGTAGACATGATGAAGTCGATCTCATTTCTCGTAGAACCGTCGGGGCTCATCCAGGTCCATTTCCTGTGTGGCCGCTTCTCAAAGAAAGAGTTCATCATGTAGAGGCCCTCTTTCTCCATGAAGTCGGCCAACATTTGGCCCCTATGGTTCCGTCGTGTAAAAAGTGTAATGTAAAAAGTAAAATTGCAAAATATGTGACGTCACACTAGAAGGGGGGGGGGGGGTCTCACAAATGTGACCAGCTGTGACGAGGACGGGGGGAGGGGGTTGACCCTAACATGCTAAGTATGTTTTCGAACGTGCATAATCCTGTAACATTGTAAAATCCACCAGAGTGAAAATCTCATTCATCACATCATTTCGTCGATCGAGTCACTGTGATACTCGATAGAGTATGTTGTACAAAAGTTGTAAAAAACCGTTGCCTCTGAATAAATAGAAAGAGCCACTAGAATTATCTCAATTAGTTTCCTAGCAGTAGTCTGCTGTTGTATGTACCTATGTATGTATATACTTTATTGCACACCACATAAGTTATCGGTAATTGTACACCACATAAGGTATCTTACGTTATCGGTCAGTGGGCGGGAGCTTAAACTATTCGAAATTAGATCTAAGGAGCCATGGTTATGCTTTTATCTCTAACTAGCGGTCCGCCCCGGCTTTGCCCGTGGTACATAATATATAGCCTATAGCACTTAGAGATCACGTACATATCCAACGGTGAAAGAATTTTTGATCGCTCCAGTAGTTCCTGAGATTAGCGCGTTCAAACAAACAAACTCTTCCGCTTTATTATATTAAGTAATTAGTATAGATATAGTTTAAATTTTCGCCTCACTGACTGTTCTTAAAATATACTTATTTCCTTAATATTTCCTAAAATCTTGATTCTTGCTGTTTGGATCCAGCTTCATAATGATGAGTGGAGAGCAATTGAAGACAACAAAAACGTTACATATAGAATTCATAGTATACTGTACATAACATTCCTGTTGTTCATGCATTACTCTAAGTTTCTTGAGGCATCACAAACTTCCACGCTTCTTCGAATATAATTAATAGACTTTCAACTCGAGTTCACCTGAAGTTAGTCGGGGCATTTCAGAACAAACAAAGTAAGTACATGCATGACGAACTTTAGCATTGCACACTACTGTGTTTGCTGTGAAACGTCCTACTTTGCCGCGTCTTCATTTTCTCCTGCAATACTCTTGATGACAAATTGAACTTTATATTCTCTAAACCTAAAACAATGTAATTAGCTCTAAACTATGAAAATGAAAAGTAATTATAAATTATAAAATGAAATTAAAAACTAGGTACAGCCCTAAACTTATTATACATACAAGCGGACACCCGCGACTTCGTTCGCGTGGGTATTGGTTTTTAAAAATCTCGTGGTAATCATTTTGTTTTTCCTAAGCTCCTTTGAGCTCATATCTTGCTAAAAACTGTTAAAAGTTCACTGGCGGATGTTTAGGTAGATCAAAATGTAAACATCCGCCAGTGAAATTCCCATCAAAATCTATCTAGCCTTTCAAAGATTACCCGGGTAAACTTTAATGTATCTCCTTTATAACAAAAAAACAATGAATGAAATCGGACCACGCGTTAATTTAGTTTCGGAAACAACCTATCCGGTGAGACCTTTCGTTTGATAACCAAAGTCGATAATCTTAATTTACGAACTTTACGTCTTTTACGTAATTTTGTCTAGTATAGGACGTATTTTTGATTGTTATATCCGCCATTTGAAATTTGCCATGACGTCATATAGCTTATGACAGACAGCAAAGACAAAGCCAACATTTTATTGAATGAGCGTTCTAGTAAACAGACAACTGATGAAATTTAAAAGATTGAAAGCTTAAACCAGCTTCACCACATACTTAAAGTAAATGTAAGCCAATCTATACTAATAAACTAGATGATGCCCACGGCTTCGCCCGTGTGTATTTAGGTTTGTAAAAATCTCGTGGGAACTTTGATTTTCCAGAACAAAAAGTAGCCTATCTGTAGTAAGTAGTAACCCGTCCACAAAACGGAAAAATTCCGTGGGATCCTTACGATTTCGGAACGCAATTCCTTACAGCATCAGGGTTGAGGAGTTGGACATGTACCTACTCGAGGTCATTCAACAATAAAGTCTTTAATTGGTATCCCCAATATTAATTTAAATAACCGACAGTGCCTAAATCCCATTAGTTTTGGGGATCAGATCCCCTACAGCATCAGGATTGAGGAGTTGGAATCCAAATTTTTTGTAGGACAGTGTCGCAATGTTTCTCTATCGATTAAAAAAAAAATACGCAAATCGGTTCAGAAATCTCGGAGATATCGGTGTACATAGGTAGAAAAACACAACTCCTCCTTTTTTGAAAGTCGGTTAAAAAAGTAGCCTATGTTACTCCCTGGTTAATTCTCTACTTGTATGTGAAAGTCCCGTCAAAATCGGTTCAGCCGTTCCAAAGATTAGCCCGTTCAAACAGACAGACAGACAGACAAAAATTTTAAAAACGTGTGATTCGGTTATAGTATCGTTCAAATAACCATATGAGCTTAATATGAGGTAGTTATTTCGATATTACAGACAGACACTTCAATTTTATTTATTAGTATAGATAAAATTGAAGTGTCTGTCTGTAATATCGAAATAACTACCTCATATTAAGCTCATATGGTTATTTGAACGCTACCATAACCGAATCACACGTTTTTAAAATTTTTGTCTGTCTGTCTGTCTGTCTGTCTGTCTGTTTGAACGGGCTAATCTTCGGAACGGCTGAACCGATTTTGACGGGACCTTCACATACAAGTAGAGAATTAACCAGGGAGTAACATAGGCTACTTTTTTAACCGACTTTCAAAAAAGGAGGAGTTGTGTTTTTCTACCTATATACACCGATATCTCCGAGATTTCTGAACCGATTTGCGTAATATTTTTTTTAATCGGTAGAAAAACATTGCGACCCTGTTCTATAAAAAATTTGGATTCCAACTCCTCAATCCTGATGCTGTAGGGGACCTAATCCCCAAAACTAATGGGTTTCCGAAAGTTTCTAAAACTTTCGGTTATTTAAATTGATATTGGGGGTACCAATTAAAGACTTTATCGTTGAATGAACTCGAGTAGGTACATATCCAACTCCTCAACCCTGATGCTGTAAGGAATTATATTCCGAAATCATGGGGATCCCACGGGATTTTTCCGTTTTGGGGACGGGTTTCTACAGATAAGCTACTTTTTGATCTGGAAAATCAAAAGTTCCCACGGGATTTTTAAAAACCTAAATCCACACGGGCGAAGCCGTGGGCATCATCTAGTAAATAAATAAATATTGTCACTTTTGAGGTGATGTTGAATATGACTCATAGTCCCTTTGCTTTCATAACTCGTGGGAACTAATTTTACAGAATAAAAAGTCTCGGATGATTTTAAACCCACCATTTACACAATATATAAATCTATAGGTACCTACAAATATAAAAATGAATCCCTATTTTCCTAGGTCACAGCATCACGCGTGAATGGCTGGATCGATTTTGATGTTTGGTATAAAGGTAGACTAGATCCTGGAGAAGGACACTTTTTATCCGGGAAAATTATAGAGTTCTCAAGGGATTTTAAAAACCTAAATCCACGCAGACGAAGTCGCGGGCATCACCTAGTAAAAAATAAATTGTTAAGTACAATTCGATTAGGTAAAAGTTTCGGCGAAATCAACGGACAAACATTGTATACAATACACCTATGTTTTGTATATTTGTTTGGAAATCCTTATAGATTATTATTATCATATTTTGCAGTTCCAATAATATTACATACTTAAGTGTCGAATTGGTAACCATCTTTTTTGAAGTCGTGTAATAAATAAACACACATTACTGTATTTGAGACGGTTCCTGAGATAGCGGCACGGACCACGGTGCTGGGCGGGAGTGTTGATAGTTGGGTGGCGAGAAAGGACGTAAAAAAAATTCTACTTATTTTTTTTTTTACTTCCTTTTTCGCCACCCTAACCTACTTAATTAATTATTGTAAATAACTTCTCTTTTCTGACTAGTTTCTCAGACACCGGAACAATCTGCAGCGTTGTGTTTCGTTTTCAAAGAATAATAATGTCTCTTTGTTGTGAGGTCGATCGCGCGATGAGTCTCGTATTGCGACGACGCGACGGATTCCATGTCCACGGATAGGTATCTGTGTTTCTAATATTTCAATGTCTTTAACACCTTATAGGTAATCGGAGTAGGTAATTACTAGGTATCTATACCTATTATATAAATTATAGGAATACTAGATTTTCCGCGTGAATTCAGGTTTTTTTAAAATCCTGTGGGAACTCTGTTTTTCCGGGATAAAAGTTGCCTATGTCAATTTCCGGGACGCAAGCTACCTCTGTACTGTACCCGTATAAATCGGTTAAACAGATGGACCTTTAAGAATCCCATGGGAACTCTTTTATATTCAGGGATAAATAGGGGCCTATGTCCGTCCCCGGGATGTAAGCTGACGACTCTACCAAATTTCATCGAAATCGGTTAAAATGTTGGGCCGGGAAAAGCTAGCAGACAGACAGATACACTTTCGCATTTATAATATTAGTATGGATCTTTAGTGTATGTAGTTTTAATATCTTATTTCTTATTTATTCTAATCTACCTACCTGCAAATAATGATTTGTCTTCCAAATCTTCTTTCGGTCACAGGAAATTAGTCAACTATACGCGACAACTACTTCAGTGCACAAGTGTGGGTGCAATTTGCAAACACAGGTGCATTCTCTATGTTTTAAAAAAAATTGGTGTGTAAAAAAAACAGCATTAGCAACCGCACTAAACTTGTCAGGTTATGATTTTCTTACTTTGATACTATTCAAATGAATTAACCACAAAATTCTAGCCTTGCATCTCACACGTTATTCGAGATGGCAACCGGCTTTGGGATCGATCATCGATCGCTCTTCTGTGATTCCATGAAATCTAGTATAGGAACTATTAATTTACCACATAACTATTAACTACATAAATACATTTTGTCTATTGTAATTTTAATGTTTTAAATAAATACAAAATATACGTACCAGTACCTAGTAGAAAAGCTTAGGTACCTCATATTTTGTCTAGGTGTCCTAGATGTCCAAGTAGATTATAGGCAACACTTCGTAATTAATCTAGTAAATAACCTGTTATTAACAAACATAATACTTTCAAGAATACTTTAAATTAATAGGTACGCATTTACTGCATCTTCAACTGTGTGCTACTTGCAGATCTATCTACTCTTCTACCAAAATATAAAATCCTAAAATATTTGTCATTGTACACCTTCCGTTAATCACGGATAGCCATTTTGTTTTCAGTCTGCGAATAAATTTCATTACTATTTAGCTGATATTTTAATTTTTTAATTAACTGTGCCTATAGTATATAAAAGTTAACTTTTTTTACTAGTCTGTATCACTTCACTTTAGTGTCCAAGTGCTGGCATGAAACTGAACTGTTGGCTATCAAGATTCAAGACTATCGAGTGGTGGCTCCTAACGACGCAACCGGAGACCGAGTGTAAACATCCAGTGACAAGAATCCTGTCGCTGGTGCTTCGCAACTACTAAACGGCATCATTTTAATTTTTAACCATAAGGCCCAATTTAGACCGCCGCGGAATGGAACGGAAACGAATTTTTTGTACTAAGCATTGTGAACTTTATGTCAATTGTATAACACACAAAATAGTAGCTATAGGGAAATTCTCGAGAATGCGCGAGAATTCCGCGGAAGACGCGCAACCTTTTTTGGCTCCTATTTAATTTGTATGTTATGCAATTGAGATAAAGTTCATTTAGCTATGTACAATTTCGTTGCAAAAAGTCGCTTCCATTCCATTCCACCGCGGTGTAAATTGACGCTAATACTCGAACGGCCCACCCGGGAAGATTAAAGTTGCTAAGGCTTTCGACCTATAAACTTTATACACACTCGTACCTATACCTACGTTTTACGATAGCAAATTCTACACAGACAGACTGCAAAATTGCAGTTTGGATGCAGTTGACAAAACTGCATTCCAACGCCAACAGTTGCGATGCAGTCATGTCAACTGCTATAAAACTGAATCTCAACTGCACTTTGTAGTCAAAATGCAAGCATTCTGTCTAGAGTAGGTACCTACATATTATGTTTCTTTTCACCAAAGGTTGTCTAGTAACAGATTGTTGTTGTAGTAAGAGATTGTTTGTAACAAAGGCCGCCTTTACCCTATAGCTTGTTTAGTCTTTCAGTAAGTAAGTACTAAGTAGGTCGATTCATTTTTGTATTATACAATTATGGAAAATTACCTATACAGATTGTATAGGTAATTTTCCATATTTTAAAAAGTTGTTATTCTTCTTCTACCTACCTACACTTACTTACCTACCTGTGTTTTTAGATATTAAGATAGAAGTCAACACTGTTTAGAATGTCAGGGGTTTTTAAAATTTTTAATTTATACTTGTTCAACCAGAACCTAGTTACTCAGTAAAAAAATGAATTTTTGACGTGATAACGTCTTATAAATCGATGAACGCCGGCTAAAAATTAAACAAGCTATAATTTAAAAATTAAAAAAAACCCGACTGCCATGCTAAAAAACGAACTAAAAAATTAATAAACTACCACCGTACCACTTACAGTGTAGTTGTTATTTATTTTGTTTTTCATGATTTGTCACTCCAAATTGATTTAAAACATATAGATTGTATACATTTTCGTACTCGCCTTTTAAAGCCCTTTATTTTGATACCCCACTCGAGGGTTTTGAAGAAAAAAAATTTTTTCAGCCCGCACATTAAAGTGCATAACATTCGCCATTTTGATTTTTTATGAATTTTACGTACCCAGTAACATTTGCGCCGTCAAGACAAATCTAATGACGTATAATTTATCAAAATAGGTTGAGCCGTTAAGTAGTTACGAACTGACATAGGAAACGGTCATTTTCTACGATTTATCACTCCAAATTGTTTCCAAATATATAAATTTATACATTTTCGTATTTGCCTTTTGAATCCCTTTATTTTGATACCCCACTCGAGGGTCTTGAAGAAAAAATTTTTTTTCAGCTTGCACATTAAAGCGCATAAAGTCCGCCATTTTGATTTTTTTTTAAATTTAGGTACCCTATAACACTCGCGTCATTGAGACAAATCTAATGACGTATCATTTATCAAAATCCGTTGAGCCGTTGATTAGTTACACGCGGACATAGGAATGGACATACATACACACAGGTGAAACACATAACCCAGTCGGGTAAAAAAAACCCGATATTCGCTATTTTGTGTTGGCGGCCATCTTGAATTTGCATAGTGCTATTCTACTAGTTAAGCCCTTTCATTTGATACCTACCTAGTACCTACCCATATTGAGCCGCCATTCTGTGGCGGCGGCCATCATGGATTTGCATAGTGCTATTCTACTAGTCAAGCCCTTTCATTTGATATCCATATTAAGGGAGTTGTGAAAAAATATGTAATCCACCATTTGTAGCAGCGGCCATCTTGGTTCGATTTTCATAGCTAACATATATAGCTAACAACACTCGACTAATTCACCTTTCAAACAAAAAAACCGCATTCAAATCGGTTCACCCGTTTGAGCGCTACAGGGGAACAGACAGACACAAACACACACACAGACACGTCAAACTTATAACACCCCGTCGTATTTGCGTCGGGGATTAAAAACAGAACTCGGTATGTTGTTCAATTTATTGTACACTTCCTATGAATATCTTCCTGTGACAGCACGCGCTGTAATTTGTTTTCCAAGCAAGAATCTGTGGAATTACTAAACAATGCGCCCGCGCAGAAGTATAATTATTTCTTTGTGTATGGATCATACTTGGAGATGCGGTGATGTTTACAAAACATCTTCTGTGAAAAATGTCATCAAACCAAAACAAAAAAGTAGTCACGTTAAGGCTACTATTTAACTACGAGGTGCGGGAGGCATAACTATCTGCCCTCCCGCAACCCAATCGTCAACCCTCGTGCGTATGACCCTCATCCCTCCGGTGGCACGCGCACGCCGCGCCGCTGTCAGGTCGCGGGCATCAGTCGAATCAAAAAATGTTTATGGCACATTGGCACCTATGTTACGAAGTACTATTATATATTCTGTGCCTATGTACTTATCTCTACAAAACACAAGTATAAATTGAAAATTTAAAAAACCCCCGACATTCGCAATTTTGTGGAGGCGGCCATCTTGAATTTGCAGTAGTGCTATTCTACTAGTCAAGCCCTTTCATTTGATACCCATATTAAGGGAGTTCTGGCAAAATATGTAATCCGCCATTTTCTAGCGGCGGCCATCTTGGATCGATTTTCATCAAATATAGCTAACAACACTCTCGACTAATTCACCTTTAAACAAAAAAAACCGCATTCAAATCGGTCCACCCGTTTGAGCGCCACAGGGGAACAGACAGACACACACACACAGACACGTCAAACTTATAACACCCCGTCGTATTTGCGTCGGGGGTTAAAAATGAGGCAAAACGAGTTCGTACGAATGCGTGCGCATTTGCTCGTCTTTTTTATAGGTAAGGTAGGTAAGTATGCCTTGTTTTCTAGAGATAGGTGCCAATATGCCGCGCGGGCGGTTTAAACGGCTCTAGAAAGATCTATGAATGTATGAATTAATAAAATACACTTAAATATTGTACACTACAAACTTAAGTAATTACTTAAGTTTGTAGTTACCTATGTATATGTGTACCTACAATATACAAACAAAAATATAAAAAACCGGCCAAGTGCGTGGCGGGCCACGCGCAGTGTAGGGTTCCGTAGTCACAATCCTCGAAAAACAGATATAACTCCTTAACCTGTGAACCCTGCTTAGCCGTGTTAGTTGATAGTTTTCCTTTAAAATTGATTATATACCCTACTGCTGTGAATTTTTTCAAGTTCCTATATACTGCCATTTGGCTGATAGAGGGGGGGGACACTTGACTCTAATAAAAATTTGCACTTTAAAACATCATATTTTACAAACGGATCTAGAAATCGAAAAATGATGTTCCCAAACCCATAGTATTTTTAAAAGACCTATTCAACGATACCCCATACTATGGGGTAGACGAGAAAAAAAATATTCATCCCCACTTTACATGTAGGGGAGCTACCCTAAAAAAAAATATTTATCAAAATTTTATTTCACCACTTTGTCGGCGTGATTAATATTTATACTCATGCCAAATTACGGATTTCTAGCACTAATAGTCTGAGATTAACCGAGGACGGACGGACAGACGGACAGACAGACAGACGGACGGACATGGCGAAACTATAAGGGTTCCTTGTTTACTACGGAACCTGTATTGTACTTATTTTCTAAAAATAAAATCCCCTTTACCTCTCTTTAGTGTACCTAACATCGAAATCTGTTCAGAAAAAACAAGTGATTTAGGGTAGCAAACAATCTAATAAACCAGGCGTGGGTAATAACAATTCGCAATTGCCATTGGTTAAAACTAATTGCACTTTTAAAATCTAGGTAGGTAAGTACCGTTATCCACAATAAAATATTTTCGTTATCTGCTTCGATTCCTAATTTCTGTGTTATACCACCTATATTTCTGGAGTATGAAGGAAATAAAAGTCTACATACCTACAGTCAGTAAATTTTATTGTTCCATTTAGATATTACGTCAAAAATAAAATTTATTCATATAGACATAAAATATTATGTAAAACATCAAGTTTCCAAATCTAGTACACTAATAATGTAACGTTTAAATCTTTTTAAATATTTATTTCGAAACATTCAATAAAGAGTAAATACTGATGAAAAACATTTAACACATATTAATACTCTACTTAAATCTAGCAACCTGGGGCAAACATTTATATACTTAGACGACATTATTTGAGAAGATTTAAAACAATATAATATCAGTAATTGTAGATTTGTCAAGGTAATGTAACTTAATAATTAATTGTCAAAATAAGCTGTCCCTCTCTCAACAGTACCCTGTACGTAAGTCACAACATTACCAGTTCTTCACCTTCCAAACTGTGGGTTATGTAATACTTAGGTATATCGTAAGATAAATAGTACTAAACAGGATCAAAAATATAACTCTTCAAAATATAATAGAGATTCTTGTAAACCTTACACATTGTAAAGCAGCAGAAATGTAATAATCAGACTCATACGTTTTTAGGAATGTGCGCAGCTTAAAGCTAAGGGTAGGCTACGAGTGTTACATGCTAGAGTAGACACTTCTACACCTGGGGCTCTAACACCGATAAGTATACACTGAAAATACTAGAACATTTAAACACTGAACATTTAAATATCGAGTGACATTCGAGCGTCTTGTTCCATGAGCTGACATGATGAATATTGTGCCCATTGAAAATATAATTTACAATCTAATTATTGACCTAATTTTACATTAATTGAAATTAAAAATATCTAATGGCAAGGGGTCGACAACCATTAACTTAAAATCGATCGCAACAAAATACAAGAGATTATAGGGCACAAATAATCTCTTGTCTTTTTATACGGAATAAAAATATACGAAATGAACTACAGCAACGAGAGATTAGATCTCATAGTTGCGAAATTTGGAGATGACTTCAGAGGGTGGCTCTTGGTTGCCTCCACCCCAGCGGCCCCAGAGCGCAGCGCCACCCTCGGAGGCGCGGCGAGCGGCGGCGTTAGTGGGGCCGAGGCTCGACGGGCCCGAGTGAGCCTCGCCCTCCAACATGCGCTCCTTAGTGTTGGGCTTGGACCAGTGCATTGACTGCTGGATGTGGTCCTTCATGCCCAGCCACTGTTTGTAACCCATGGAGATTCCGCTCTGCCTCCACTTGTCGTAAAGAGCCCTCTTAGACGGATCGCACAGTGTTTCTTTTGCTTCCTGCAATAAAAAGTTAAAAAATTCACATTCTTTAGTAAGTTGGTAGAGAACAAGTTTCAAAGTTGCCTTGGAAATTAGGTAATTGATTCCTATTAGCAGGGGATTTTGGTTAGTGGATTGCCCTGTGGAAAAACCCCGGGGATTTTCCCTAAGTAAATTCACAATCTAAATATATAGGTACTTAAATGAGCAAAACACTAAAGCACTACTTTGCTATTTTAAAAACTTTTTACCTTTAGTTTTTGAAACTTCGCTTCTGCATCTTTGTCACCATCGTTCTTATCAGGATGGTGTTGCAATGCGAGTACTTTGTACTCGGCAATTATTTGCTCAACCTGTAAAGGAAAAAAACATTATTTTTGGCTTTACTTACTTAAGTATATAATCAGTTTGTTTTTGTGATACGTTTTTGTGATCAATTAAGTATGGGTACAAAGGTGTTGGACCTATTTAAATAATTAGGTAACTTTACTATGAGCACATGTAAACAATTTCCTGTCTTTAAATCCACATACGTTTATCTCATTTGGTGGTTCACTAATATTATGCCAGATTGATTTTTTTTGTGCAAAATGTTCCAGGATGTAGGTCAACACTCGCGGCCTCAGAATAAGATCACATTCAGAGAAATCAATAAATAAAACGTTTTTTAAATAACATAACTAAGTAGGTAGTAGAATAGCAAACTTACACTAGAATTTTCATCACATCCGAGCAATCCATAGAAGTCGTCTTCAGGGTTCCTTTGATAATTTAATATTTCGTCCACTCCGGTCATTTTCACGACCCTCCCTCTCAAAACCCCAGTGTACACTGATTGTCAAATGTCAATGTAGTTGTTGACTGTTGTATTTCTGCAACTGCGTAGTTGTACAGTTTTTCAACCAATAGTAGAGTCAGGTCATAGATGTCATAGGTTTGATGTAAGCTATTGTACGCCTTATTTGAAAATGTTGAGGGTCTAAATTAGAATAACCTTCCGTGATAAAATCTGTGCAGCACATTCTCTCTCGTCTCACTCACACTACTTGTTATCAGTTATCACACATAACACTTTCATTGTATATACGTTCACGCACACATTCTTATGGTAAACTCGTTGAATGACAACTAAAGGGAGATATAGTACATTGCTTTCTTACTTAGCATCATTTTTCTTTTCAACATAGATCACCAGTAATGGAACACCAAAAATGAGCGTATCACCAAAGGTTTTCTTATGTAGGTAGTAGGTAAGTACATACATACATACATAGGATCTCTATTGTATAATATAAATGAAGCTTTTAAGTTTTACTGCGCAACTCAGGGAATCGAAATCAATAATTCAACTAAAGTTTCTTCATAATCCAGTTTGTGCAATGTCCGTTTACTTATATTTTGTAAAATTATAAAATATCGTAAAACAAATTACTCCTGTTTTCTACATTCAGCGTAACTATGACAGTTACGATTGCTATGCAGTTTATATCAGGCAACTCGTTACATTTTGGAAACTAAAATAATTACATATTAAAGTAATATCAAACTTAGTTTAAATGTAGGTACTTACTTATTACTTTTAATACGAATTTAAATTTAATTTTACGAATTGGTAGGAATTGGTAGATACCTAGGTACATGATTTAAAAAGTAAATAGGTATGCACTTATACTTACCATACGTACTTACGTAGTCAGAGCTTTATCTGAATAATATATATACTTATATTTGTATATACATATAATAATACGTGAGGTGCATGACATAAAAAAAAAGCTGTGATAGCCTAGTGGTTAGGACGACCGACTTCTAATCGGAGGTCGGGGGTTCGATCTCGGGGCACGCACCTGTAACTTATCGGAGTTATGTGCGTTTTAAGTATTTAAATATCACTTGCTTTAACGGTGAAGGAAAACATCGTGAGGAAACCTGCATGCCTGAGAGTTCTCAATAACGTTCTCAAAGGTGTGTGAAGTCTGCCAATCCGCTTGGGCAGCGTGGTAGACTATGGCCAAAACCCTTCTCACTCTGAGAGGAGACCCGTGCTCTGTAGTGAGCCGGTAATGGATTGATCATGATGATGATGATGATATAAGGCAGAACGCACGACGCGACATAGGTATAGGTATGCCATGAGGCGCGACGGGTCGCCCGCGTTCCCCGCATGCGTCGATTAGTCCTAGGGACTTAAATTGAGCATGCGGGGAACCCGGGCCTGCACTCGGGCCTTGTTTCGTGTATTACACCTAGTACACGTAAGTACTTAGTTCTGAACTCCTAACTTGATAGTCTTCTTAATTTACAGGATAAGTAAGTAGGGTGAATGTTCTATAAGTCGGCACTTTAAGGGGCGTGTCATGTTTAAAAATTCGTAGACGTGTCAAACGAAGCAATTTCAGTACAATGTTTTTTTCTTCTAATACTTGATGCTTTTGACTTTTTGAGTCAATTGCTAAAACCCGCTTTTAGTATAAAGAAGTATTTTTTTTAAATTATTAAAAAAAGTACTAATTTGCCTAAGCTCGGCACCTTTGTCCCTTCCTCCGGCTTTTTTATTTTTCCTAACCTCCTTTGAGCTCTTACTTTGCTAAAAACTGTTAAAAGTTCACTGGCAGATGTTTAGGTAGATCAAAATGTACACATCCGTCAGTGAAAGTCCCATCAAAATCGATCCAGCCTTTCAGATATTAGCCGGTAATCTTTAGTGTTTCCTTTCTAAAAAAAAAATGAATGAAATCGGACCATGCGTTGATGAATTACAGCTAAGTACCAACACATTTTGACATTCATCCCCTCTCCCAAGGGAACCGTACTGAATTTCGGGATAAAAGTATCCTATATGTTACTCCGTAGTATGAACTTAAATCGTGCCAAGTTTCATTTCAATCCATTCAGTAGGTAGTTTTTGCGTGATGCGCGCACAAACATACAGACAACAATACAGACAAACAGAACATACAGACAGACAGTATTTTTTTACGTTACCTACTTATCCCTAACACCCCCCAGTTATTATTTTGCAAAAATCTTTAATGTACAGATACGGCAAGTCTACGATTTTATTATAGGGTTGGAACACCGGTTTCCGGACACGCACCTGTTATCGTCCACCGAGCGGATCACTCTTAAGGAATGCTTAAAAATAGAAACATTATAAGACTCACATAAAAATAATGCATCTCTATGCCAACTTGAATGTCTTATCAAGACACAGAGAAAGAAAAAAGTCTATTTCACTTAAGTTTCTTTGAAAACAAAGCGATCGAATTTTGATTATGCAATTAAGGAATGAAAACGAGCCGTGTGGAGCAAAAAAATTAGTGGCATGCTTCAACTATCATGGAAAGTTATTAAACATTTTACTATAAGATTTAGTTTGATTCTTCTTTGTAGCACTTACTTATGTTTCATAAAATACTGTGAACGTGTTTTTTTACTTTTGATTATATTGGAACACAAAAAAAAGGGGTGGACGACAACTAGTTCACTATTTTCTTATGAAAACCTGTTATCGTCCGGGCGGTCAAACACAGGTTTAGCGTCTTAATTTTAGGTAGTCCTGTTATCAATCGAGGTGTGCACAAAATTATAATTAAATTTATTAATTTGAATCTTATACACATACACTAGTTAGTGACTAGTCTTCGTCCACTTTTTTCTCATTGTATATAAAACTATGGGTCTTCAAAATCACGCGTGGACGATATCTAAATTTGTACTGAATAAATATTCTAAGTTTCGACCGCTAAGCTATTATTTGAAAATAAATAGATTTAGTAAAAATATAAATAATTAAACTTGTTTGACAAAAGAATTACCTTATATTTTATGTGTTTCTCCTTGGAACTTCGATATATTTATAAGTTAAGATAGTATTCTCGATCATTATAATTTGTGGACGAAATTTAAAATAGAGAATCTGAAGTACACCTGTTATCCGTCCACCTATATTTTAAACTGTAAGAAAAACATATATTTTTTAATATTATGTTATTATTTAGGTGAATTTTGATTATTACTCAAATATCTATAATTTATTTTTTATTCATCTACAAGTTAGTCCTTGACTGCGATCTCATCTGATGTGACGATGCAGTCTAAGATGGATGCAGGATAACCTGACTCTTTCAGGTTATCCTGCATCCATCTTAGACTTAGATTTAGCGTTTAAGGATACGGCAGAATCCGTACCCTTAAACGCTAAATGACTTGGAAGTAAGGCATACTAGACTAGAGACAATTTTGAAATTATTAAATTGAATTTACCAAATTGCTCTGCCGAGAATCAAGTAGAGGCCGAGTATCAGGGAGGCTGCCAAATTATATATACCTACTTTTATATAATGTAAGTGCGATGTGGTAAAAGACGATGCAAGATAGATAGGCGCAAAGCTGGTAAAGATTAGTCATATTGTAGACTCTATAAACCGCGTTAACAAGGCTATAGTTTTTTTACCTGTTTTATTTAAAAAAAGCAGTTGACCGCTATTGCGTATGCGTAGAAAGACCACATCACTTTGTATAAAGTTCTCTATCACCCTGTGAAAGTTCTGTCAAAATAGGTTCAGCTGTTTTGAAAAGTAAGTATTACGAATAGACGAAAAACAGAAAAACATTTTTTTTATAAACAGTTATGTGGCTTTTTAATAATGTATAAGTAAACATAAGTTCACTAATAAAAACCCATATATTTCGAAAACACGGACAGGAAGTTAATTTTAATTGGTATAGATATTAAATACATATTAAAGTTGTGTTAATATTACATATTCAATTACTTACTCATTACATGCATACTTTTTCATAGTAAATTTCTCATAGAAATCAGTGGACGGATAACAGGTACAAGGGTGGACGATAACTAGATTTAGTGGACGATAACCGGTGAAATCGGCATTTTCAGCTTTTTATTAGGATTAAAAAAAAACTAGGTATCTGACTAAAAAAATACTAACATGCAATGAAAATAGACTATACTAGAAGTATATTCCAACAAGTTTTTGTTTAATTTTTTTTATAGAACATATATTTTCACCCTCTCAAACTCAGTAACTCCACTAAATGGACGATAACCGGTAAGAATACCCTACTTATGTATAGATTTAAGTGCCTACTTGCTATAAATATTTTATAAACTAATATTGTTTCAACATTGAACAATGAATCTTGGTGCACTTGCTTTGAAAAGATAACATAAAAAGGATAAAGCTGGGAAACCAACACTAAAGTCAACACGTCGAACGGTCGAGGCAACGAACGACATTGCATATTCCGTGCATGCTCTAGACATTGGCGCTTCGAACTCCCAACACACATTTGCATCAAAAATAGCCACCGAAGACGATCCGATCCACACGCAAGTTTACGCAGCTCATCGGCCACATCGGCTGTGGCCTGTGCGCCTCGCTTGGGAAAATTAATACTGTTTACACCTCGCGAATAAATTTCCGCGTGCCTGTGTACGGATCGCTCGTTTGTTATTCCGACAGTGGTTCACATAGTGGCGTTATTATGATACAGTATCGGGGCCGTGGACGGGCGCTGTCAACGAACTAGACGCTGGAGGATCCTCCATCTTTGGCAGCGGAAGTAGCGGCGGATGTCCCGGCGATGGGTGAGCGGAGTGGCATATGAATGCTTGACAACAATGCCAAGCCATCGTTCCCACATTTTCTATTCGCCCCGTGTCCCCGCCAAAAGTTTGTTCAACCTTTAATTTTTTGTCGAGATGGATTTAATATGGAGACGTGAGCGCAGTCTGTAGGTACAATATTTCATTTGATATTTAAATATTTTACGAGTATGCAGATACTCTTAGGTACCACTACCTACTCGTACGTGCGGTTATAAATCTGTGAAGTGAATAATAATTTTGAATCTACATAGGTAGGTACTTAATAAAATCTTGACTAACGTCTTCAACAAAATAATATGGAAACTAAGTAGGTACCTACCTAGGACATAAAAACCAGTGCGCGGTGGCCCGTCAGCATTTCAGTTACACGAAAGGCGGCTTTCAATATGCGAAGCATCAATGTCGAGCCGCACGTTCCTACCAAAGCCGGCGATCTGCAGTCTTTGCCCTGCAGCCTCGTTATACCTAGATAAACGTACCTTGGTAACTTATAAGTTATATGTGACTATTTGAGCTCTTAATTTGGCATAAATATAATACAACATAATATACCTACCTATTTAATTATCATAGAGTTCAGTCACGTAAGTATTAAGTAAATAAGAATAAGAGAAAAAAATAGTTTTTTGGCTCTCCTGTAAAGTTCGCCTGTAAAGTTCGTTCGTTTGAAATCTCTTTTGTTTTGAATCGTATTATCTGCAATCTTTTTAGGGTTCCGTACCCAAGGGGTAAAAACAGAACCCTATTAATGTCACTCTGCTATCTGCCTGTCTGTCTGCCCGTCTGTGCGCTGGTCACAAGTCTCTAGCTCGAAGACGAAATGAGTTACAGACCAGAAATTTTGGTAAGTAAGTACCTATTTGGTGTAGACTCTAGGCCATAGGCTTAGAATAGCGATAGAATAAAATAGAATAAAATTTCTAAGTCTATGGTCTAGACTCTAGGCCAATCGCATCGCCGTCATTTCGCTTGATCATGACGGATATATTGCACTATAGTCTCTACTTAGGTACAACTCGCGAATATTTATAGTCAGGCTACCTACCTACTAGCTTAATTTGTATCTGGTAGCAATTAATATTGTGAATCTAATTAGCCTACTAAGTGCGCATGACATTGACAGGGAGGTACTGTTAGCATGCGTGCCAAATGCGTCCACGGCCCCGTTTCGATGAAACAATGCGTCAATTAACACTTCATTATTCTTTGTACTACCTACCTACTGTACTTACTGTATGCTTGGATAATGCTGGGCAACTTAGCTAAAGTCTACAACCCAACCTGCTCAACAATTAGGTACCCATCTACCTACCATAGGCTACATTCATATTAAGTAGTAAGTATTCACTGAGTAGTGGAAGCATTCGTGGTTAAGAATTATCCACGTAGCTACCTAAGTCCTAGCAGACTAAACAACCCTCATTGGTAAATGGTAACCTACCTACTAATTCGGCTATATAACCCCCGGCACATAAGTCGAGCGGTGACCTTCAAGTGCGCGCAGCGTCGTACGAGTGGGCGGTACACAATACGACTGGAGAGCCAATCAGCGCTTACGAGGGATCTGCGAGAGCTAATCAGTGCTTACGAACGATCCCCACGCCCTCCCCGCGACCCCCTCACACCCCGAGATACCTCATTTTCGACCTAATTTCGATTTCTGCGCATTGAAGGTCAACGCTAGACTTTTTTGCCGTGACTTGTACCACAGAATACATATTATTAGTACACGTAACTATACACAATCTCTGTGTCCCCCCCGACCGAGTCATCTGAACTAAGTAAAATCGACAGCTTTTAAAATAATGTTATCCTTTTTATATTGTTCTCTGCGGAAAATAATAAATAACGTTACGTTAGTTTAATGGAGAGGTTGTGTACAGCCGCGTTAACACCAATATCAAACATTCCACCATCTAAAGGCCAGGACATATAAAAAGCGCGACGACAGCAACAAGACTGATCGTCACACCGAAGGTGTATGCCCCATTGACCAACCAGTTGGTCAAAGGGGAACGCTAACGCTCTTACTGTGTGTAATACAAGGGAACTGTTATAACTCGCAACACTTCTGATTTCTGAACGCCAAGGCGACGGCAACATGCGCTCTGCTATGTGAACGCTTTTTCACAGTTCCATGCATCAGACTTTAGAACTTCTATAAGCTGTGTAGAGCACGTAGTGCCCTCCGTTGGGCATTATATCTGCTCAAGTCTTAATTTTAATGCTACGTATAATATTCCTACCTAGCTCTAATTTATACTCCAATTATCTAAGTTCTTACATTTCGAAATATATGCCAAGTTCAATTACCTAGTAATCAATTTTAAGCTTGGACAGCCACATCCCGTGACGGTTACTAATCTATCTAACTACTTATCCAATGCGTTGTAGATGTTGAAAGAAGTAGGTAGGTACGTTAAGGTGCGTCGAGACTTGAACATTTCACCGAACCGAACAGTTACTGGTACCAGTTCGGCGAAAGTTTCGCCGAACTGTTACCCAGTAACCCATCTCAAGCGCTCCAAGCGCGCCGTCCACATTGAGCGTAACAAGTTCGCCGAAATGTTCGCTGTTCGGTTCGGTGAAATGTTCAAGTCTGGACGCACCTTTACGCATTGACAGAACGGCGCGCGACAGTTCCTACGCTTCCTCTGGACTGCGAAAGCCTATATACAGTTCCTTGTACTACAAATCGTACATTCGTTCAGTGTAGTTCAATTCAGGTAAGTATACTGGTATCCTGCTGTACAGCGTCGTCGCGCATTTTATCTGTCCAAGCCCTTAGTCGCCCGAAGGAAATATCTATGTCATTGGATATCTAATAGGTAAGTAGGTACTACGGTGCACGTAGCCACCCAGTAACGCAGATTCGCTGTTTCCTATATTTGTATTGAATCCAGTTCCATTCGAGTGTTACTGATTATGCAACGCTGACCGCACCTGCCTGTATTTAGGGCAGCTACCTACTCGTATGTGGGGCACATACCTACTGGATGACCTAAATATTCCATTTTTCTTCTCGGGGTCAGCAAATTACAATGTTGATTACATTGGAACATAAGGATTTTTAGCAAAAATTATTTAGGTAACTAGGAACTAGGTAGAGTCAGGCAGCCGTCGCCTATTTTTAGGGTTCCGTACCCGAAGGGTAAAAAACGGAGCCCTATTAATGTCACTCGGCTGTCTGTCTGTCTGTCTGTCTGTCTGTCCGTCTGTCCGCCGGTCACAGGTCTCTAGCTCGCAGACGAAATGAGTTACAAACCTGAAATTTTGGTATTTAGTGTAAAACGTTAACCCAAAATCAAATATTGAATTAGAAATTGAATTAAATTATTTTTCAGGGGGGCTCCCATACATGAAAAAGGAGCCGGAAAAAAAAATTTTTTCTTTACCCTAGCTTGTGGGGTATCATTGTTTAGAGCTCATTAAGTAGAGTACAAATATATATTTTTTTAATTTTTATCTCAAAAAATAAGAGAATGGGAGGCCATCAAAGTTGTCAGTTTTAGACCATTTTTGTGAAGGGGGCTATCTCAAAAACTAAACTAGTTGGGAATATGAAATTTCAGTATATTATGTACTATATGTTCTATTTAAACAACAAATACTGAAAACAACGATTTATTAAATAGTTTATAAGCTGTGACCAAAATAAACGAACATTTTTTGGGTTTTTCTTTCACGGTTTGTTGCGATGTCTAGCTCGGAAATTAAATATTTCTTAGACCCAAAATATTATATTGTTCATAATTATGTACGGAACCCTGAAAGAGCGAGGCCCGACTCGCACTTGGCTGATTTTTTTAGTAGGTGCAGATATGTAGTGAAAGCCGCTATGAAATCTACGTAGAAGTTTGGTAATTATAAGCGAATAGGTGTATACCTTCCTATCTACCTACAAACTAGGAATGTATTTTACGAAGGTAATTTTTTCTTCCGGATAAGAGGATTCAGACGACCGAGAGATTTTCCAGACACTTTTCTATTTCAGTAAAAAGTAAAGATGAACTCAATGAAGTAGCAGTTAGTGATAATGATGGCGCATTCTACCTACCTACCCATAGAACTATAATACAGTGTATGTACGGTGGTACTATGCATAGATAATACACTACTACCTGGTACTATGCACCTTTTTTAACAGGTTCCATGCATTCATTGGTAGGTAGGTATGTTAAGAAAAGGAATAAGTAATTAATAAAGAAAATAATACTTATCATCTTAGATAAACTGCACCTATAGGTAACCTACCACATAGGAAGACACTGTAGGTAGTTACTACATGGTTAGTAAAGTCCGGAGACACAAGGGTCAAGCCGTATTCCATGGAACGTGCTAAAATATTCTGTTCAATAATGTACAGCAATATAATTCCAATATGCCTTTAAATAAATGTTGTAATCGCATGGGATGTAGGCAACGATGTATTCCCATCATTCGCCCACCGTACGACGTATGTGCACAGGGAATTAATTCGACAAGCGGAAGCATCCAATTGTATCTAAGCCGTCGTCGCCATCCGATAATGCCCATCTTTGTCTATTGACCCTTATTCTGTATTCTTTGTATGTTCTACATCACTGAAAATTTAGGTACATTGTCTAGAACGAAACTGATTCAATCATTTCAATTTGCCATTCGTCTTTTCTAGATATAAATGTATCTACCTATACTAGCCTCATGTATGTACCTAGGTCTATTATGTTGATGTGACATGTTTTATGAATATGATTACAATTTTGTATAAGTAGGTACCTACCTACTTACCTGATACTTTATTTTACTCTTCGTCCACACACGAGGTGTAGGCCCTGGTATCCTAGAAAACCAGTAGCATCTTCTTGATAGGTAGATTATCATAGAATTCAGTCACATATTAAATAAGAATAAGAGAAAAAAAAATAGTTTTTTGGCTCTCCTGTAAAGTTTTCCATACCTAAGTTACGCGGTATTGTCTGTTGTTAGTTATGCAGCTTTGCACTATCAGCGACGATTTGTTTTTAAGCAATCGAATAATTTATACGTTTTCCTAACGAATTGTTAATTTAGAGATACTCTATAATGTGTTGGAAAATGATGGTGTCTCATAGATATACTTAAGAGAGTTGCATTAATACGAAAAGCAATGGGCGTTCAGTAAAACCAGCTTCTGCAGTTAATGTTCACGCATATGCACATGCACACGCGCTCTGCCCTGGCATAAATAAACACGCAGGCATTCCGCAAATACCCCGCGGATTTTGAACCCAACAACATCACGACTTAATTTTATTTCAATGTCTTAATTTGTCACGCGGTTTTTATGAATCGTACATTATGTTATTGCTTTATTTAGAATTTTATAATGAGTTTCAGGGCTCATGTTTCGTCTGTAGATTTTAATTGAATTTAAAGGGTACTTAATAGTCTCTACAAATCTTTACCAAACAGGTTTTTTTTATCAATATTTACCTACCTTCTTTTCTACCAATGCAATGCACCTAATTTAGGAATAGGTATGTCTATAAACCTACAATAATAATCCCTAATCTACAATCATAAATTCTATTAGCTAACAACTGATACCTACCTAGCACTGGACTGGGGTACCTAATAGTTAATAATATGTACCTAAATTAGTTATATTTAAGTAGGCAAGGCAGGGTTAAGTTTGTTCCAAATAAATAACGGAGCGAAACAATAATTACTTTGAAAATCCTACTTCCTTGTACTTCATTGTTAATCTTTGGTGGTACAAAAGTGAGCTTTGTTTTACAAGCAGATGCAAGTAAACACAGTCAGATCGACATCTGGTGTATTTTTTTTTTACTTTTACGACTGACAGAGCGGGCTATTTTATAACCGTACGCTATTTTTGTTGCGCTAGATATTGACTAATACCAAAAATATTTTATGAATCGCTCTCAATAGGTACCACATAGTATAGAAGTGGCAAAAGCGAAGACGTGGCGTAAAATAGCTTGATGGGCGTAGAAGGCGGCGTCACCGCCACGTCTCTTAATGTGTAAAGCAACTAGGCCATCCTGTTCTGTATGAAAATATGCCAGTGCCATCTCCTCTACGCCACGTTCCATCTTCGTCATTTCTTTATAATCCACGACTACTATGGGCAGAAAAGTTCTATCTTCATACCTACATCGAAAGATTTGTTGCCCAACAGGTAAGATTAGCGATAATCTTAATTTATGATAAGAAATACAGATCTGATCCTATGGGTAGGTATACTAGAGATACCACCAATTCGGGAGACGACGTGTATGTAGGTTTCGTATCCAGGTTTTGAAAATTGTCGCAAATTAGTTTGACTTAGGTACTTTAAGGCCCTTTAAGGTAGGATTTAGCGCCTAGAAATGGTCACCACATGGATACCTAATATACCACAAAATTCAAAAGGTAAGCAATAATGGAATTTTTTATACTTATTAGTACTTACATAAATAAATTAATCAATACTTACATACCTACATATTACAGTAAATTAACCCACATAACTGTGGAACAGTATGCAAGGAATTTATATTTCGCATGCGATACGGAACAGCTGCGTGTGCTTTCAAGATGCCGTCCGTGTCACACTTCTCGTTTTACAAACGGCTGAGTCAAAACCCGAGATTGGAAATTCAATACACATCATTATGCACTATTTCTTGCTGAATTTGAGACTGCGTATGCGAGTAGGTATTTTGAACTTTACATCGTTAAGTACAGTCTACGGAGTAAAATCACAAAAGCAGTGGCTTTAAATATTTATCTGACCTATGGGTTTTTGGTATCGTAGATATTAATCATTAATCTGTGGTTTTTGCTGCATTAGGTATAGTTAGGTATCTACGTCTGCCTACCTACCTACTCTAGCTTTAATCAAAAACATTTTCACGTAGAAAAATTTGGTAAAAGTGTAACATTTGATTTGAATTCACATTTTGGGCATTCTTTTGAAATATGTACGGGTACCTATCGAGCCAATGCTTGAAAGTACCAGTCAATAGTGGTTTAATGCTTAGTGCTATAGTTGCACACAAGGGTATAAAGGTCAGCTACCGTTTTTGGCCACAAATGCACAAAACAAGGCATTTCGGATTGCAAAAGTCAGGGTTCTATGCCTTAACTCAACCATGGAGGCGCGAATACTGATTTGCTCGTTGTATCTTAACCACAGATTAAAGAAAACGTGTATCTCTTAACTTTAACCGTGTGACCTACCATTAGCCCTAACTTCCTGTCATATTATTGTAAATATCTAACAGAAAAGTCTGTTCAGTGCTCAGGCTCACTCTATATTATGATTTTCAATATGAGCGATGGCACATGTTAACCGGATAGGTAAACGGAACCGCGCCGAATATGAATGGACGTCAACATCAACATTGTACGGCGTTTATTTACAAACATTAAACGCTGGGCGTGCGCTACCAAAATGGACGCACACGCGCACTCAAATTAAATCTGGTCGCAGGCTCCCCTTCGTATACGTTATTTCTTAGCTCGGGTAGGGACGTTTCCTGCTCGCGCGTGCTAAGAAAGTTCCCTTCCTGAAAGCACGTGTGGCTCGGTTCGCTCCACCTGCGCGCGCGCTGCCCGCCCAGCGCCCGACGCGCGGGATAGGACGCCGCAGAGCCCGGCGCGCGGTCGACGGGATGTGTCGTGCTTAGTGTGTTCATCTCCGAAACTATGGGACCCCAGTTCGACTATTGTCTACGAGCCACCAGTAAGTCCTTGAACAACTCTTTTACATACGCAGCTATAAAAGCTCCAAGAGCAAGTTCGTCGCTGTTTTCTCTCATCTTTGACAATTTGTAGATCATGATATATCTCTAGTCGTTGTTAACTATGGGTCAAAAATAAACGATCGTTAATTAAGGTTTAAACTGCAGGTTTTAATGTATGTGAATGCATGTACCTATCGTAGGTAGGTAGTACCTTCATAATAATTCCTAAGTGTACGGAGTGTACCTACTTACCTATAATTTAACTGTAGACATTTTATATTGGAGCTAATTCTATCTATCTAATTCTAATCTAAATATAAAAGTTTATTTCAAAAACAATAAACTGTACTAACTATAACTATACCTACTTATAACTATTTACGTCCGCATAGGTAGAAGTTTCTGAAAATTTGAATGAATGCAAGTGTGGTGGACCATAACTAGCATAGATACTCAGTAGAATCGTCAAATCGTCAATCTTTGATAGTTACTTAGTTACACCTAGTAACTCTATTATCGCATTATTAGAATATACCTACCTACGCATGGATTACACACATAATGAGCATATTGGCGTAGCTGCAGGTGGCTGCAGGTTGATAGGGGCTCTAGGGAGTCCAAACCATTGCAAATTTTATACCTACTTGAACATTAATAATATTTATCCAGAAATAATAGTGTTTTTAGACTAAAAAGTATCTAGGAAATGTATTATTCTTCCAGCACATTTTACTTGTTTTCCTAGAATCTTAATTGATTCATCACTCGGCGAACGCAACGAATCTATGTTTGTTCACATTTGCTTCCAATATTATTCACAAGCTAATAATAAAATCTGTATTATACTTACCTACTTAATCTGTTAAGTAGATGATTAGATAGGTAGGTATATTTCAGGGTTCGAGGATATATATCAAGACATATATCCGATATATATCGGATATAATATATCCAACTGGGTTCGATGATATACCTAAGTATATCAAGAATGGATATATATCCGATATAATATTAAATGTTTTTTTTTTAAATAATATATTGCAATATGTGTTTCTTGATTATTCTATTATTTTTTACAAAGAAAGTAATCGCTAGATAATTTTAGTATGTTATTCTTCTTTATTATTATTCTATAAGTTTGTATGTCTGTAAGTTTTAAATAATTAATATTATGTATATATATGTAGGTACTTAATAAAATCTACATAAGTAAAAAAAAAAAAAAAATTTTAGTATGTTTAAGTAACATAACAAATAACAAGTACCTATTCATAAATAATACAATAAAATAATAATATGGCTTTCATACAAAATGGATATATATCAAACTTGATATATATGGGTGAGGCCGCCAATTTTTCCACTTTGTAACATACAGTAACATAGATACTTTTATGTTGCGATAACATAAAGTAACATGAAAGTAACATAAATTCATAGTAAAGCTGAGACCATAACGAGGTATTTATTAGAACTTTATTTGATAACAATTTAATAAATGTGGAGAATTATGTATGTTTGTTTCTTTTTACAGGGTATCAAAAGAACACTCTCGTAAACGAAGATAGGTGATAGTACTGATGATCACTATAAAAAACGTTAAAAAATCGATTTAAAAAAATGCATTTTTTTAAAAATCGATTTTTTTAACGTTTTTTTATTTTTGTGCAATAAAAAATTTAGGGGGTCTGTAATTTTGCAAAAAAACATTCTGTATTTTTTAAAGTTCGTTACGTAATTCAAATAAAATCGACTGACGCTGAAGGTCAACGAATGTTGCGTTACCTTGACCTCCAGCGTGCGTTAGATACCTACCGTTGCGCGCGATACCTACGCTATAAGGTAAATGGTTATTGGTATTGGATTGTGTTGAGGTAGTATTTAATAATAGCGCTAAGTTTTCCGAAACGGTCTCCTTATACCCTGTATGCTTGTCCATCAATGACACTAAAAGGGAAGAGTGATTTTGAATAAAAAAAACACATATTTTAAAGTGATGAGTGATGACATTAGTTATGGACAGTTTTAGAAACCGTTTTAAAATATTCTATCTCTGCCAGTCACTTTTGATGCAATTAAATATAGTGATTTTATGCAAAAATAAAAAGACCGGTCCCTTGGAAATCGTATATTTAATAAGAAAATATAATTCTAACATAAAATTACTATTTAAAGAAAATAATGCGAAATAACTTCTAATCAATTTAATTTTCCGTAACCTTCTTTTTCATTTCTTCATATTTTTCTGGATTATTAATTTTCAGCCTTTCTCTATATTTTCTTTGTTTTTCGGCCGATGTCATTGGCATCTAAAAAAATAAAATTATAGTAAACAAAATGAAATAAGCATATTTCTATCTCTAGCATGCAAGCTAACTTTATGCAAGGTGCGCTTAAACGATAATGAAGTAACAAATATACAGACAGACAGAGTTACTTTCACATTTATATAGGCAATTACAGGTATGAAGGGTTAAATAAACAAAGCTGCCATAACCTTTCCAAGTTAGCACGCTTCCATCTTAGACTGCATCATCACTTACCAAACTCAAATAAGACCGCAGTCAAGGGCTAACTTGTCTCAGAATAAAATAAAGTACAGCTGATAAGCCATTGATTTATTCTTTCTTGTACAAATGCGAAAACGCCGTTAAAATAATTCATCAATTATCACAAAACCAATGATTGAGGAGATCACAGAAGAAAACATTAATTTAATTTAAACTTTATGATTACATCGCCTTGCCTAATTTAGCTTGAATCCAATAAAGAATGCCGAAGAATACAATAATTGTATCCTACCGAAACTAATTTAATAATCTAGAAAGCCGCGCGAAGGTCACTTCTCGATTTTTTTCATAAATAAAATGTAGCATATGTCACCCGAACCATAACAACGAATCAATAAATACCTCATTCATCACAAGTATAAATTAAAAATTTAAAAAACCCCCGACATTTGCCATTTGTGGCGGCGGCCATCTTGGATTTGCATAATGCTATTCTACTAGTCAAGCCCTTTCATTTGATATCCATATTAAGGGAGTTGTGAAAAAATATGTAACTCGTCATTTTGTAGCGGCGGCCATATATAGGTACATACATAAACTGCTAAAATTATAACCCGTGGCTTTGCCGTAGTCAGGTAAAAAATAAAAATTTTGGAATCACTCTTTTATTTATTTAATTCAAATAATTTTATCTGCTATGTTATTTTGCCCTTGTGCATAAGCCCTTATAGATGCTTATGATACGTAACATAAAAACTCATGTAACCGGTTACATACGACCAACATAAAAGTAACATAACGTATCATAAAATTGAGATTTTGTTGAAGTAATTAGGCGATAATTTCGAAAACTAATAGATGTTCGTGCTAAAACATATTTTCTGAGTTAATATAATAGTTGACGCATAAATTAAAAATATTATTAATATAAACAAATCTCTATTTACCTTGGAAAAACACAAATTAAATTTTTTACTTCAGCTGACAAAATTCACAAACTGCACTCGTGACCAACTTGTGACACAATCCAAGGAAACAATATGGCATCTTTTTTGTTTTTAACTATAGACTTCACTGCTTGGTGTTGCCCGCCTCATTATCCAATTACGCATTTATGATTTGAAGCAGTACTTTATTCACAATATTAATAACAAAAAAAGTAACATGAAGGTCAAAAAACTGGAGACAAGTATTAAAACTACGATAAAAAATAATTGTACGCTGTTTAAACATATTGATATATTGCATTACGTAGCTCACTATCGTTCTTTTCCTTATGTTTAACACCATGAGTCTAAATTCGAAAAATATCCGTCATATTGTTGATTGTTTTCGTAACATATTTTGGGGACAAAATATTTTTGTATGAAAGTTCGATGTCATCTACACATTAAAATTCATTTAAAAAAAATGGCTCTAGTTACAGCTATTTTATAAAAATACTTTTTACCTTAAACACAATTCTACCACATAAAAATACCCTAGCTGGTTTAAAGGATAAACTTTTTACGTTATGGAACGATTATTAACAGCTGTGCAAAAAGTGGCAAAATTGGCGGCCTCACCCATATCCGATATATATCATAAATATCCGATATTTTGATATTTATAATAAATATCGGATAAAAAAATTGCGAGGGAAATTATTTTTATTTGCTCATTGAATTAAAAAATACTGGGATTTGCGTTCCTCGAATGCACATCTCTCTATCTTCTTCTACACCACATTATATTTAACCATTAAAAAAACAATATCTTTTATTTTCGTAAAATCAAAATGGCGGCCGTAAAATACAAAATGGCGGTAAGGCGGTAAACGTGATCTAAAATTTGAGAGTGCCATAACATTATACCATAACTAGATGATGCCCACGGCTTCGCCCGTGTGGATTTAGGTTTTTAAAATCCCGTGGGAACTTTTGATTTTCCAGAACAAAAAGTAGCCTATCTGTAGTAAACCGTCACCAAAACGGAAAAATTCCGTGGGATCCCCACGATTTCGGAATGCAATTCCTTACAGCATCAGGGTTGAGGAGTTGAATATGTACCTACTCGAGTTCATTCAACGACAAAGTCTTTAATTGGTACCCCCAATATCAATTTAAATAACCGACAGTTCCTAAATCCCATTAGTTTTGGGGATCAGTTCCCCTACAGCATCAGGATTGAGGAGTTGGAATCCAAGTTTTTTGTAGGACAGTGTCGCAATGTTTCTCTATCGATTAAAAAAAAAATTACGCAAATCGGTTCAGAAATCTCGGAGATATCGGTGTACATAGGTAGAAAAACACAACTCCTCCTTTTTTGAAAGTCGGTTAAAAAAGTAGCCTATGTTACTCCCTGGTTAATTCTCTACTTGTATGTGAAAGTCCCGTAAAAATCGGTTCAGCCGTTCCGAAGATTAGCCCGTTCAAACAGACAGACAGACAGACAGACAGACAGACAGACAGACAGACAGACAGACAGACAGACAGACAGACAGACAAAAATTTTAAAAACGTGTGATTCGGTTATGGTACCGTTCAAATAACCATGTGAGCTTAATATGAGGTAGTTATTTCGATATTACAGACAGACACTTCAATTTTATTTATTAGTATAGATGAATGGCACTGAATAGATCTCTCAAATTCAAGATCATGTTTCCTAGACTATTTTATAGCCATGCTCTATTTAAGAATTACCCACACATCCTGAAAGTTGTACCTACCTACTAGATAGTATAGGATACGTTTTCCTTATTCTACTTATAGGTCAAGTAAGTATATCTCTACACATATTTTAGAATAGAATAGAATAGAAAAGTTTTTTATTCAAATAAACTTTTACAAGTGCTTTTGAATCGTCGATTGAGTCTACCACTATACTATACATATATATATATATACTATACGTTACTATCTTGTTTTACCTACTTTACTTGTTTAATGTAGGTTAAAGCGCCTGCTTTATGGGAAAATTCGTTTTAAATAAAATCTGTATAAATATATAAAAGCATTAATCACTAGGTCGGTATTAAAAACAAATCAAATTAAATGAAACAAAACCTGTTATTTTTCATTTTAAATAGTTTTTAAAAATACTCACTTATATCCTACAAATCTTGTAACCCATCTTGCGGCACAGAGTACCTACAGAGGGGAAGCTTCTAGGTGCTTCTAGTAAGCGGCCCGCTGTAGGTACACTCACACGTCATATGCGCATGTTTGTCACCAACTGTACCGGTTAGTGGAACGAGCGCGCGTCCGTGAACCGTTGGTGAGTGTGTTTGTGTGAGTATACCTACAGCGGGCCGCTTGTGGAAGCTTCCCCTCTGTAGATTTACTACTCGTGTGCCTACGGCGTAGCTTTAACCTATCTCCCGTAACATTTAAACCTACGCAAATAATTATGAGATATTCTCTCACGATATTACAACGTTAATCACTGAAATACCATTCATTACATCAGATATGTTGGTGTGTGAGTGGGTCGCTATTGTAAGTCACTTGTAGTTTTTGTGCTCCACGTGTCCCGAGGGGCAATTCACATCCCGCCCTGTGGACACGGTAGAATGTTCGGCATAATATGCGGGTTTATGAAACTTTTAAATTACTAGTGTAAGCACCTTTTTACGTCTAATTGGGTGTTGGGTGTGGGAGTTTTTATAAGTGGTAGTCATGATTTTCGGCAGGGTCGATTTGGGAATTTATAATTGGCTCTGGTGTAATCTGGAAAGAGACTGGCCGTGGCTAAACATTACCCTACCAGTAAAACGTAAAGCCATGCCGCCAAGCGATTTAGCGCTCCGGTACGATGCGGCGTAGCAACTAATTAGATTGCCACACCGTATGCCATACCGTAGTTATACCCTTTTAGGTTACCCCGTTACTATCCTACATTGCCACTTATCACTGGATGAGATCAAAATAAATTAAGTACTTAAGTAAATTCTTACCGAAAAGATAAATTAAAAGCTTTCTTAAAACCGGGCTGCAACCTACAGAGCAAACATTGCAGTAGAGAGCTTGTTAGCGGTGTTATTATTCTGAGATGTTGTTGTGTAGCTCTTTGTATAAAAATCCGCCCAAATGCGAGTGAGACTCGCACACCGAGGATTCTGTATCTTGCAAAGTACCTATATCTGTATTAAATATTTATTTATAAATTATTCGACTGCCTCAATATACCTAAGTAGAATTAGAATAAAGAAGAAAAAAGTTACTATTATATAATTGGCTACCCGAACTTATGAACGTATGTAGGTACCTATGTAGGTATAGTTCACAGCGTATTCCGAATGCGCTATCAAATAGCGGATAGAGATGTCAAATAGATACATGCGTTAAAATATTATGTTAATAACTTTCAATACCGAATTATATTTCAGTTTTTCACGTAAAAAGGGAGGACTTTTTGCTAAATAAGATTGAAGTTGATAGCACTCGGAAGTGCCGTGCTTTTTGTATGAAAATATACTTTGAAAAGTTATAACTTTTTTAGAGTTATATACCTATAGTTATAACTTATAACTTACATTTTGTACAACAGTTAGAGAATATCGACATTAATTTGTATTCAGTATTTTCAAGTTACCTCAAGCCTTTACTAAGAAATAGACGGACACACAAACACACAGAAGGACATAGGTAGGTAAGTGTTTCTAATCAAAACGCTAAAATGAGTTGTAACAATGTCAGTAAGATAGTTATAGACTGACCGACGCGGAATCTGTCAAAGCAAATATTTATTTATTTATTTAAATAATCATGTTTGTAATGTTACAATTGAGTAAATGTTTGACTATTCATGCTGTTATCACTCCTCGCTAACGGAGCAAGCTGCGCACATTCTTTACATTATTCAAAGTGGGTCAAGCGCCGAGTAGATATGCGTTGGTTTATCTATCTATGAATCGCCTTTCCTTATAAGAACAGCGGCTTAAAGATCCTCAAGCATTGGGAAGTAAGTTTGCAACAACATTAACACATCAGCTATGGTCTAGCTGTAGGTAAAACTATCTATTAGGTAAGTATTTCAAAAAGTTATTGTCCCAGCCTCAAATCTTACCGAAAATTGCTACCTTTTACCCAATTATCTATTACCTTTTACCCAATTATCAAATAATCAAGGGATGGAAATAACTTCATCCAATAGGTATACCTACCTAACTTTAGTGATCGGGTTTGGAATATGGATAGAGCTTACCAAGTTCTCTACCAATAAACATTAAGCTGCTTGGGTGTTTTATAGAATTGACAACTCTGAGCATGAATATCTAGTAGGTATCCATAGCCTAAAACTCGTCAAAATCATTTATTCCCCAAACAAATCTCCTTGCGAACTAAGTATATGCAAACAAAACTATTGTTACTAGGTATACCTAAGTAGTTATTGGATGACCTAATCGTATCTTTAGTTTCAAGTCACTTACATAATATATAGGTATAGTAATTACTTCTCAAATTGACATTCAAAAAGTGTACAGTACTTGTGTATCAATTTTGAATAAAGAAACTGTATCTTTTAATTTTACAAAAGTGAATCTAAAAATGTAACTTTCCGTGGTGAGTGGATCAGGGGCTTTAGGCGCAGATGAAGATTGTTTTCAATTCGCATTTTCCGGCCCACAAAAGTAGATAGGTCTGGTCTACTGCCCGTACTGGACGCTGGACGTAATAGAGAGCCCGTTACTTCATTGTCGTTATTGAATAATTTCCGCGCGGCACCAGCGACAGTCGCACGCCGCTGATCAGCGAGCGTCGCCGCCTCGGATTACCGATGATGGTCGTTGGTTAGTCGGGATTCAGAAATTAGCATTTTAGTCGTTGGCATTTTAGTTCCTTCCGTTGGCACGAATAATCGGTTGAAGGGCAATTTGTTCTCAATTCGACTTAATAATTTAACGTAACCTCTTTTGAAATTACGATAGATTTTAAGGTATTTAACTACATATTTAAAAGAAGCATGGTTAAAGAGGCTACAGTCATAGCAATGCACTATGATCCTACTTATGTAAAACTGCAAGTCCTTTATTAATAAAACTCTCCTTTGTTGCAGACAATCCGTCGTACTTTGCGTTCTCGGACAAAGATGTCACAGACAACGCCGGACCCAATGCTCCCGGACCTGAACAGTATTCCCGCTCTGCTCCTGCTAGGGCCTGGGCGGACGGAGGTAGGCCCTTGAGCTCCCCTCGCAGGAGGGAACCGGAAAGCCCTAGAAGAAAAGAATTCCGGGCCCTTTTGAGGTCGCTGTCAGCGAAGGAACCTGAGCAAGCCGAAGCTTTTCTGAAGGGCCAGCCGAGGCCTGGCGACTGCGCGCCTGGTGACATGAGGACCACATTTACAGCACCACGTATTAAGTAAGTACACTTTTTGCTAATAATTGTGAGTTGGTAACAAATATGATGGCTGGAAAACCAGGTCGTACATTAAATCCATCCATTGGACTATTTTTGGACTCACTCCTAGGCCAAGCTTTACGCTTAGAGGGAAAAGGGAACATTAGATTATGATTAACATGGCTAAAGTACCATACTGAGTAAGAGTAAAGGGTAAAGGGCGACCTGATATCTGATGTATAGTGTAAATCAAGTGCTTTAAAGTTAGAGTGAACTTCAACCTATAAGATATCAAACCGCTCGTACCATAGAATCTTGAATACACAACCTCTTAAAACTTTTGTTCACAGGAAAGGAAAAATTAGTGCAAAGTTGATGACTTCAGATGGTGCTAAGGAGCACGAGGAAGTTTTCTACACCATACCCTTGCAAGGGCGACGGCGGCATTCAGTTGGAGGGTACTTAACCACAGGGTCAGCGGGAACAGGCGAAGTCACCAGTGTGCCCAGCCAAGTGCCCAAGATGCCACCACCGCGGATAAATTCAACTGAAGATGAAACTGTTAAAAGGAGGCGACCGAAGAATTTTGCATTTAAAGGTGAGTCACGCTGAAGATTTACATTTTTTTTTCCATTCATCTGCAAGTTAGCCAAGTAAGTGACGATGCAGTAAGATGGAAGCGGGCTAACCTGGGAGAGGTTTTTTATTAAACCCATCGGTTTCTACACTGCATTATGATGCAGTGTAGAAACCGAACGCAGAATCTCTTCGCGATACGGCTTTGCCGGTATAGGATGGGAACTAGTCACGGCTGATGCCTCCCACCAGACTAAATTTTTTATTACATACTTATTACTCAGGTACATTTAATTATTTTTAACTACGAATCTACCTCCCTTTAGGTTAGGTTAAATCGTACATTGCAAGATTATGTGTTTATTTGAAAGGAAATATAGTGTTTGGTAAAGTAAAACACGATAAGGGGTTTTTCCGTTCCGGGGACACAAACAAAAATTGTGAGAAAAAAATATGATATTCAAAAAATTCAAAATTCAAAATCATTTATTTCATGTAGGCCAACGTGTGGCTCTTATGACATGTCAAGAATCTACCACCGGTTCGGAATGCTGATTCTGCTGAGAAGAGCCGGCAAGAAACTCAGCAGTTGCTCTTTTCAAAACAAAATTGTTACAAGTAGCTTAACTATCTTGTGGACAGCTGAAGCAAAGCCGAATAGAATAGACATATTTTTTATTCAGACGATGTAGATGATGATGATGATCATGACGATTCAACGATGTAGGCTAATGATAGGGAAAGTTTTGTCGTTAACTTAATATTGTAAGTAGACGCGAGTAGTGTAGAATTGGGGATTCTGGATCACTCTCGCTACGCTCGCTCGCTTCGCTCGCCGTGATCCAGAATTCCCCAATTCTACACTACTGTCCTAACATCACATTACATGAATGGAGTATGCATCAATCATCTGCATTTTAAACAAATTATTTACATGGTTTTTAGGACGAAATATTTACTGAATAAATTCAATTTAATTCATTTTATTCTATTTTTTATTTTTACACATTCGTTTAACGATTACAACATGCACCTACCTACTTACATTCTATATAGTAAAAAATTATAAGAAAAATTGGTGGAGGAAATTTTAATAAATTAAACAAGCTTATTTAATCATCAATAACTTTATTGTTTATGCACCATCTTTTTAAACAAGTTACATTTTTCAATGCACAGATAGTTGGATGATAAATACAGCTATATATATCAGAATATGAATTATATAACTTATACAATGTTAACAAACTAGGACAACCTTTATCTTCTAAATTATGTACATTATCATTTTTCAATATATCTTTTAACCACATCTGCTTTTCAAGACCTTTACAAAAAATTTCTTGATTTTTAAGAAAATGAACTATAAAACATTTAAAATTCTCATAAGGCACGACTCCTTCGCTCCAAGATATTTTTCTATTTCTTTCAATCCAATCAACCTGTTTCTTTTCCGTGTCTGTTAGCCACTCATACGGATATGGCGGTTTAATTAACAAAACTTGAATTCGATCACGATAGATTAAAGCAATCTCTTTAGGTATAAAGTAATTCTGATCATTTTTAAAACCTTGAACATCCACAATAAACTTCATGATAGTTTTCGAACAATATTGCTCAGCGGTCTATATTCCACAAGACGATCGTTGATAATTAAACAGTAAGCACTTGTATTATTCGGAATATCCTGAGATGTTTCAATTTCTAGGCGAACATCAACTGGGCCAGTTTTTAAATTTTCATTTTGCCTGGAACAGTCTATGACAAATAAAGGAGCCTTTTCTTTAAACGTATGCAGATCAAGCAATGGATCGGTAGGAAGGTTGTAAAACGACTGGCGAAACTTAGCATACATGTCGTATAATATACTGTATTTATTTTCATCAAACTTGATATTTAGAGCATCATACGGATAATAGTGAGAATTCAAGAATAGTGTAACATTAGTTAGTTTACAATGATCGAATACTGTGCCGTCTTTGATTTTAATGTTTTTTCTATTAGTCTGCAAACCAAATATAACATATCGAGGTTTTTCTAATTGAGAGGCTGTCTTTACCGCCCATGAATGTTTTGTAGTTTTTGGTAGCAACGGGTATTCATATAAATCCCAATTTCTAAATGCTATTTGTATAGGATTATCTTTCTCTAATTTTCTTAGAAGTAGCAATCTTTGTTGATCTGATACTTTAATATGAGGCACACGCCACTGAATTCTCTGTATATTGATGTCTATAATATCATCGTTATCCATTATAACGCTATTTATACTGGTACTACTTCTATTAAGTACAAGTTCGTGTTTACAATTAATTATTATTTTGTCATAATCTTCAGCGAAACCTAAAACTTTATTCAAGGGTATCAAAGCGCTAAAATTTCCATTTTCATTTTTAAATCCTTCTATATTCCAACCCCACACGGCAGCTGCTTTACTTTCCCCGCTATTCATGGAAATATAAGATTTTATTGTTGTAGTTATTCCGGCATTTCTAATGCGATCAATTTCAACACCATTGATCTCATATCGAATGTCTTGGAAAAGGAATGCAAACGCATTATTACTGAAATTAACGCTTTTCTTTTGAACCTTGCCTGCTTGATCTTTATAACTTACTGAAGCATTTCCTTCGATGTAAATATAACTGGCTGATGGCAATACATAAATATCTTGCTGGTGAATAGGTATACGGATTTCATCATTTTCATTAAAACTATTATTATATGGATTATATGTATGAATCTCGTAACTCTCGATGGAGTTATCAAATTCAGGTAAATTATTAATCTGAAGAAGACTCATACTTTAAAACCAAGTGTCTCAAGAAATTGTTTATTACTTTGGCTTATTTTTCTTTTATATACTCTAAGACGTCTAGCTCGTTTTAGGCTTTCCTTTGTAATAGGTTTTTTAACTGGCAAGTTAGGTCTTTTATAATAATTACTTTGAGTAAAGACAATCATTTTATTTTTTTTAAATGTAGGCACAAAACAATAGTTTCACCTCTAAAATTTATAAGATTGCCTTCTAAATCCAATATTTTTACAGTTATTGATGAAATTATCTTTTGTTTTACAGGAAAATAAATAACGTTGCTAGGAGATTCTATAAATCTATGACTAGGAGGAACGTTTGGGACAAACTCATAAATGATATGTGTGGGAGAACCATTAGTGTAGGATCCCTGCACGAGATTACTTTCGATCCTTATGACGGCTACTGGTAGAATGTTTACTGGAACTGATGATTCATGCCATTTATTGGCTTTTAATTTTTCTCTAGGAAAACCTAGCATAGGTCCAATACTATTTTCTGAATCAAAGTTTAAAGTTTCACTACAGTACAAAGAACATGTCATTGTGTTAATATTAGATTTTATTTGTAATTCACAATCTTCCATCCTCCATTTTAGATATTCATACAAATCTTGTAAATCATAAGCACCCGATGGAATATTGATTCTTTTTTTTTCTTCTCCATATTCAAAAACATTATTATGATAATCGACATTTGGAATTGAATTAAAAGCAGAAAAATATATTAAGCCGCACTCATATTCATCTTCTAAAATAAGAGGAGGCGTATAATTTGTTTCTAAAATAGATTTATTGCCCACAATAGTAAGTGTTACACACATAATGCTTGACTGAACTAATACTTTACTGCATGAACTATTTATACACTATTTTTATTCCAGAAATTAATAAGAAATTTGATGCAAAGGTGTCCACAGTTATATGGGTTATATCCTTGAAAATTGTCATAGTTGTAGTTAATTTCAGATCCAACATACTTTAAGAATTCTTTCGGTGGTTTTAAATTACCATAACTATCGAAGTATTCAATATAATTATTTAACTTCGCATAGGCTACCCAATGAGTTCCAGGATTTTGAGAGATGTCTAAATTAATGATGCCACACTCTTTTTTAAATGGATGCTTAGGTAATTCATCTCTCATGAATACACCTCTAAAATAAGGAATTTCCTTTGAAATCTTTAAAATATCAATATTAGTTAGAGCACGATTAGGTAGCCTTCGAATCAGTTTTTTGCCTTCGCTGTGTATATTCCCAAACCATCGCCATATGGTTTTATAAATAATCCTTTTCCAATGTGTAATGTTTCCATTTTTTCATTATGTCTTTTTAGTTCTTGAAATTTCTTTTTCAATAAATTAATTTGCTTAACTGCTTTCACAATACTAGCAGCACCACCCGCCAAGCTACCAGCAGCAGATAATCCTGCAAATATAGGAACTAATGGCAAAACACCACCTGTCTTCGGTATGGGTATTATTCGCGGTACATTTACAGATGTATTCTCAGCTAATTCCTTAGCAGCGGCAATCGCTAATTCAATTGCAGCTTTTTTGCATTTTGGTTTCAATTTATGGATATGTTTCTTTGCACGAGATACAATATCTTTAAAGCTTTTTTTCAAACCAGTAGCAGATTTATTTTTCTTCAAACAATCTGATTTTCTTCTTAAAGTCATTTTACGTGTAGACAGTTTTTGTTTTTCCATTTTAAAATATAGGAGAACTCCGTTCCTCGTCGCAGACTAATACAGAATAAAAAGTGCTGGCGTAAAATTTGTTTATAAAACATTGAGATTATCTATCCAGCTATTTTCATTAGATGGCAAACCTAACCATTTGACATACAACTGATTATCTTTTCTTTTTAAAACTTTTTCAATGAGGTATATGTTAGGATGTCGTGTTTTTTGTAATTCTTCATTATAGAATGCTCCCAATATAGGTCGCTGTCTAGCATCTTTTAAAAGATAAGTAACGGGATGCGTATTTTGTATGCGAGCTATACTAAAAATTTCAGTTGACCAGTTGGGCGTATATCCCTTTTCAAAAGTTCCTTTATATTTGCTTATTCTAACATAATCTCCTATTTTAAATTTCGAATGTTTTTTTATTGACGCTGATGTTGGAAGTGATTCATATCTTTTAAGTATTATTTTTTTATTACTTTCATTAACTTTATCCGGAGCCATGCCTATTGTTCTGTGAAATGTTGAGTTATATTTTTTCATTAAGTGATCAAGGCTTCCATCATACCATTTATAATTACCTTGCAGGCTAAATTGTTTATAAAGTTTAGATTTCAATGTTCTTATAAACCTCTCAACTATTGATGCCTTCTTAGTGGAATATGTAGAATAATGATTAATACCATATCTTTGTAAGACATTTTTAAAATGAGTATTATAAAATTCTTTTCCTAAATCAGTTTGTAAATTTTTAGGAACACGACCTTTTTTTAGTATCTTGCAAAAAGCTTCAGTCACAGAATCTTGATTTTTATATTTAAGAGGATACGCCCAAGCATATTTTGAGAAAGCGTCAATAACTGCCAAAATATATTTATATTGTAAATTTTCCTTTGAAAATGATTGCATATCAACTAGGTCTGCCTGCCATAAATCATCAATGTCTTTCAATATAACACGTCGTCGGGGGAAATTTTTTCTTACATTTTTATGGATTTCATTTACTACACTGATTTTGCTCATTTTTTAAACTTGCGACTTATACAATCTGTACTTCTTTTAAGACTGTTTATCTCTGACTGTAACTGTAGCAAGGTTTGCTCAACTGTTTTCAATCTTGCAAATATCCCATCTATGATTTGGTCTACATATCTCTTATTAGCACAATCATTTGGATCTATTGGGGCACCGATATGTTTAATGATTTTATGCTGCGCATCAAATATATTTTCTAATGCAGAACTATCCATTTTTAATTTCTTGTGCACATGATGTCCAAACTTGTTGACATTCATGTTCAATAGTATTATTTGGACTAAGCCAGATAATTCTTTATAGTTTATTTTATAATACCAGCTTCTTTCAATTCTTCGATTATTGATATGATTTCGTTATCATGACTAGTGTTGCCAGCATCTTTCGAAGCAATTAAAATTTTTAATCTATCTACCAATTCATTAGGATCATCCCAGTATATGAAATCTGTATTCTTTCTATACTTTTTCAGAGTTGGTATGAAACCACCTTGTTTTGTTATCTTATTGTTAAATTCAGTTTCACAAAATAGTGGTTTCACAATTTTAGTGTATTTGACTCCTTTATCACCTTTTATCTGGTTTAAGGGACTATAATCTCTCTTATGCACACTCGTGTTACATAAAATGTCTTTATAAACTAATTTGTCTTGCTCAGATACCACCTCTAAATCCGGTTTACTTTGAAATAATAATTCTGTTAATCCTGGCGTCATTTCATAGTAACTACTTCCTATTTTAGCTATCATATTTTTACTAGCAGCTTCAGCGCTATCTAAAAATGTAACATTTGTATTTCCTATCATAAGAGTATTGTTTTCGTGGCGCACACCGAAAGGTACATTTAAATTTTTACATGCATTTTCTGGCATTGGAGAGGGAGTACGAACTTTTTCAACCTTTCCAGAATTATCACAAGTAATTTTCAATTTGGGTGTTAGATAATTTTTATCTTTTCTTTCCTCATACTCCTCGTTAATAATATTTTCAGAAGTTGAAGAAGATAATGAATCATTTTTGCTGTGACAAGGTTTGTTTTTATTCTTTAACGATGTTGTTTTATGATTATTTCCTTCATTTTTATATAACACTAACGATTCCAATGGATCAGTTATACATCGAAAAAGTTTTCGTCTCTTAACTTCTTGATCTTCTTCTTCTTCTCGTATTTGTTTCGCCTTTTTCTTAATAGCTTCTATGGATTTGATTAACTGATTCTTTACATTGGCTTCCATACTAATATAAAAAATGACTATCTTTGCAGATGCTACAATTCGACTGAGTAAATTTGCACGTTGTAAGTGATATATAATAATTAAATTGTTAGTCAAATTTCACAAATATATCAAATGTTTTTCTATACCTGCCTTTGTTTAATTCACAATCTTTGTTGATTAACAAAAACATATATGGATCTTTCCAGATATTTGAACATAATTGCTTAAAATCGTGCCAGCTCATATCGGAGTTTACGTGTTCATTATATATATGTTTTAAGTTTATTTCATCTTGCTTGAATATAATTAAAAGGTTAACATTGTCACGTATTAATTGCTTAGGAATTTTCGAATATGTTTGTGATAAATAAAAACAGTCAACTTGCTTATGTCTGCCCATAGAAAAATAATTTCGAATATTTACTTGATTTTCACATATCACATCGTCAAAAATGAAAATAGAGTTTTTCTTAACATCACTGGGAGGGATAACATCTTCATCATTTTTAAACATAATTAGGCTTACTTCTGGAACATTTTGAAAAATATTATATAAAAAGCGATATTTTGATTGAAAAGTAGTTTTAGAGTAAATATAAACGTTCTGGAATCTTAACCCATTTTCATGTAGTAATAAATTTATCATAATATTTGTTTTGCCACAATTAGAGGGCCCGCAAATTATACAACGGATTGTATTTGGTAATAGCTTGCTATGTCTATTTAAATATACTGATGGTACTTCAGCATCTATATAATTTATATCCAAAGATTCGGCTTGTTTGATCAGCTTCATTTTTATTTATGACGTCAATTTTGAATGACTCATTATTAAATATCGGGAATCATGTTTGAACCTGCCTATCTTGTATACATCATTTTGTATTGAAGAAGTTTGATTAATTTAAAACTCTATTTATATTAATCTTAAGTAACTATTTCGCATGCTATCAATATTAAAAAGATATGAATGTGCGTGCACATGTTTATGAAATTTGATTCCTCAAAGATGATCATATTTATTTTGCGCGTGCTAAGTTAAATACAAATGAAATATTTTCATTCTCTCGACAGCTCTCATAAGGAGTTCATGTAGTTAAACAATTTAATTTTTATTCATCACAAAATTGTTATTCATCTTTCTGGTAAGTACATAAGTGTTATGCGTTATCATCACCATTAGTTTTAATTGCAATTTTCTCAATAACATTAAATGTTATTTTTTTTTTACAGAATAATGGCGAATTTTTATTGTAATAATGAAAATGAGCAAAATTTAAGCGAAAGTATGGATCCATTTTATTTCCATTGTGCTCAAGATGTGAATGCTATTCTGGACAAAGAAGAACAAGACAGATTAAAATTTGTAAACGATCAAAAAAAATAGAATCCCATCAGAATGTGAAAAAGAAGAGTAATTTATCTTTGAAAAGAAAGGTTTTAAAACTGGATCAGCAATCATTGACAGATTCATCTTTTTTTATTCGAAAAAATACGATCAAGGGTCATCATATAATAAAAATTGAAATCTTAGAAATAAACAACGATCAGGAAAACAGTGTAAATAGTCAAATAAGTGTGCAGTATTTAGTGACAGAGAATTATGATAACATGATGAATGCAACGGAAGAATTAATAAATAAAATTATTCAAAAGTTAAGCGTGCCTGAATCGCTGTGACTGAGCAAAAAATATTTAATTTGTGTTATTGGTGTAGTTTATTGTAAATTATAAAGTAAGTCGTGATTATATAATAAATTATTTAATATCTGATATTTGTTTTCTTTTTTTGCAACTGTTACACATATTTATAAAGAGAGATACTTGCATATTTTCAAAAAGTACTTAAAGAATTTTTTATAGAAGATTATTTGAGAAAAATAAAACTAAAAGACAGGTCGAGTAATTTTGTTAAGGATTTTTAGGTTGATAAATAAAATGTCAAACTTAGATATTATGATTAAAATTTATTGCATATTAGTATCCTTACAATAGATATTTCACTTTTCTTTATTATTAAATAAATACGGATAATATTAAGGTGTTAAACAAAACCAAATTTTATATTAACTAAAGTAAAGTGCTATAATGCCCCCATGGCAAAGTTTTAAAGCCATTTTTCATTATTTGCCTTTTATTATCATTGCTATTTAATACTAATTTATTGATTTTCTGAGTAAAAACCTGATGATTTTTTGAACGTATGACAAACATGTTATCTCTTATATTTTCATTGCAAAATAAGGCTTTCTTATATTTCTCAAAGTTTAATTTTTTTGTCACAGGCTTCGTAATACCCTTTGCTTTACTGATTGTTTTTTTCTCAGAAAGTAAACAATATAATTTTGCACGTAAACCAACAAATTTTGAAATGATTTCTCCCCCCATTTCATCTTTAAAATATCCAGGTATTTTCATGTTAGCTTTGGGCATATTAAAAATATTATCCTCTTCAAAATTGCTTGTATCAAAATACTGAATGTTATTTTTCATATCTTCATAAAAATCATCAGTTTTTACAAAATATAACAAACTATCAGTATCCGTATAACATAACTCAACATTATTTCCATAGATCTTTTTTATGACTGAATAATGAAAGTGATACAAATGTGTTTTTGACAGTTCAAGAATCGTAAATCCAACATATATTGGTCGATCTAAGACAATTTTTGTTTTTTTCAATTGAATAGCAACTAAGTTTTCAGAAAAAATTGATAAGCTGTGAAAATGTGGTGCACTAATATATTTTTCCGCTCCATTCAATTTATTAGTATTATTTGTCTTATCTCTCCAAACGTTTACTAGTTTTACGTCAACCTGCTTTCTTTTGTTTTCTATCGTTTTTCCAAAAATAGAATTATTCTGCTTTTTAAAAAAGTCCTTTTCAAAATCAGACTTTGCTTTTTGTCTGAGACTTGTGTTTAAGAAAATATAAGGCTCTAAAAAGTTGTCCTGATAAAAAGATAACACTCTGTATATTTTTAAAAGCAATAGCCCATTCTTTAAGCATTCTTGCAAGTGCATATAATGAATAACAAAGCGATGTTTATTGTATAAGTTTGCCACCAATTTTTTGCTTTGATTTTGAGCAGGAGAATATTTTTCCGCAGCAAATGGTAGGTCTGAATGAGCATCATGAACATTATCCGGGTAACACAAATCTACCTCGAGAATATATCCGTGTTGACTTTTTTTAGAAATGTTCCTTACATCCAAATTTTCAATTTCATTATCATTTAAAAATTTAAAGTCACGCATGGGCATTTTTTGCATCATAGCAAAACCGTAAAGGTTGACACAATCTAAATAAATTAAGTACGTACTTGGTTCATTTTTATTGTAGGATGGTAAATATTTATTGTTAGCTTCAGCGTATCTCAATGAACATTGGGCTAAACCACCTCGAATACCTTTTTCTAACATCTGATAAATATTCACATCAGAAATCAAATCAAGCTCAACTTTAGTATATAACAACATAGCATCCCAACTTAAAGATGGAGATGATACATAATAGCAGGGGTCTAAATTATAATAGTCTAAACTCATATTTCTGAACTTTTCAAAAACATCGCATAGTAACAAGACATCGCATTGTAAGTATAAATCTGTATACTCTCCCAAGTTTTTAATACCAAAAGTTTCCCATATTTTTAAAGCGTGTTCATAATCTTCAGTGGAAATATTTTCACCTGTGAGTTTATTAAAAAAATTCGAATGTTTTGGCAACTTTGTTTCATTATATTTCTCCCATGCATCCATATAGTCATAACAATATACACCCTTTTTACAGGCTAAATTAAATAAGCGATCATCCTTAATATATGCATGCATATGCTGAAAATCATTCGGATGAAGACTTTTTGCCAATTTATCCAACCCAGAACTCAAAAAATTAAATGAATCGATAAACTTCAGTTGAGCAGCATTTGTTTTATCAATAGGTAAAAATTTTGTAAACGATATATATTTTTCTTTAGATTTTGGTATCAAGCTCGTTTTCCCAATGATCTCGGATAGTTCTTTAATAAATAAGTGACAATCATAACCACACAAGTTATGAAAAATGATCGGTATAAACGCACATTTTTTGGCATTTATGTTACAAGTGTTGTGAGCAGGGCCTCGGTATTTACCCGTAAAATGGTTATGATCCTTTACTATTTTATCATTTTTTTTAAACATTGTTTTACAGATGCAGCAAATTTTTGCTTCATTATATGAAGTTAACTCTTCGTCAGTAAGAGGAAGCATAGGATTATTTACATTTAAAATACCATGCAATCTTTTTACATCTTGCGTAATGCTTTCAACAAATTTTTTACCGCAGTTCGGGCCGCGATAGCTAACAAAGTCATTAAGTTCAGGTTTAGAATGGCAACAAATGTAATAAGCGAAACAAGATGGTTCATGTGTTTGTATATCTTCGGTATAAAGAGATTTATTTTCGTTTGAATATTTACAAAGCAAGCTCTCAAAATCGCCGTATATCACGATAGGAATTCTTTGAGTTCTCTCATAGTTTGAAAAATGCAACTTACTACCATCTTTTGGAAGTACAGTTTGTCTTTTAGCACAATCGTGATTATGTAGTGTTTCTTCATTTGCGAAATATAAAAAACATTCATCACATAAAAATATTTTAGACTTGTGTTTTGTTAACTGCCTTCGCACAAGTCGGTTGAAGTCTTTAATCAAACAATAGTGGGCTTTATCATTTTTAGTAATAAATAATAAATTAACATGGTTAAGTTTTCGAGCTAAAGTCACATACAAAGGACCCGTAACTGTATTATTGGCTTCTAGCCCATAAACATTTACACTAATAGTTGGATTGTTCTTCTCAAAGGTTTTGATATCTTCAATTCCCGGAGGAAATGTCATATTCCTTGTGTCAAATAGTAATGAATAATGAGGATATGATGAAACTCTATTAGAATTAAGTTTTGTAGGATACATTTTAGCAGCAATGCACCATAAAAAGCAATAATCATCGAAATTATGAATATTTAAACATGATTTTGTATTTCTTATATATGATGGTAATGCCAAATATGATCCACCTTTCAAAGGATTATATTTATTAATATTTATCTCCAAATGACTAACAGAATCAATGGTCCAACCAGATTCTGAATGTTCGAAGTCTGTACATTTGCAAGTTAACTTTTGAGCACATTTTAATAAAAAATTATCAATGTCAGTACTTTTAACTATAATACCATATTTAGTACTAAAAGATTTAATAGACTTTTCAAAATTTTTCGGTAAAATGTATGAAACAAATAGCTCGAAATTTACCTTGATGGCGGTGTGTTTCTTTAGAGATATATTTATGATCTCACGTACGGTTTTAAATATCTGCGAAAAAAAACTCTCTGGAACTAAAGTTGTAGAGTTCGGATTTACTTTGTAACTGATTATTCTGTTTCTAAAAGCCGTTTTTATAATTTGCACATTCTCATAACTAGATCGAAACAAACTATTAGATTTATGAGTATTTGTTCTGTTATGCGACGATATAGATGTTTTAACATAATGATTACATTCTTTGCAGAAAAACATCTTTCAATATTTACTTATATTGTTTTATACAATTTATCTGTTCTTGTTTTCTGTAAATATATAAAATTTTACTGTAAGGAAATAAAGCTAAATAATAAATCAAGCTATTTGCATTTTCATAAAAAAAGTAAACAGTTATAAATAGAATGGAAGTAATAACTTATTTCGATATCAACATTAGACATGGCAAGTATCTAGTTTGTATGGTTCTAGTTTCTCAGTTCTAGATTTTGAATTTTTTGGTATAAGATCACTGTAAGAAAATAAAATAATCTGGGTATTTTCAGCAATGTACAGACTTAGTAAGAGTAGAAGGACTTTATGTATCAGTTTATTGATATAACAACTTCAAATCTTTCGATATCTTTCTAATTTCGTATGGTTCTAGTTTTGTATAGTTTAAGTTTTTGTATGGTCTAGGCTTTGTATGGTTTAATATCTGTAAAGAAACACGATAAATAAATATTAGCAGACAAAAACTTAGTTATAAATTTATAGTTTGTATCAATGGTTTGTATCAGTTATTGATATCACAACTTCAAATCTTTCGATATGAATCTTTAGACATATGTATGTTGTATTTAAATTTGTATGGTTCTAGTTTTGTATAGTTTAAGTTTTTGTATGGTCTAGGCTTTGTATGGTTTAATGTCTGTAAAGAAACACGATAAAAAAATATTAGCAGATAAAATTTAGTTATAAATTTATTGTTATATATAATACACAAACTGCAGATGAAAACTTTCTACAGAAATTATATTAGAAAGGTTTTTCATTTGCAGGGTATAAAATGGGCTGAATATTTTTCAGCTCGGCCTTACTATCATTAATTAATTTGCTGAGGGACTTCCATACTGTCGAATTTGAATCGACTGCAAGTTTTAATGTGCATATTGCATGTTTCCAGCGCTCGTTGTTGACGATTTTCTCCACTTCTTCAGTATTGTAGACGCGCAGCTCAAAAAAGTAGCTGCCCTGCTTCGATGGGTCCGATTGAGTCGTGTATCCCGATGCAACGCGCTGACTGAGAAAACTTCTCAGTTTCGCAGCGCGTACAGGCTTGCTAGTAGATTCATCCTGAAATTGGAAAAATATTCAATTTAGTATCATCTAAAACATTTAAAAATTTACACCACGACATCCAATAACAGCCACAACAATGTCAACATTGAACGTAAAACTTTTAGGCACTTGTAAAAAGATCTGATTTTATCTTGGGAACTCATGTTATCCTTCCATAACGTTACTTAATCATAAAAATCGCGCCATCGTACAAAAATAACACTTTTTATTTATTGCACGATGACGACGACGAAATCAAAATGACCAGCATTTTGATTTCTATAATAATCCAAAAAAATATAACTCACTTCAGATTCGGTAATGAACCTCCTCCGTTTAACAGATGGACTCGTAGGTGTATTCGGAGGCGTTTCAGGTTCAGACTCCGATCCACTCGAGTCGAATGGATTCTTCGGAGCAGAAGTCGCCTCCTTTTTCTTGATCGACTTTTTCCGCTTCACATTGCGATTTTTCTTAAGAGACTTCGATGTTGATGGAGGCTGCACCAAAGCGACGGGGTCTTCGTCTTCGCAAAATGGATTGTTGAAAGATGAAGAGGCCCTATAAAAATATTTAATTATTATTAGTATAGATAATATTATATTAAATATTTAAAGGAATAATATAATGATTAAATTATTATAATAATATAGGATATATTATATTAATAATAATTACATTGTATTGTGTCCATATATACTTATGTAAGGAAATAAAAGACACGTACATACTTACAGGTTTTCGTGAGCGTGTTGCAGTAGAACAAAAATAAATGAACGATGCGGCTTCGGAATCCCTTTTATATTACGAGATTCTAAACCCGCGATTACATTAGTACTTTAGCAAATATTAAGTATTAATTTTTTGAAACTATGTTTATGGATCGGTCCTATGAACAGTCTAGATAAAGTCTAAAATCCATTACATAAAGATACGTAACTATGCTTACACCCTTACTTTCCTAATTTAGAGCTGGCGACAGTCCGGCGTGGTTATATGAGATGAAATTCTTATAAGGAAGTTGCATTCTTTCACCATAATTATTATAGTTCTTATTATAATGGATTTTCTGGGTTATTAGTACAAAAACCGAAAACATTTGAGCTTTCTCACTTTAATTTTTTAAGTTTATAACTTTTTTATGTTTATTTATTGCAAATCAGTATTTACTACAATTATAAGTATAAAATGTTATTTTATTGGTAATTTTCATTTCCGAGAAAAAAATCATGGTTCTTCTTATATTGGTTATTTTGTGCTTGACTTAACAAAACCAAATACACTTGAGCCTGTTGAGTTTTTTCTAAAAATCCCTCGATTATTGCAATTTCAGTTTAAACATAAGATAACTGTTCTTCAAATTTTAGTAACCCTCAACCTGTGAGAAAACCTGACGTCTCACCATCCTCCTGCTCCAAACGTCAGAATCTTGATTGTACCTACTCGTGGAGACATATCTAACTATAAAAACTGCATTCAAATCTGTTCACTCGTTTAAGAGCTATGGTGCAGCAGACAGACAGACACCCACATAGCGGTTAAACTTATAATATTCCTTTGTTTTCCTCGGTTTAAAAACTTAAAATGTTCAACTTTATATACTTACATTAGAATTTGTAACATAAGGGAAGTATTAAATTCTGCAGAACATTATAATATATAACCTGAAATATTGAAAATATAAAGCATTACTACTTATTATACCAACCTAATAAGCAGTCTATAAACTTCATGCATATCTGGAAATCATAATTTAAATTTTTAATCATTTTTATTACACATAGATTTTATTGTGTATAAAGATGTCACTACATCCGCAATATCCTACCTATGTTAGAGAAAACATGCGTATGCACAGTTTTAAAACCTGGCCTCAAGATTTAATTCAAAAACCTGAGGAAATGGCAAATGCTGGGTTTTTTTATACTGGAAAAAATGATAAAGTAATTTGTTATTTTTGTGGAGGCAAGTTCAAGGACTGGACTCCTGAGGATCAGCCATGGTCGGCACACGCTCGCTGGTTCCAGTCCTGCCCCTATGTTTTACTTATGAAGGGTGAAGAATATGTGCAAAGTGTTATTAATGAATCATGTGGAACAATCAAAACCCATGAGCAGTCTGCGTATAATAATAATAGAATCGATGATAACGACAGCTTTGAATTTGTAAACAGAGCGAGACTTAACTGCATAATTTGTCTAAACGAAGAAGTAACAGTCTGTTACAGACCTTGCGGTCATGCTGTAACGTGTGCAAAATGTGCTCTATCATTAAATAAAATGGTATGCCCTATATGCCGAAGGGAAATCGTTAATGTAATAAGAATATATTTCTCATGACATACAAAACAGCATGCAGTTATAGAATATACTATTTATACAGAAAATAAGTAAAAGGCATGTAAAAGGTCATTATAAATCAACTTTATTTTATAAAATTACTAATTAATAATTATTGAAATTTTTTTATACTCTTTTGTATTTTTTTTTTACAAAATCCGTTTACTTTTATGATCCCCTAAACGACAAAAAAAGCAGAACGTAAATATGTTCAATAAATAAAATGTTATTAGCAAAAAACCTAACTCGCGCTATCGAAGTTTTCACGCGTTCGCGCTCTATATACGTTCGTTTTGCTCGAACTGTGGGGAGTCCGTTTCTACACAGTAAGGCAGTGTTAACGGAGGACTGCTCTAATCTCCGTACTATGGAGGATTTCGCGCAGTTTGCATACAAAACAGCATGCAGTTCTGTTAAAATCGACCCGTCTAACATCTTATATCTACATTCAGTAATAATAATGTGTATCTGGTTTACAAGCGCAATCTGATTTCAGTTGATCAGATCGAAATAATAAAGTGATACTTAATAAATATTTCGACTCGAGCCACATAAAAACAAATACGTCGCAGATCACTCGGACTCGGAATCATTATTAAGAAATATAAACTACGAGTGTGTCGAGCGCATCGGGTCATCGCATGGCGCACACTCGTGCCTACATCAACATTGTACGGTGCGGGCGTATGATATAGGATCCTCAATAACTAGTGATTGATTCTGAGTGTCGAATTGGGGATTCTAGATCACTGTGAGCGAAGCGAAACAGTGATCCAGAATCCCCAATTCGACACTACTGACGCGGACAGTTTGATAAATGGTCGTAAACAATGCATTAGACGTAGGGCGCCTATCAGTTCAGAGCATTGCACCCGAACTCTTCGACCCCGTGTGATAGCGTGATATCAAAATGCATTGTCTCAAATACGTACATACCTACACATTACCGATATTGATTTATACTGTCATTTACCGAAATATCATCACACAATAAAATGTGAAAAGCTAATGATAACAGCATCACACTATTGGTTAAAAGCGGCAGATTCATCTGTTGGCGTCAAATATTTTGTCTTCTCGAATAAAACTCGTGTCATTCACTTTCCCATCTGTCAATCTTGAGATGAGAAAATTTATCTGTTTTTAAACACCACAGTCCGCAACGTTTGCGATTAGAGTTATCTGGAAGACGCGCAAGGAATACAATCAGGACGAGCAATAATAAGTATAGTTGTTTACACTTGACAGCATCGTATTTGGCGATCGATAACGTCCAGAGAATATTTACTTTAGTCCCAAAATGGTCTCAAATCTGTTTGACAAGATTAGGCGTCATAGATGGTGTCGCGATTATGATTGTGGCGACGAGCTTGCGTTTTAGTGCTTTTAGTATGCGAAGTGCGTGCGCGCGCGCCGCCTGACGCCCGCGCCAGCCAGCACTCCCGCGCCCGCCGCGCCGGCGCTGCTCGACGCGACTCGCGACTCGCGAACCCACACTTCGCGACGCTCTCTTCTCAGGGCTCAAGCTTCCGAGCCCATTTGCTCGGTTTGTTTACTCCGAACGCATTCTACTTAGTAGTTACTAGTTAGTGCTCCTCTATCTCGACGACAGTGCAATGTCATACGTTTGAATTTGGACTATTGTGCGGTCATTTCATATTACGATGCCAACTATGGAAAACACCGATGAAACAATGACTGACGAGATCACAAGTAAGTTTCATATTCGCTTTTAGCTTATTAAGATAAATAATTTATTTGATTAAAATATTTTGCAAATGTATCGAACTGCACAATGATGTTAAATCTTAATTTTTGAGTGAAACTATAAACTCCAACTTTTTTGACAAAACAGTACAAAAAAATTTGTTTGATCTAAGTAAGTAGATACTTTAATGATTTGTAAATATTGCGTTAAAATCTACTCAAAGTACTTAATGTAAATAAAAAAATATTATTCCATTTACTTAATTACTTTACGCACAAGACTTTCTCCAAAACAATGTAGGTTAAAGTAGGGGACAAATCAAAATTCTTCGTAGCTAGAAGATGTGCAGGTCCGTCCGAAAGAAATGTCAAAGGGACACCGTAAAATTCATTACCAAAACAGATTTACCATTGTAGAAAACGGTTGTACAGTATCTTAGTCGTTACTACGTTGAATTAGAAGTCAAAATCGTATATTTATTATATCTCTGCACTTTGTCGACATTACTGATGCAGGGTGGCAATACTGGCAGAATAAACATGGTGTATTTTACATGCATCGAAGCAACTCCCGTAATGTACTCGCCGTAGGAATATAAAATAGTTAGACGCCTGTTTTGTTCCCCAGATCGAGTAGAGGATCCCTCCATATAGCAATGTTATATTCTGTAACGTGCTTTATGACATCCGTAGTTTACAAGGTACCTATCTAAAAAAGGCCGTGTTTGTTCTGCGGCAGCTGTTTTAATAATGCAATAGATTTTTAATGCCCATTTTTGGAGTTATTTTAAAAATATTTATTATTAATAATATGTAAGTATCTAAGTATATAAAAAATTATTTTAAGCATATCAATGACATAATCCAAATTAAAACGGCTTTTCCATAATTAGTACTTAAGCTCGTTGGCAACGACGATATTGGTAATCGTTGATCGACACTTTGTTTTTGGTACGTGCTCTATACCACAGATTACGTGCTACTACATGCCCAATATTTATCTTGATACATATATTTGGATCGTAGACCTACTACTTTTTGTAATTTGTTTATGATTCATAAAATTCTGGTTTGATTCATCTCGACAGGTAATCAGGTCACATAAGTGGTGCATTGGTAGGATGTTTATATTTTACGTTAAAACTTATAAGCACCGATGCATTATCAATGGCTTTGTATGTTTCAGCTCTACCTATTTTAAGAATTTGGGTCGAAAATCTGTTAAAAGTTTTTCACCCCAATAGCTTTTTGTTTATTTTAGCTTCCGATAGCATTACCCCTTTAGGATCTTCAGGATCTTCATGACTGGGTAGAATTTTAAACATTTATGAAGTATTTAAATCAATATTTTATGACATTTTTAAAAAGTACCTACCTATCTATATTCTTAAAAGTTGTGGTTTATATAAATTATTATATAAAATAAACTTGTGGTGTCTTGTAGGTGTCAATTATGACTAACTTTATAAAATGACTGTGTTTATGATCAATTATATTTTTATTTTATTTTTCGCTAACCTGAGATTGATATCAGCATTTGTTCTAGTCAAGGGACACTGATATTTGCTACATGGTTCCTAAGAATAAATTTTGTATTTAAAAGTGGCAAAAATAAATATATATATATATATCTATTAATTAATATGTTGGGGACATTGTCACGGGAGTTAACTAGATGTAGGTACATAATGAGGCACTTCATGTTCTGTTAACGGTCGCATTAGACATAATAGGTACTTACTTGAAGTTATTATGTATTCATGTTAAGCTACTGGATTACCTAAAAGAGTAAAATTCTTCCGTAATAGGGTAATTTGAATGTATTACCTATAAAAGGGATACACAATTTGAATGTTGAATCAACAAAGTTTTACTGACTGGAAAACATTTTTAAACGTACCTAGGTATCACAGGTAGGCATTATTTCAGAATATCTATATTCTAAGCGAAGAGTTTCAACTCACAAGTATATCGATGACTATCTATTAATGAAGTGTATAAAATTGCTATAATGACAAGTTTTTACGTTAGTCAAATGATGAATAAAAGATATGAGTAATATTAAAGAAGAGTTATTTTTAAGTGTGCTAATTAGCATGTGATGTCAGAAAGGGCAATATTATGAATGATGAAGTACAAGGAGCAGTCTGAAGGCACAGATAGAAGAAGGCAAAGTTTATTTTGATAATATGAATCATTGTCTGAACTGAACTCTGAAGCCGCCAGCTCACAGTTCATGCTAAGCGCAACCATAACAGATTCCTTGTTATTATTATAAGTAACAGCATACACTAACTCATTCATAATTATTATCTTTCATGAGAATCGTAATTTATAAATAAACCCAGTTTTTTACATTTGTTGTATTATGTATAGTTATAAACTTAATATTGATGACGCGTTAAGACTTCTGTATTAGGCCATACCTACGACGTGAATAAGCATATGAATAAGTATGTTTTGAATCCATGTTTTCAAGTCCAAAGCAAAAGTTTCCAGTAAAACGAACGTAAATATTATATTAGATGATGGTTTCCTTACAAGTTACAACAGATGATTTCATTCCTAAAGGTACCTTTTTCTACATAAACGATTGCGGTTTCAGTTATCGGAAGTATTTTGTAATAACAAACAGCGGTGAAACCATTATTTACATTAGGGAAAACAGTAGATCAAAAAGGCACCTGACATACTGTAGACATATAGTAGGAAACTGCAATCTTTCAGCCTTCAGCCGGCACATCAAAGACAACGGCCGTTGAACTGAAAACGGACAGTGCACGTCTATTCGCTCGCATGGTTTCTGTCTTTTATTCGGGCCCTGCTTTGTTTGAATTTCTTTCGAGTTGTACTAATTAATCATCTTGATGGTTTAAAATAACAATGGGCTTTAGAAGATGGGCAGAGTACACGTACCCTCTATATAATAGCTCTGAGTGTTTGAGTATTTCAAAGCGAATATTTTGAGTTCACTGAATTGCCTTGGATTCTCTGGTTCGCGTAACCTTCCTCGTTTACTCGGCCTTTATTAAAAATTTCAAATGTTTCATTTAAGTACGTCTAGGTAAAACTGAAGAATCTTTCAAAGGAAGTCTTTCCTTTGACGAAGGAAAATAGCTTTGTTGTGTAAGTAGTCATTGCTAAACAAGACTTACTTACAACAATAAACAGATATTATTATTTGTTTGTTATCAATTCGTCTCTACGTAGAGTTCGTTCACCTCATAGCTTGTTACTCAATAGCCTAAAAAGCTATAATAACAATTAACCTCAATGCAATAAAGAATAAAACATTTTAAATAAACGCCCCCGCGATCCTGTTATATCTACTAGCACCTACCTACATAACCTTTTATATCCGAGCGCTACGGCGCGCTGCATCTAATCGCCCATAGTTATTCCAAGCCGCACTGATAGACGTTTGTCTATTTAGGAAGCGGATATTACATTTAGTTGGGTCTTCATTTGGCGGCAGAGGTGGGTAAGTATAAATCCGTATGAGTTTCCGGCGCGCGCGATGCATAGCATATTTTGTAAGCACCCGATGCGTATGCAGCGCTGGATGCAATAAAAACTTTAACGGCCAATGTGTTTCCATTTCGTTGTGCTCTCGGAAGAAATGTGTTTTTGGGGGCTGACGGACGGTTTTTTCTCTTTTTACTTATTTTAGGACTGTTTCTGATTCTTCGAAGCGTTTGAGGCCAAAATGGGCCATAAATGGGCCAAGTCAAACTGCCAAGAAACATATAGCTACTTGAGGATGACTGAAACATTTGAAAGGGCATGTCTCTCTGATTTACAAAGAGTCCAAAGTACAAAGAGTACCTACTCTGGACGTTCTTTACCTCAAGTTGTTTTAACACGAGCTTAGGTAGGTACCTATTAGTCTAAAGATAGTACTACATATAGTACTGTATTATAATGCAAGGAAGCAAGGGCGTCGCCAGGTAGGGGCAGGGGGCATTTTAGTCTACTTTAAAAATGCATAGAAAATATTTTTAAAAACCCATAGTTTAGGACTTATATTGAAATATCTCTGTCGCTTGTTCCGCGCTCTCGCTTGCACGCGGAATGTGACAATGAGTCATGCTTTTTTTGTAGCCGGCGTTCATCGATTTATAATCTAGAATCAAGAGCTCGTAACCAGCTTCGTAAGCAATCCAATAAATAATCAATCTTTCAAGTCTAATTTTACATTAATGTCTGTCTTAAATTGTATTAATTGATTTCAAGTGGCATTAAGGATAAACGGTCTAATGGCAAGACAAGGGCTAAAGAGCGCCCGGTCAGGTTACGGATCATGCATCTGTAGCGGCGCAGATGTCGTTGCAATTTATCATCTAAACTTCGCTTCGCAGATTCAAAGTCATATTTTTGAAACTATACATACCTTCTTAGACACTTTTGAATAGTTTAATAAATCAAAGTACAAGAACCAGAGCACTGCATATTATTCAAACAACAATGTCAAAGCAGTATGTTTTACCTGCTTAGAATTTTATCAATATTATGGTTAGTATCCACAAACAATATATAGATAGTAAACTCATCACTTCCATACAAAGCTAAAAGATTATTAAAAGAAAAGCACTATCGATACAAAGGAAAGCAACAAACTGAATAGTAAAAGTAGTTTAAAAAGGCATTAACAAGAAATACGCATCTATGAGTAACATCGAGAAAGAATCTAGGAGTATGTATGTTCCAGTTAAACTTCAAAGCGTGCCCACACGCACATAAAGCTCTTAAAAGTTATGTGTGTGTTTTATGATGACCCGTGAACTTCGATCCAGCCAACGACCTGACTCGATATCGGTGAACGACATCATTCATGCCTTGATTATCCCTTGACAACTTCCTCTCATCGTGAGGCATTTAATTTACTTAGATTGATCATCTCACAATTTGAAATGCTTATGTATGAAAGGAATACCAAAGCATTTTTAAAAAGCTATTCTGTCAACACTTAACGTCCCTAACCCTAAATAGGTAGTCTATAATTACAAACAATAAATACCGGATCAGATAATAGAAAAAATAGAAAACTACGAAACGAAACTATGTAACTACTATAATACAGTAAAATCATTTTTAACTAAGTTACGAATAAGCATTTCCGACGTTTTCCGATAAACTCAAGCCCCAAAAACTTGAAAGTTCCCATTAACAAATCTGGATCACGATCAAAATTAAAAATAAAACGAACTAATTTGGTAATATTAGTTTGGAAAACCCAAACTTTGACAACGTTTATTTTACATGAACTTCTTTAAAACATCACATCAATCTTACTTGATATAATGTTATTACTTACGTTTAGGGTACTTCCTTTTTAGATAACACGTCAACTATAATAAAGGAGCCGGGAGTCGGGAGGACGCGGTAGTCACCGATATATTGTTCTTAGAATCAATAATTTCTTCCGGCTATCTATCTCGTGCTTCAAGCTTACGGGTACAAAATATAAATAAACCTATTCATTTTCGTTCAGTGTCGACTGTCGTACCGTGGACCACTTGCACTCAATTTTCCAACCCTTTTGGCTTTACTTTCGTATTCGCAGCATAAATTAGGCTTGGAATTTAAAGAGTTTGTTTCAAGCTCTGCATTGATAGATGAATTTGTTATTCAGTTCTAGTTATTTGTTAAGAGGAACTAAATTTAAAACCTTTGTTACAGAGATGGAAGATATTGCGATTTTGTGGAGTTCCGCTTCACCTGAAAGCGGACTGTGGTCAGATTATCTAGTTGCTAGCTTCGATAAGATCATGTCGCAGCGAGCTAGACATCACTATCGGTAAGTTATTATCATTATTCATTGGGGTCTTCGATCATAAAGTAGGTAGGTAGTAGGTACATTACTTAAATGTGCATAGAACATTGAATTATATTGTACTGACGTAATCATATAGTACCTCAATGGCATAGAACGGGGTTGTAATTTACTTCCCTATGGATGTTGAGATATAAAATATTCCTACATCACTTAATTTAACACTGAAAAGGGATTTAATATGAAAGACGTGAATATAAAATCAGCCATTGATTTTATCGGATTTATATTCATGTCCGTCTTAACATCAGGCTACATTTAATTTATTGCTTGTTGGTTGAATGAATAGGGAATATTTAAACGAGTAACTAATTCGGTTTGTTAGAATATACATTATTTTCTTGTCGCCATAGAGTCGACACATATTTTTCTGGACGCTTTGAATATGGTAGAGTCTGTTCAAAAAGAGAATCGGCGTGGGATTTGAGGGCGATGCTGTGCTTTTGTTTAGCGGGCAATACAAATACAATAACAATATAATATACAAATACAATACGGGCAATACTAAAGCGCGTTAGTTCACTGTTTGGCCACGCCGATTCTCTTTTTGAACAGGCTCTAGTAGTAAATAAACTATGGTAGTACTTAGTAGGTATAGTGCATGCATGTTTTCTTCTCTGTTCGCTTTAATTTCCTGGTTGCAATTACCGTTTCTAAATTTCTCATTTCGTAACGCAACTATAGCTTTATACCGGACGTTATCGTTTAAATTTAGAGTTGGCTTGATAAATTAGTAGAAGAGTTGTATTTTTAATAGGTTCTATTAAAATTACAACATTCCTACTTAAGTTACATAATACATATGAAGTAATAATATTTTTTATTTTCTATGTTTGAATAATGCAATACATGTTTCAGAGTTACACCAATAACCGCGGAGGAATTAATGTCTGCAGACTCCCAAGAGAAATTAGACAAACTGTGCAAAGCTCAATTACAAATAGTGATATTATGCCCTAGTCTCACAATGAAAATGTCCGAATTAAAGAGAGACCTAAATTCTGAGAATTTATTCAAAGTCGATAAAGTGTTAGTCATGCTTCTTGGCGTGGAAAAGAATCATGTTGTTGCTAATAATTGTGAAGGTAGGTCATCTATTTTTATTACTCAAAACTCCATTACATTTTATTTTCGTACAATATGAAACATATCATTTTTAATAGAATTTCGTTTATTGGAAAGAAATCGCACCACAATGATTTTTCATAAAAAAGATTTGAAACTATTGATTTACGTTTGTTAATGTGGAGACAATATGATTGTGAAACGTTTGAAAAAATATAATATGGCATAAGCTGCAATTTCCACGAAGAATTTTCACAAGACTTCAGTGTTTTAACTTTTGTTTGCGGAGTTATCTGACGATAAACTTGAGATATTGCGGGTTCGATAAGAAATTTAGGATAATTCCAATACAATATTTGATTTTAAAACGAATTTCATCAATATTGTAGGTCCGTTTAAAAATCTGAAAACAACAAAATTGCATGCAAATATATTCGCATGTATAAAAATAAATTTTTCATAGGTACGATTTCTTTAAACGTAAGAGTAGTTTTTTCATCGTGCATAAATATTCCGTAGATTATCCCACAATAGATCAATGGCAGATGATGTGCGTCCGAGAAAAAGACACATCATTCGTGGACACGTTTCTGACGGCTGCCGTTGGTATCCTACGCACTAAAGACTGCAGAGACACTGCCACTGACAGAACGAGCTTTTCCATAGTACCAAAAAAAGTCAAAATTGTAAGTAACAAACATATCGTTGTCGGTAATAATAATATGTATCTTCCGTGAATGTGGACGTTATATAAACTTTTCTAATGTGTGCATCTTATATCTTGATAGGGTCAAAGTCGAGTGATAGCGCTCCTCAACGACCCCATTAGAGAAGAAGACAGTATAAAGATAATGGTCGACAAAAAAGGAGAGGTCATTCACATACCTACGTTCAAAAAGAGGAATCCATATACTTTACAGTTTGATATACCAGGTAACTATAAAACAACTAAAAGTCCCGCTTCAAACTATATTAAATGTTAAACAAATCATTCATTTTAAATAACAATTTGTACTTGAGCTGATCAAGTGAAAAGAGTGGAGTTAAAATTTTTTTCTTTTTTCAGAATCATGTCTGGAAGTTTCGATGTTAGTTTGGGTGCGAGTTAGCAAGAACGGTCAATCGTTGGGAAGGAGACAAATCAAGTGCGAGAGTCGACTGAGAGAATTAGATCAATTGTTGAGAGCGTCGGACCATCCTTTAGAGTTTATGTGCCAGGTATGAGGTAACATTCTGTTCGAGTTCTTTTTAATAAGGCAATAGACAGGTAATTAGTACTAACCACAGGCTGAGGATAGACGAAATAGAATAATACAAAAGATTATTATTAATCCATTAAAATGTTACAATTTAAGGACCGAATATTGCATTTATTAGAAGACGCAATTTTATTTTTGGGACATGTGTGGGGGGTCAATAGAAGCTTAACCTCAAGTTTGTGGGGTCGCCACCCTTGTCCCCCGGCCGCCATCTTGGAAAACACTTTTTTAGCGATATCTCGGAAACTATGCGTCTTACAAAAAATTCGTAAAGACATAATTTGTAGCAAATTGTTTTGCCTACAAATATGTTTATATAACTTTTTGCCCTAAATTAAAAATTGAAGAAGTTATAAGCAAAAAAGTGTTTTCCAAGATGGCGGCCGGGGGACAAGGGTGGCAACCCCACAAACTTGAGGTTAAGCTTCTATTGACCCCCCACACATGTCCCAAAAATAAAATTGCGTCCTCTAATAAATGCAAAGCTCATGTATCATTTCAATGGACTATATATCAAGAAGTCAAATTCAGAGGAACCATTAAGTCAAATTCAAATTTAAACTTAGATAATATGATCTGTGGATATGATCCAATTGATACATGCCACACAAGTCATGTTATTTGGTTAATAATTGGACGTAATTTTATCAATCAAAAGTAATTCTTATTTAATGTTCTTTTCAGACATTAGGATTTAAGACTACGAATAAGGAGCAATTGGATAGTTGGATGTTGAACGCTTTCCAAAAAAATATTCCTCCACATTTTAACTTGCTCTCATCAACGGAGCAATACAACCCGAAAGCTGACACGTCAAGTGCGTAAATATAATACCTATATGTATTTAAATATCCAAACTTGATACAGTCAACTGTTGAAGCTCTTTAATCATTTTTTTTATTTCCAATTATATGCGGCTTCCTTGCGTGATTAAATTGAAAAACCCGTAATTGTAAGAGGATTTAAAAACGTCGTTTTCACACTTCATGCTGCTTTTAGAGCTGCTTTTAGAAAATTGAAACTTTTATGATTAAAAGGAGCATTATGTGTCACAAAGATATGACTTACCCACAAGTGTTGTGTTGTGTGTGTCCAGGCGGAGAGGAGTACCCGACTCTGCTGCACTGGGCGGCGCGCTTCGGGCTGGAGCGCGTGTGCTGGCAGCTGCTGGAGTGCCCGGGCGGCGGCGCGGCCGTGGCGCTGCGCAACGTGCGGCACCGCACGCCGGCCGACCTGGCGCGCGACCACAAGCACCACCGCCTCGCGGACATGCTGGCCGACCATCTCGTACGTAGTCCACAGTGTAACCTGCTCTAGTACCCCACTCTGCTGCACTGGGCGGCCCACCTGTACTGACAGCTGCTGGAGTGCCCGGGCGGCGGCGCGGCCGTGGCGCTGCGCAACGTGCGGCACCGCACGCCGGCCGACCTGGCGCGCGACCACAAGCACCACCGCCTCGCGGACATGCTGGCCGACCATCTCGTACGTAGTCCACAGTGTAACCTGCTCTAGTACCCCACTCTGCTGCACTGGGCGGCCCACCTGTACTGACAGCTGCTGGAGTGCCCGGGCGGCGGCGCGGCCGTGGCGCTGCGCAACGTGCGGCACCGCACGCCGGCCGACCTGGCGCGCGACCACAAGCACCACCGCCTCGCGGACATGCTGGCCGACCATCTCGTACGTAGTCCACAGTGTAACCTGCTCTAGTACCCCACTCTGCTGCACTGGGCGGCCCACCTGTACTGACAGCTGCTGGAGTGCCCGGGCGGCGGCGCGGCCGTGGCGCTGCGCAACGTGCGGCACCGCACGCCGGCCGACCTGGCGCGCGACCACAAGCACCACCGCCTCGCGGACATGCTGGCCGACCATCTCGTACGTAGTCCACAGTGTAACCTGCTCTAGTACCCCACTCTGCTGCACTGGGCGGCCCACCTGTACTGACAGCTGCTGGAGTGCCCGGGCGGCGGCGCGGCCGTGGCGCTGCGCAACGTGCGGCACCGCACGCCGGCCGACCTGGCGCGCGACCACAAGCACCACCGCCTCGCGGACATGCTGGCCGACCATCTCGTACGTAGTCCACAGTGTAACCTGCTCTAGTACCCCACTCTGCTGCACTGGGCGGCCCACCTGTACTGACAGCTGCTGGAGTGCCCGGGCGGCGGCGCGGCCGTGGCGCTGCGCAACGTGCGGCACCGCACGCCGGCCGACCTGGCGCGCGACCACAAGCACCACCGCCTCGCGGACATGCTGGCCGACCATCTCGTACGTAGTCCACAGTGTAACCTGCTCTAGTACCCCACTCTGCTGCACTGGGCGGCCCACCTGTACTGACAGCTGCTGGAGTGCCCGGGCGGCGGCGCGGCCGTGGCGCTGCGCAACGTGCGGCACCGCACGCCGGCCGACCTGGCGCGCGACCACAAGCACCACCGCCTCGCGGACATGCTGGCCGACCATCTCGTACGTAGTCCACAGTGTAACCTGCTCTAGTACCCCACTCTGCTGCACTGGGCGGCCCACCTGTACTGACAGCTGCTGGAGTGCCCGGGCGGCGGCGCGGCCGTGGCGCTGCGCAACGTGCGGCACCGCACGCCGGCCGACCTGGCGCGCGACCACAAGCACCACCGCCTCGCGGACATGCTGGCCGACCATCTCGTACGTAGTCCACAGTGTAACCTGCTCTAGTACCCCACTCTGCTGCACTGGGCGGCCCACCTGTACTGACAGCTGCTGGAGTGCCCGGGCGGCGGCGCGGCCGTGGCGCTGCGCAACGTGCGGCACCGCACGCCGGCCGACCTGGCGCGCGACCACAAGCACCACCGCCTCGCGGACATGCTGGCCGACCATCTCGTACGTAGTCCACAGTGTAACCTGCTCTAGTACCCCACTCTGCTGCACTGGGCGGCCCACCTGTACTGACAGCTGCTGGAGTGCCCGGGCGGCGGCGCGGCCGTGGCGCTGCGCAACGTGCGGCACCGCACGCCGGCCGACCTGGCGCGCGACCACAAGCACCACCGCCTCGCGGACATGCTGGCCGACCATCTCGTACGTAGTCCACAGTGTAACCTGCTCTAGTACCCCACTCTGCTGCACTGGGCGGCCCACCTGTACTGACAGCTGCTGGAGTGCCCGGGCGGCGGCGCGGCCGTGGCGCTGCGCAACGTGCGGCACCGCACGCCGGCCGACCTGGCGCGCGACCACAAGCACCACCGCCTCGCGGACATGCTGGCCGACCATCTCGTACGTAGTCCACAGTGTAACCTGCTCTAGTACCCCACTCTGCTGCACTGGGCGGCCCACCTGTACTGACAGCTGCTGGAGTGCCCGGGCGGCGGCGCGGCCGTGGCGCTGCGCAACGTGCGGCACCGCACGCCGGCCGACCTGGCGCGCGACCACAAGCACCACCGCCTCGCGGACATGCTGGCCGACCATCTCGTACGTAGTCCACAGTGTAACCTGCTCTAGTACCCCACTCTGCTGCACTGGGCGGCCCACCTGTACTGACAGCTGCTGGAGTGCCCGGGCGGCGGCGCGGCCGTGGCGCTGCGCAACGTGCGGCACCGCACGCCGGCCGACCTGGCGCGCGACCACAAGCACCACCGCCTCGCGGACATGCTGGCCGACCATCTCGTACGTAGTCCACAGTGTAACCTGCTCTAGTACCCCACTCTGCTGCACTGGGCGGCCCACCTGTACTGACAGCTGCTGGAGTGCCCGGGCGGCGGCGCGGCCGTGGCGCTGCGCAACGTGCGGCACCGCACGCCGGCCGACCTGGCGCGCGACCACAAGCACCACCGCCTCGCGGACATGCTGGCCGACCATCTCGTACGTAGTCCACAGTGTAACCTGCTCTAGTACCCCACTCTGCTGCACTGGGCGGCCCACCTGTACTGACAGCTGCTGGAGTGCCCGGGCGGCGGCGCGGCCGTGGCGCTGCGCAACGTGCGGCACCGCACGCCGGCCGACCTGGCGCGCGACCACAAGCACCACCGCCTCGCGGACATGCTGGCCGACCATCTCGTACGTAGTCCACAGTGTAACCTGCTCTAGTACCCCACTCTGCTGCACTGGGCGGCCCACCTGTACTGACAGCTGCTGGAGTGCCCGGGCGGCGGCGCGGCCGTGGCGCTGCGCAACGTGCGGCACCGCACGCCGGCCGACCTGGCGCGCGACCACAAGCACCACCGCCTCGCGGACATGCTGGCCGACCATCTCGTACGTAGTCCACAGTGTAACCTGCTCTAGTACCCCACTCTGCTGCACTGGGCGGCCCACCTGTACTGACAGCTGCTGGAGTGCCCGGGCGGCGGCGCGGCCGTGGCGCTGCGCAACGTGCGGCACCGCACGCCGGCCGACCTGGCGCGCGACCACAAGCACCACCGCCTCGCGGACATGCTGGCCGACCATCTCGTACGTAGTCCACAGTGTAACCTGCTCTAGTACCCCACTCTGCTGCACTGGGCGGCCCACCTGTACTGACAGCTGCTGGAGTGCCCGGGCGGCGGCGCGGCCGTGGCGCTGCGCAACGTGCGGCACCGCACGCCGGCCGACCTGGCGCGCGACCACAAGCACCACCGCCTCGCGGACATGCTGGCCGACCATCTCGTACGTAGTCCACAGTGTAACCTGCTCTAGTACCCCACTCTGCTGCACTGGGCGGTCCACCTGTACTGACAGCTGCTGGAGTGCCCGGGCGGCGGCGCGGCCGTGGCGCTGCGCAACGTGCGGCACCGCACGCCGGCCGACCTGGCGCGCGACCACAAGCACCACCGCCTCGCGGACATGCTGGCCGACCATCTCGTACGTAGTCCACAGTGTAACCTGCTCTAGTACCCCACTCTGCTGCACTGGGCGGCCCACCTGTACTGACAGCTGCTGGAGTGCCCGGGCGGCGGCGCGGCCGTGGCGCTGCGCAACGTGCGGCACCGCACGCCGGCCGACCTGGCGCGCGACCACAAGCACCACCGCCTCGCGGACATGCTGGCCGACCATCTCGTACGTAGTCCACAGTGTAACCTGCTCTAGTACCCCACTCTGCTGCACTGGGCGGCCCACCTGTACTGACAGCTGCTGGAGTGCCCGGGCGGCGGCGCGGCCGTGGCGCTGCGCAACGTGCGGCACCGCACGCCGGCCGACCTGGCGCGCGACCACAAGCACCACCGCCTCGCGGACATGCTGGCCGACCATCTCGTACGTAGTCCACAGTGTAACCTGCTCTAGTACCCCACTCTGCTGCACTGGGCGGCCCACCTGTACTGACAGCTGCTGGAGTGCCCGGGCGGCGGCGCGGCCGTGGCGCTGCGCAACGTGCGGCACCGCACGCCGGCCGACCTGGCGCGCGACCACAAGCACCACCGCCTCGCGGACATGCTGGCCGACCATCTCGTACGTAGTCCACAGTGTAACCTGCTCTAGTACCCCACTCTGCTGCACTGGGCGGCCCACCTGTACTGACAGCTGCTGGAGTGCCCGGGCGGCGGCGCGGCCGTGGCGCTGCGCAACGTGCGGCACCGCACGCCGGCCGACCTGGCGCGCGACCACAAGCACCACCGCCTCGCGGACATGCTGGCCGACCATCTCGTATGTAGTCCACAGTGTAACCTGCTCTAGTACCCCACTCTGCTGCACTGGGCGGTCCACCTGTACTGACAGCTGCTGGAGTGCCCGGGCGGCGGCGCGGCCGTGGCGCTGCGCAACGTGCGGCACCGCACGCCGGCCGACCTGGCGCGCGACCACAAGCACCACCGCCTCGCGGACATGCTGGCCGACCATCTCGTACGTAGTCCACAGTGTAACCTGCTCTAGTACCCCACTCTGCTGCACTGGGCGGCCCACCTGTACTGACAGCTGCTGGAGTGCCCGGGCGGCGGCGCGGCCGTGGCGCTGCGCAACGTGCGGCACCGCACGCCGGCCGACCTGGCGCGCGACCACAAGCACCACCGCCTCGCGGACATGCTGGCCGACCATCTCGTACGTAGTCCACAGTGTAACCTGCTCTAGTACCCCACTCTGCTGCACTGGGCGGCCCACCTGTACTGACAGCTGCTGGAGTGCCCGGGCGGCGGCGCGGCCGTGGCGCTGCGCAACGTGCGGCACCGCACGCCGGCCGACCTGGCGCGCGACCACAAGCACCACCGCCTCGCGGACATGCTGGCCGACCATCTCGTACGTAGTCCACAGTGTAACCTGCTCTAGTACCCCACTCTGCTGCACTGGGCGGCCCACCTGTACTGACAGCTGCTGGAGTGCCCGGGCGGCGGCGCGGCCGTGGCGCTGCGCAACGTGCGGCACCGCACGCCGGCCGACCTGGCGCGCGACCACAAGCACCACCGCCTCGCGGACATGCTGGCCGACCATCTCGTACGTAGTCCACAGTGTAACCTGCTCTAGTACCCCACCCTGCTGCACTTACTTACCTTACCTTCCTTCTACTTACCTTACTTACCTTCCACAATTGTATACCAAAATACGAGAGAAAGAAAGAAAATCTATTTCTTCTTTTGTAATGTTCAATCAATTTGAAATGGTAAATTTTTATCCTTTCAGAAAATAAATGAGTTCTCCAACATGTACTACTATTTGAAAAATATGTCAGACGACAAAGACGACGGTCAGGAGGATGGCACGCATCAAGAAGAGCTTTGTATAGTCGAAACTACCGACACCGTGGACTCGCCGAACATTGAAAACGCTAAGGATTCAGAGAGCGAAGGAGTCTTAACTGATCCATTTAGCGAAGCTTGCACTCAGAATTTAGAAGAAACTCTAGCCAAGAAGGAAGAGAAAAAATCGAGACCTAATTTAAAACTGCTAAAAGTCAAGGAACAGTTCTATCAAAATGACTTTGCGCTGCACGCCCAATATGACGACACAGCAGATCGCATCCAGCAAGCCATCGAACACGATTACCTCGTACAACCATCGAATATAAAAGTAGAGAGCCCGAAATTCCGACCGAACAATCTATACGCGAATAGTTCAAGACTGCTTCCACAGCAAGCGGATATATTCCTTTACTCTCCCACCGAAGAATCAAAGACTTTTAATATTGACACTCCAACAAGTGATATTAGTCAAGTAAATTTAAACACCAAAGACATTCGCCATAGCGGTAGTGTTAAATCTGGTAAAGATGCAACGGGACAGGAGGAGTTAGCAGAAATAATTAACGACTTCAAGAATAACGTGTTCACTATTTCTGAAGTAGAAAAATTAGTGATGGAGTGGAAAAATAGAAACGAGACGCAGCAATCGCTCAAGGAGAAACAGGAGCAACTGAACAAGATGCGTGAAGAATACGACAAAATTCAGCAGAAAATAAAAGACAACCTAAAGAGGCCGACGCCCTTTGAAAGAGTGAAGAAAATGTTTTCGAAGAGCAAAAGCAAACGTAAGCAATCGTCACAATATAGTCCTATGAAATAGTTTTTAGAAATAATTACAGCAACATCGTTAAAGAAGTTCTTTTGCAATATACCGTTAAAAACATTGTTCAAGAAGTTCCTTTAGTCTTTACAATAAATACCTTTGTTTTAGATCATGATAATTACAAAAACATTGTTAGAGAAGTTCCTTTGCAATATACCCTTGTTTTAGGTCATGATAAAACATTGTTAGAGAAGTTCCTTCGCAATATACCCTTGTTTAAGGTCATGATAGTTACAGAAACATTATTAGAGAAGTTCCTTTGCAATATACCCTTGTTTTAGGTCATGATAATTACAAAATCATCGTTAAAGAAGTTCCTTTACAATATAATATCTTTGTTTTAGATCATGATAACAACACAGGCACGATTGAGAAAAGAAACGGGAATACAAGACCAAACAGTAGCTTGAGTGACAGTAAGTTGTTGATGAACATATATGTATACCTAATTACGTCGCAAAGTAAATCTTAGTGTGAATTGTCTGAAAACTGTTCTGTTTTGTGACAGGCTCGTCATCGTCCGGTCGGCTCAGCACAGTTAGCGGCGGGAGTGTTGGAGAAACGAACAGCGTGCAATCGGAATTAGACGATAAAGCTAGATCAATAGTAAGTAAAACTTTTGAAAATTATACTTCGTGATAGAAGAGTCTCCCAAAAAATCATATTGGAGACCCACGGGATTTGTAAACCGTTATCCGCGTGGATGAAGTGCCATGCATCAGCTAGTTTGTAACAATAGGTTCAAACAAAACATTTCAATCAAATGAATACCTATCATATATGATCAACCCATTACCGGCTCACTACAGAGCACGGGTCTCCTCTCAGAGTGAGAAGGGTTTTGGCCATAGTCTACCACGCTGGCCAAGCGGATTGGCAGATTTCACACACCTTTGAGAACGTAATGGAGAACTCTCAGGCATGCAGGTTTCCTCGCGATGTTTTCCTTCACCGTTAAAGCAAGTGATATTTAAATACTTAAAGGGTTTAAGTACCTACCATACGAGTGCTACGCTAAGCTAACCTAACTATTGGTTTATTTTTAGATATCCGCGAGCACTTTGACGATGAATTCTTGCGACAGCGACAACCGCCTTGACGACTACTTGATACCGCCGCCGCCGCGACCCCTCAACGGATGCCCCCAATTCACCACCTTCGGACATCCCAAACAGGACAACAGGTAAACATTGTTACTACATACCTGTGAACTACTGCAATTATTATACTTGCTGGTTCTAGATCTATAAGATGTGTTATTTTTTATTTTAAGATTGCAATTTAAAAGCTTACCTAAATATTTTTTTCAGCCAAAGATTTTTCAAAAAAATTTGGTAGTAAAATAGATACCTACATTTTAAACACAAGCCGAAATTAAAAAATCTTCTATAGGAAAATAAAAATCTTCTTCCTTAGTGTTTAGACAGACGGACTGCAAGCAGATTGTAAATCTGCAGTTACGTCAATTGCGAAAGAAATACATCCGAATTGCGTCCATCTGTTTAGACCCTAAATTACTCAAAATATTTCTTCACTTGTGTTCTGTATATAAGTTACTTGTACCTAAAAATAATCATATCACTTACCTAAATATTTCGTTAAATAATTCCCAGAGCCCAACACATGGCAACGATTGTTGAGAGGGAAGCTTCAGCTTCAAGGGAACGTTTGGACGGCGATTCGGACACCAGCTCCACACACGTGCGACTGAAGTTCGTCCCGCGCGACAGATCTGTCGCCGGCCGCTGCGACGATCGCGACGGAGCGCACATGTACATGAATATATCCGCTGCGCACACGTAGACCCACACAGACTGCCAGTGCCTGCAAAAATTTACAATTTTGAACACAATAATATAGTGAAAAGGCTGCCAAAACAGTCTAATAAATGGCCAAGATGAGACCGTACATTTATACTTACGTCAAGTAATAAATACCGACCACAAAATTATTAAAATCTAGGTATAAAGAGTTTTCTTCGAGGGTCATCATCATCATCATGATCAACCCATTACCGGCTCACTACAGAGCACGGGTCTCCTCTCAGAGTGAGAAGGGTTTTGGCCATAGTCTACCACGCTGGCCAAGCGGATTGGCAGACTTCACACACCTTTGAGAACGTTATGGAGAACTCTCAGGCATGCAGGTTTCCTCACGATGTTTTCCTTCACCGTTAAAGCAAGTGATATTTAAATACTTAAAACGCACATAACTCCGAAAAGTTAGAGGTGCGTGCCCGGGATCGAACCCACGACCTCCGATTAGAAGTCGGTCGTCCTAACCACTAGGCTATCACAGCTTTTCGAGGGTAGCACAAAAAAAATTTTTTTTGAGTTCCATTCAGAGAATCCTGTCACCCGTTCCTTGAATTTTACTGTTGGACTGCCGTGATAGTGCGTACTATATAGTTTATTGTTTTATTCTTATTGTTAATCAATGTGACGTCAATGAGCCACGTAACAATACTAGTTTGTTAACACTATGGACTGCATGTTTTCGTTAGCGATATCATGCAAGTCATAGCTTGACTCACCGCTAGTAGCGAGTCTCGATATCTAACCGTTAGTGTGTTACCTACGATGCAGTTGTGTCAGCTGCCATAAAACTAAATCCGAACTAAAACAATTTTGCTGTCCGTCTGTATATACACTTAGTTATTTACTAGTCTTGAAATATATCCAATATCTATATTAAGTTAACGTCATAAGAACCAATGTTATTACCTAAAGTATAATATTACCTAAATTCTTAAGATACACAAACATGACAATCCGTACACCTACAAATTACAATAATAATTATATTGTGAGCATGTGTCGTCAATTTTGTATTCATTCGAAAGGAAAATTATAAAGACTGAAAATCATTCTTGGAGTCAACGAAATAATGTAAATATTTGTACATAATTTTACACCCTACCTAGATATTATTTTAATAAGCATTTCTATTTATTTTGATGAAAAAAAAAATACTAGTTTATTATTAAAGGTAAAACATAATAATTATTAATAAGTGTCGAATAGGATGTATTTTTCTATTATTTTACTCTGAAACGGAAAATATGAAATGAAACCAAGATTTTCATAATATTTGTTATATTAATTCCCCGAAATGCATTTACATATATACTGTATATATAAAATAAAAGGTAAAAATCAATGTTTTTTTATTTATTCTCAACCCTATGTAACTTGGCAGTTAGTTTGCAAACCGCCATGGACACACACCAGAAACCAGCTGTTAAGTCGCGGAGAATTCAGACTCTGTCTTGAGTCTGAGTTGAGTCAGAGTACGCTCTATAGATTTGACTTTGACTCTGCGTACTCTGACCTGTAGCCTTATATTTTAGACTTTCGTATCAAGCTCCGAGTAAGCAAGCTATATAAAAATATTGTCTTTGGCATTTAATATAGCGAAACTTATCAATGATATTAATTTAAGTATAATCAATTCAAATAAGAGTCACAGTCTGGTATGGCGTCTTGCGCTTCCGTAAAAAGAAATCAGGTACGGATTTATCTGTGTAGGACTCCAGACATCCAACCTGCAGTGTGGCATCGATCTTACTTTGTAAACAGTAGGTATGTTGCCGAAATCTATAATAATAATATAAAATAGCTTGTCCTGACTGACAATCAACGCACAGCCAAAACCACTGAAGCTAGAAACTTGAAATTTTCACAGCAGCTTTCTTTTATGACGTAGGCGCACACTAAGAAAGGATTATTACAAATTCCACCCCTAAGGGGGTTAAATAGGGGATGAAAGTTTGTATGAAAGTCCGTCATTTTTCAAGTTATATCCATGAAAATTAGTATTTAGATTTTTGGTTAAAAATAAAGAATTACATGTTTAAGGAATTTCGGAAAAATCACCCCCAAGTGGGTTAAATGGGGGATGAAAGTTTGTATGAAAGTCCGTCATTTTTCAAGTTATATCCATGAAAATTAGTATTTAGATTTTTGGTTAAAAATAAAGAATTACATGTTTAAGGAATTTTGGAAAAATCACCCCCAAGTGGGTTAAATGGGGGATGAAAGTTTGTATGAAAGTCCGTCATTTTTAAAGTTATATCAATGAAAATCAGTATTTGTATTGTCGGTTAAAAATAAAGAATTACGTGTTTCTGGAATTTTGGAAATTCTACCCCCAAGTGAGATTTATAAGAATCCACGCGGGCAAAGTCGCGAGCATCAGCTAGTTAATACTAAAATTAAACTGATTATTATTCATTTTTGTTAAATGATGATAATTTTTAAAGAGGTGTTCAATAGCGGCGAAGAATGGGGGAAAAGCAAGAGTTATTACAATTTGAAATTCAGAATTTTGTGTCAGTAGTTTGTTTAAGAATTAAGAGATACTTATTTGAATTGAACTAACTTTATTATAACCTTATCATTCGATGTGCATAAAAATTACCTATTTTAATTATTTAAAAATATTTTACTACACAATAATAAATAAAATAATGACAAACATTATGGTATAGTCCGTTCGGTAACTTAGTGTCGGTACAGGCGCAGGTGCTCTTAGTTTTCTGCTTTTATTTTTATTACTTTTTTTCTGTTTGTAATTTTTTTTACTATTCTAACAGAATCTCCGAATAGTCTGCCAATCTGCACTTGGCCAGCGTAGTAGACTATGGTTAATTTCCTTCTCATTTTGAGAGAAGACCCGTGTTCATGAGAATATTATATTTTATGTTTATGGTTATGGTTTATGGTATATTGTAATAAAATACGAATATAAAAAAATATAAAAAGGAAAGAGAATTTTAATGAAAAAATTTGAGTAGGTATAAAACGCCAAAACCCCTTGAGCCTGTACAGCCCGCGCGGCATGCTTTGAACTCACGGCGGTGTCTTTGGCAAAACACCGCGCGGCGGAGGCGGCGAGACACAAAAGGCGACCGTAAGAAAACGAACAGACTATAAAGCACTTGGTGCCTTCGGGAGCTAAATTAATTTGTGCTATATATAGCCATCGCATTTAATTGCTTGCGAATAAACTTGTTCCCTTTTTCGCTTGTTGCGCCCATGCCTTTTTACCAAAACAAAAGTTTAAATAAAAAAAAAATAGTTGTCTGTAAAGTCAGTTTACAGACGATAATTTTACGTGATAACGTCATAAGAAAACAAAGAGAGATAGATGCGTCACAACTCACAAGCCGAACGCTTAAGCCGATCATCGCTTCTACCGCGCTCTCGCTTGCACGCGGTACGAATAGAATAGAATAGAAAAGTTTTTTATTCAAATAAACTTTTACAAGTACTTTTGAATCGTCAATTGAATCTACCACTGGTTCGGAATGCCGTTCCAACCGAGAAGAACCAGTAAGAAACTCGGCGGTTGCTCTTTTTTTTTAAATAACAATACCACAATTTATGTACATGATTGAAATGCTGTCTCGTGCATTGCTGGAACAAATTAATACGTGACAATTAAGTCATGCTTTTTCGTGCGTGTAGCCGGTGTTCATCAATTTATAAGACGTTATCACGTCAAATACAAACGCAAAACATAAAACAAGTGATTATTATTAGATTATATTTATTTAATATACGTTAACTACTAAATGGATCCCTACAACGATTTTACGTAAATTAATTACGTGAAATATGTAATATTGACATATATCTTTAAACTATGTAGTTTTATAATCCACCTTGTAGATTCGAATAAATGATTGACATTTCTAATGTTTTGTAAACAGTTTCTTAAGATTTTCTATAAAAAAAACTAATCAAATAATAATAATATTGTATGAAATACAGTTAATAATTTGATTATAATATAAAGTTAAACTTCATCCATTAAATAATATTTTTGTATAAATGATTTAAAAAGAAATAAAGAACTAAAAAAACACACATTAAACTCATGAACGGTAAGACAATGTCTTTTTCAACAAATAATTTAAATTAGAAAATCATTTGGACTATAATATAAAATGACATTAAAAAAATAACTTACTTGAATTAAAGTTAAATTGCGTATAATATACGCAATTTAACTTTAATTTAGTAAGTTATTTAACTTTAATTTAAAATGAATAAAACAGACGCTCAGAGTTCTGAGGGTAAACTTTTAAGTTAACTTTACGCTGGTCGCGCGCTTTTTCACACAAACGTATTACGTTTCTGATAAGTCTATTTTTGTTGTTCTAGTACTTAAAATGTACGTAAATGTAAAACTCTAAAATAGAGTTTTTTGAAGACTCATCATAACACTCATAACTTTCACAACAGGTATATTTTTTTTAGACAATTTTGTTTGCGGCAAGGCAGATATAATGAAGAGACAAATCGATAGTTTTGGGTCTGAAACATTACTAAGACTTGTCCGCATAATACGTTCGTATGAGTTCAGGAATAGGAATTTATTCATAAAATTTAATATTTTTCATAACAAAGTATCTATTAATTATTACAATTCAAATAAATGGACGTAATGTTTGTCGTTTCTCTTTCTTGTTAACCTAATGTCTAATTACTACTTCGCATAAACAAATATAATACAGACATCAGTAAAATGAATTTTAAAATTAGATTAGTTAGTAGGTATACGAATAAGTTATATTATTTTATGACAATATTACATTTTGTTTGGCCCTTTTTCGGTACAACAAATACGCATTATTCGCCATTTGTGACGTCCAAGCTCACAGTTCTTGTATAAATATGTGTTATTACGTTTTTCATGACTTTGGTACGGTAAGTAAGTAGTAATAGTAATAATAATGTCAAAGAAAATTGAATTTTAACCACCTTATTTTAAGGCTCACGTATGTTCGTAATTATATTATTATTATTTGTAGATTATGGTACTCCAGCGAATTAGGGAAACCTGTAATGCTGGTGTACCACTGTTAAATAAATAAATAAATAAATAACTACAGCCACCATAACAAACGGAAAATGCGAAATAAAAATCGATGTTGAATGCACCAAATTAAAAAGGCCCATTTTCGTATGACGTTAAGCGTTTCGATGCTCGAAACCTATTATTGTCGGTTTAGGTACAATGCTTTTCAGAACTCGACCTTATATGTATATTTACCTGTGGTGTGAACTGTCTCAAAACTGTCACTTTGACTTCGCCTCATGTAACACAATCTCTAAACTATAGTGGAGCCATTACAAACATGCGAACCGAGTCATAAAACATTTTTATCGGACCTCTCACTCGCACTTCCAGGCCTTATGGAACTGGAACCTGATTCTCTGGTGTATATTGTGTGTAACTCACAACCCTATGATCCTAATGATTTATAACTCAACTATAAACTAGAACAGCTCTAAATATAATGCTATCCTTTTCCGCATGCAACATTTTGAAAAGGATAGCACTATATTTAAAATTGTCAATTTAATTTAGTCGCGAGATTGTTTACAATAGAATCGGTACAAAAATACATTAAAGTATTCGCGGGAAAAATTGAAAAAGAAAAACCACTTGGCACAACGGATCTTTCCAATTAACATTTTCAATTTCACTTGTTTGGTCCTGCTTGCGACATGGAACATTCGCTAGCACTATAAGTTGTTCTCTTTGGCGTGGTGCGGCTGGCCGTTGTTGGGCGGCGGCGGGGCGCACGGGCGCGCGAGCAGCGCCTGGTACATGGCCCACACGGCCAGCGGGCGCATGTACGCCACGGAGCGGTGGTTGCCGTTCTCGTACAGAGCCTCGGGCGTCTCGAACGCCAGGCCCATCTTCATCAGCGTGTTGTGCAGACCGCCGGCGGTCACGAACGCTTGCTCGTGCATGCCTGAACAGATTGAGTTATTTCATATAATCCAAGAAGTGTACGAAGGGAGAGGACACGATTCAGGTCAATGTAAAAGATGGGCATTTAAAAAGAAAAAAAAAAGACTCAAAGCGAATGCAATTCATTGATAAATATTGTAGTATTCCCTATCACAACAAAGGGAATTTAACTACAAGTATCGACGTTTCATTGACTCATTACATGAGCTCCGAGGGCAGGACACGTCTTATCTGTCCGACGTGCAACGCCAGAATGACGGATTACGGCTACCCCTAATTACCCGACCATAGAGATAATAATAATAAATAGAGTTGGCATACCTACCTTAAAAACGTGCCAAAAATACACTCACACACGCACAATCCGAAGACATAAAATGGCGCGTGTTCATTGTGATGTCTCAAGTTGTGCGTGTGTGAGTGTTCATGTATACATTTTAGGGAGGCCATCTTAAGTCACGAGTCTGCCGCAAACTGTTTTATTATTATGTCAAAAATGTAATGTTGTCTCTTTCACACTTATGAAAATTTTGCTAAGCTTGAGCTATTTTCCGATCCACTAATTTCTATAGGACATTATGCCAACTCTATTTATTATTATTATCTCTATGTACCCGACTGGTTTTATATTTAAATTTACTTTTAAAATTATTAATATAAGTAAGCTGCGCGCCGTTCTGATCAATTTAAATCAGATGTTCCCAAGCTTTTTTTTCTCAGACCACTTTCAAAATTTAGCAAGTTCCGGTGGACCCCCTGCAGCTACCTGCTACAGTTCTACCATATTTCCAAAACTCGATAAAAAATGTGAAGATTAGATCTTACAATGGAAATTTGCGTTGCGGCTGAGTTCCAACCACGATGGTAAAAATAATAATAGTTTTTGAAAAAGTGAGAATTGGTCAAAAAAGTAAAGTTCTGTAAAATAAAGTTAAGTACTGAATATTGAATATGCAATTTTTTACAAGTAAGAGTCGCCGAGCTTCGTAAAATATTATCTGCCTACATTGTTAGGTGAAGTCAAGCCAACATTTTAGTTTTTCACTATCGAAAGCAGATAAATTGTCGTGAACCCCCGCTTACGACTTGTGAACCCCCATTTTTTTGTCACGCCAACGTAGACCCCCTTCGAGTCTTCCGTGGACCCTTGGGGGTCCACCTGGACCACATAAACTGCTACTTGGAAGATAATTAACGAAGAGACAGGGAAAGCAACAGAAAAAACTAGTGACTTTAAACTTATTGTGAATAACAAATCTGTAACGTCGGACTCCGAGGTTGCTTCAGCCTTTGAGGCCTTCTTTACAGATATTCCTGTTTCTACTACAAGATCATTGAGTTCTTCACCAGCTGCCACTCTCTCTTTATTGGAGGATAACGTGCCAAAATGCAATCAAACTTTTAAATTCAGTCACGTTAGTTGCTCTGACGTTATTAAGGCCTTCAAATTAATCAACAATAATAAGACTTTGGGAACTACTGATTTAAATGAATAAATAAATAAATTGGAAATGCTATTTGATAATAGATAATAATTACAAATATTACAAATAAATAAATAAAAATAAACCGATAATAAGCTTACCTTCGTAGATCATGAGCGCGGCCAGCCCGTACGTGACTCCGGTCCACACCTCCTCGCTCTGTATGGCGGTGGTGTCCACGCGCCCGCCCGCGCCACCCCGCACCGCGCGCACGAACCCGTTCACCGCGCCCATGCGCCCGTTCACGAAACGCATCACGTTGTTCTCGTATATAGTCTGCAGCGCCTTCTTTACATTCTCCTCGGGGAACACGTGGTCCGTCCAGCCGGAGGCTCGGAGGAACCTGGAAGTTTCAAAACGGAATAATTTGAGATCCTGAGAATCTCTCATGGGTCTCTTGCAAGCATCGCAACAGACCGCGATCTCATGCCGTTTGTATCTCAGCGACCTTCTTAAAATTACCGTCGATTCGGGAGGGGGTCTTCCAACGCTGCGTCTGTCGATCCGGGGTCGCCTTTCAAGCACATTGAAACCCCAAAGTCTACCGATACTTCGAGCTGTTATCTCAAAGAACAGATTAGACTTTCGGGTTTTGAACTATTATTTACCATTTTATTCGTAGTTATAATTATATATTGTAAATGAGAGTACAAAACAAAACTGTTAGCGCGTATACGACGACCTTTCCTGCTATGTAATAGCACATTTTTTTCATTAAAAAATACCTAATAGTATTTATTTATTTGTTTACAAAATTTTGAAAAGCAATTAAATTTATTTCTTGAAAAAGTAAAAAAAAGTTCAAATATTTACCAATGGCCAGCCAACTGGTCCGCCATGACGACATCCTTGTTACACGGCTTGGTGTCGAACCGGTAGAAGGTGCCGTTCCACAGCTTGTTCTCGTAGGAGCTGCGAGCCTGCTCGAGCAGCTTGCCGAACTCGCGCTCGTCGTCGTCGAGGCCGAGCATGCGCGCCATGCGGCTCGCCGCGCTCACGGCCGCCACCCACAGCCCACCGCAGTACGCGCTGTAATGGTTCACATACACATACAATGGACAAGTTTCCAAACTTTTTTTAAATTAATTATAAAAATTTAAGTAAAATAAAACAAAAATCTGAAACAATCATTAAATTATCTCAAAAACTGAAAAAGTTATCGAACTTTAAAGTTTAAAAAGATAAAAAAAATTTTTTTAAAAAATCTGTGGGATCATTTTGCAAAAATCCTCAGCTGTCGATTAAAAAAAGAATCACGCAAATCGGTTCAGTAATATCGGAGAAGTCGGTAAAACAAGTAAATCATGGAAAAAATACCTCCCGAATAGACGCGGTGACGTCATACTCGAGTGAGGCGCCAATCATTTTGCGTAAATTAAATAATTAATTTCTGCGTCATTTATAATTTCAATTCAATTTCAAAAATTTTTTCACTGATTTATGTATTATTTTAGTTTTTAGTTTAATTCCATTGTATTAAATATGCTATTTTCAACATCAGGAAACTTCCTCATTACAGTGCCACAAGAATCTCCTGTATGCACTGTTTAACTATTCATCCGATTATGATGAAACTTTGGTGAATTGTTCTGCATACGTCCGCGAAGGGTCTTGCCCAAAAAATATATTTAAAAACCGGTCAAGTGCGTGGCGGGCCACGCGCAGTGTAGGGTTCCGTAGTCACAATCCTCGAAAAACAGATATAACTCCTTAACCTGTGAACCCTACTTAGCCGTGATAGTTTTCCTTTAAAATTGATTATATACCCTACTGCTGTGAATTTTTTCAAGTTCCTATATACTGCCATTTGGCTGATAGAGGGGGGGGACACTTGACTCTAATAAAAATTTGCACTTTAAAACATCATATTTTACAAACGGATCTAGAAATCGAAAAATGATGTTCCCACACCCACAGTATTTTTAAAAGACCTATTCAACGATACCCCACACTATGGGGTAGACGAGAAAAAAAATATTCATCCCCACTTTACATGTAGGGGAGCTACCCTAAAAAAAAATATTTATCAAAATTTTATTTCACCACTTTGTCGGCGTGATTAATATTTATACTCATGCCAAATTACGGATTTCTAGCACTAATAGTCTCTGAGATTAACCGAGGACGGACGGACAGACGGACAGACGGACAGACGGACAGACGGACAGACGGACAGACGGACGGACATGGCGAAACTATAAGGGTTCCTTGTTTACTACGGAACCCTAAAAATGAATGTTTGTACGTGTTATATAGGTTATCTGTAATAGTTTATAGCCGATGGCCCTAGAGGCTTACATTGTGAATGCTCTATAATTTTCTTTGCTATCCTCCATCCTTCCTGCTGTGTATAACTGTGTATGATTTTATAGTAATCCTAAATAATCCAGTCTTTCATTGAATAAACACAAACCTTACAGTATATTTGCCTTCTATGGTTTCCTCAACAGCTAGTTACACAAGTATAAATAAAAAATTTAAAAAACCCCCGACATTCGCCATTTTGTGGCGGCGGCCATCTTGCATTTACATAGTGCTATTCTACTAGTCGAGCCCTTTCATTTGATGCCCATATTGAGGGAGTTGTGAAAAAATATGTAATACGCCATTTTGTAGCGGTGGCCATCTTGGATCGATTTTCATCAAACAGAAAGCTAACAGCACTCGACTAAATCACCTTTCAAACAAAAAAAAACCGCCTTCAAATCGGTTCACCCGTTTGAGCGCTACGGGGGAACAGACAGACACACACACAAACACGTCAAAGTTATAACACCCCGTCGTTTTTGCGTCGGGGGGGTTAAAAATAAAAGGCGAGTGTACCTCGGTCCGGTCATAACCCACGCGTCGTAGGTCTGGTCGGGGAATCCCCCGTTCTCGATGAGGCCGTCGCCGTCGCGGTCCCAGTGCGCGGCGCGGCGCACGAGCGCGGCGCACGCGGGGTACAGGTCGGCGAGGTACTGGCGCGCGTCCCACGCCGCCACCCGCGGCACGCGCGCCTCCTCCCGCTCCCCGCACGCCTCCACCACTTCCGAACTCCTGTAAAGGCGCCTCTACACGTTGGCCAACATGATGGCGGATATGTTGGAAGGTGTTGGGCGAGGAGTTTGTGTTCGCGTCCACACGTTGGAAGGTCGTTCAGTATGCTCCGGGCCAACCTGCGGGCCAACTTGCGGGCCATCGTTCCAATACCTTCCAACTCCCGCTCTACACGTTGGGCCAACATATTGGGCCAGCATGTTGGCGAACGTGTGGATGAGCAGTAATAAATAATGTCCTCCTGACCGAGTTTCGGCCACGGCGCCAATCTCAACCGAGGCAGAGACTAGCCATCTACGCAGGAGATAATATAGTGCACAAGTGTGTGCGCATACACAGGTGCACTCTCTATTCCCTCACTCTCATAGTCCGATGGGACGCCAATGCGACACGACCGGAGAGAGATTAGGCGCAGGACCGACGGCGTTACGACGTGCTCTCCGAGGCACGGGGGTGTATCTAACACCGCCAACTTCCAACTCCGGGCTGGCACTGAGAATTTCTTGACAGAAAGACCCAATACATCATTTTTTTTTTGGCCCGACCCGGGAATCGAACTCAGGACCTCGTGATCCACAGTCGAACGTGCTAACCGCTAGACCAACGAGGCAAAACTCTTGTACATTGTACACGGTGTAAGGTGGCCGCTAGCGAACATTCAGCGCTATTATTAAACTACAATCCAATACCAATAACTATTTGTCTTATACTATTGTAGTATTAGTGGTTTAGTATTTAGCATTTTTCAAACTGGCAATATGCAGCGTGCAAAGCTGCGGGGGCAATGCCCGCGAACGGCGGGCGCCCGGCGACATCTATTTTGGTGACGCATTTTGGCCTTAGAAACAGGTACTTACTTAGTCCCGAGCTAAATGGTTATTTTGGGAATTTAAGCTCAAATCTGGTCTGATGGAAAGCTTCAGTCAAGGTTAGTTTCGATACGATACCCGCATAAAAACCGGTTAGATATAATATATGAGACATAACCCAGGGATACGGTTTTAAAACATGCCCATAACATTTTTAAGGTCCTACCACTCTTCCATCTTAGACAGCATGGACACTTGCCAATCTCCACGAAAGTGAAATCGTAGTCAAACATTGACACAGATCTAAAACTGAATCTTCTGAACTTCTGAAACGGAAATCTCTTCGTATTAGATTTACCTGTACAACAAGTCCAATATGTCCGCCACGCCGCTCGGCCGTTCCGTCACGACGGGGGGCGGATCGGGCGACGGGTCGCACGACTCGTCGGGCAACTGGTCCGTGTCGGCTTGTCCGGTGGAGCGCGAGTACAGATCGTCCTCAGTCCCGTCCCGCACGTCGTCTAGTAAAGGTGAGACAGGCAATAAATATCACGGTACCGGTGTCTGAAGAAATCAAAATTAATGTTTCGCATCAACGCTAAATATAAACACACCGGCAGAAGTAGCGGAACACAAATGAAGGGGGGGTTATAATACATGGTAATATTTACCGGGTGTGTCCGGTAGGGTGTCCTTACCGATGTAGGCCATGGAGCGGTACCTCTCGTTGGCGAAGGGCGCGCTGTGGCCGCGTAGCAGGCGGTGGTCGCGCGCCACTTGCAGCACGAACTTGAGGTTCAGGTCGCGCCACTCCGACACGTCGTGGATGTTGTACGCGTTTATTTGCGTCAACGGGAGCCCATCTAAACGTGTAGTGTACGCTATACATTGCCGGTTTGAAAAATACTACATACTAAACCACTAAGGCCTCTTGTTAACATGCCGTGGAAACTCACGTTTTGTATGGATAAAACGTGGCGTGTTAACAAGAGGCCTAATAGGTACTACAAGTATTTAAGATAATTAATGGTTATTTGAATTAGATTGTGTTTAGGTAGCATAATAATAGAGCGCTAAGTTTTCGATAGCGGTCCCCTTATGCTCTGTATACATTAAGAGACTATTTCACTAGGACACCAGTCGCGCTACCAACAAATTGTATACATCTCTATGGAGCCTAAAGTCCTAAAATGGCCTAAAGTCTCCACCTTCATTCCATTCCTACTATCATGACATCTAGAGATGTTTTATGCAAAAGTTGAAAGACTTTACACCATCGAACCGGATCTTCGTATGTGTAAAGTTAATATCCGTTATGTAATTTAATTGTTGCCTTTTCATCGTTCAGAATGTTACAGAAGATATAGCGAATGCATGTTCTTTTTCTTCTTCTTGTGACTATGCAGGTTCTTAAGCCCCTGTAGCACTTTGACCGTCGCCGATCTATTGTGCTCGTCACATTTTATAATTCCTCGCCGATGTTAGTTGCCGCCAGGAAAAGCAGCACTTTTTTGGCTGGAATGAAAATAGCCTCCTCAGGTTGTATGAAATGTTTCCCTAGTTGGAGACTTCGGGTATAGTCTGTTCGTTTTCTTACGGTCGCCTTTTGTGTCTAGCCGCCTCCGCCGCGCGGTGTTTTGCCAAAGACAACGCCGTGACTTCAAAGCATGCCGCGCGGGGTGTACAGGCACAAGGGGTTTTTGGCGTTTTATACCTACTCATATTTTTTCATTAAAATTCTCTTTCCTTTTTATATTTTTTTATATTCGTATTTTATTACAATATGACCATAAACATAAAATATTATATTCTCATGAACACGGGTCTTTTCTCAAAATGAGAAGGATTTTAACCATAGTCTACCACGCTTGTCAAGTGCGGATTGGCAGACTATTCGGAGATTCTGTTAGAATAGAAAAAAAATTACAAACAGAAAAAAAGTAATAAAAATAAAAGCAGAATACTAAGAGCACCTGCGCCTGTACCGACACTAAGTTACCGAACGAACTATATGCATTAGAGCGGGGCAGTGACAGATTATGTGCAGCGGCGTTTCCGCCGATTCTTGACAGTCTGCACATATCCGTGCCCTGGAGCTTAAGGTTATATCTGTGTCTATTCGGTCCACAGTGTCCCGTTAAGGCTCTCACAGGAATGCATAAGTTTTTCCTACTCAGCGCCAATATACCAGAGGCAACCTTCTTATTGAAGGATCTGATTAGCGCTTTTGAGTGGTCTAGATCTGGTAGATTACGCCATCGCATTAGCGTGTCGTAGTAGCAGTAGGTTAGCAGGGTTAATTGAACCAGGCTTTTGGGTATGCCACAGATAGGTTCTGGACCTATCTGTCGCGCCCCTGCACCTGTTTTGGCAAGGTTGTCGGCCTGTTCGTTGCCGGCAATTCCCGCGTGCCCTGGTACCCATCGGAGAACTACCCTGTTTTGGTGAGCCAGGGTGTTCAAAACTAGTCTGCAGTTTTCGACCAGCCTTGAGTTTATTACCTCAAAGGACCAAACCAAAAGAGCAGCTTGACTGTCCGAATGGATGTTTATTGTTTTATTCACGTGGTTGTATTGCAGAATCGATTCCGCACAAATTATTATGGCGTAAACCTCTGCTTAGAATATTGATGCATATTGATGCATCAATATTCATTTTCATTTTGATATTTTCATTATACTCAGGTTGGTATATGGTATTTGGCGTGAAACCCAGGGTAAAAATATGTCGATTTTTACCCAGGGTTTCACGCCAAATACTCCACAACCTACGTTTTTTCCTGACTTGGAGCCATCTGTAAACCATTTAAGGCTGCCAGATTCCCAAGTTATTAGACCGTTAAGCAATGCCATGTTATTCCAACTACTGAAAATATTATATACAACTAACAAACGGTTTGATGGAAATACTTTAATACCTTAAATTAAAATTGAACGAATGAGAAACAACAACAGCTTACCCGGTTCGCCCAAGTCGTGAGGAACGGTGTCTTTCACTTTAAACTTGCAAGATTTCCCGTCGTACAGCGACTGTCTCAGCTTTGGACTCTCTATCGCTATCGAGTCGCGGTACATGTATTGCAATACAACCTAAAAATATTACGACATGTAAAAACTTCCAATCACCTAAATTAATTGCAAGAATATTCATCAGTTATCTTATGACAAAATGTTTTGTTTTGCTTGAAAAATGCTTTGCTTGCTTTGGTTCATTTCACAATGTGGCTAATTCGGTTTTACACAATCTCTAAATCTAAACTAAAATGACAGGGCTAAATATGTATATTCCTATCTCTTTCACAATGCTCCCTGCAGAAAAGGATAACACTATTTTTAAACTTGTTAATTTAGTTTAGAAATTGTGTATCACAGAATTAGCCACATAGTGGTATTAATTATTATAAAAAGGTTAAAATATCAACCTGCAAATTAGGCCACAATTGTGCCAACGCAAAAGATGCATAAAAGTGTACGTCATATGTGTTATACATCCTGTACTCGTGCCCTTCCAAGTAGCCGAACACACCAAACTCGTGTCTGAAATATTAGCAAAAACAGCAATAATTATTTAATACCTGTTTATTTAGTTTGGAACTTTGTGTAATAGCATACGAGCTCATGCGTTCATGTCTTTTAAATTAAAAATTAAGTCAGCGGAAGTCAATTAAATTAATATTTACCTAGGATCAGTCTTAGGGAATTCGTGGGACACATCGAACCAAATCGTTCCGCCGTCAGCGATGAAATAAAGCTCGTTCATTAAGGCACTTTTTAACCAATCAGGTATGTTACTGAAACACAAAAAATATTCATAACTAGCGGTCCGCCCCGGCTTCGCCCGTGGTACATAATATATAGCCTATAGCACTCAGAGATCACGTACATATCCAGCGGTGAAAGAATTTTTGAAATCGGTGCAGTAGTTCCTGAGATTAGCGCGTTCAAACAAACAAACTCTTCCGCTTTATTATATTAGTATAGATAATGCGTAAAAAGGAATATAAGTTTTTAAAATTGGAAGCACACCTAGTAGCACGAACCGCACGCAAGTCCACCACCACCACCACTACAGCCTTTTAAAGTCCCACTCCTGGGCACAGGCCTCCTCTCTCATAGGAGAGTGATGTAGAGCTTAGACCCACCACGCTGCTCCAATGCGGGTTGGCGGGCTTTAACGACTATTGCCACATGATAGCGATAATAACCGGGACCGACTTCTTAACGTGCTCTCCGAGGCACGGGGGTGAAACACCGCCACCTACCAACTCCGGGCTGACACTGAGAATTTCTTGACAGAAAAACCCAATACCTAACAATTATTTGCCCGACCCGGGAATCGAACCCGGGACCTCGTGATCTGCAGTCGAATACGCTAACCACTAGACCAACGAGGCAGTTGCAACGAGCAGTAGAAACGCACGCAAGCATCAGATAAACACCGTCATAACTCGAACAATGGTGCTATTCGGTTATGAACACTAAATTGACAAGTCATATGCGTTCAGCTTAAATCTTAAAAATTATCACTTAAAATATACCTTTTTTTTATAGGAATAGCGGGCAACTGAGCAAGCGGGTCACCTGATGTTAAGTGATTATCGCCGCCCATGAACATTAGCAGCACTTGAGGAACCACTAATGCGTTGCCGGCTTTTGAGGAAGGGGACTGGCTGTTCGGCTCACTGCCGGAACACACGGATGCTTTGCGGCAGATTACGGCTGAAGTGTGGTCGCTAGCCAGGCGGATTCGGGGTAGAATCCTACCACAAAGCGGTGATACCATCCAGATTACGTTGTGTGGTATCAGGCACAACGACCCGTAGAGGGGACTGAAAATACCTGTTATTCAATATAGGGTCCTGCCACTCTGCGAGTTGCTTTTCCCAAATCTTATAGTTCCTAAGCGCGTACGCCGCTATGCTGGCACCCGCTATACCATCGCTACCAAAATACTTTGTGTAATATCTGAAATAAATTAAAATATATTATTGTTAGGGTTCCGTAGTAAACAAGGAACCCTTATAGTTTCGCCATGTCCGTACGTCCGTCCTCGGTTAATCTCAGAGACTATTAGTGCTAGAAATCTGTAATTTGGCATGGGTATAAATATTAATCACGCCGACAAAGCGGTGAAATAAAATTTTGAGAAATATTTTTTTTAGGGTAGCTCCCCTACATGTAAAGTTGAGATGAATATTTTTTTTTCTCGTCTACCCCATAGTGTGGGGTATCGTTGAATAGGTCTTTTAAAAATACTGTGGGTGTGGGAACATCATTTTTCAATTTCTAGATCCGTTTGTAAAATATGATGTTTTAAAGTGCTAATTTTTATTAGAGTCAAGTGTCCCCCCCCCCCCCCCCTCTATCAATCAATTTTAAAGGAAAACTATGATCATGGCTAAGTAGCGTTCACAGGTTAAGGAGTTATATCTGTTTTTCGAGGATTGTGAACCCTACACTGCGCGTGGCCCGCCACGCACTTGGCCGGTTTTTTTTTAACTATAATAATTATGGTGCATTTGCAATGAAACAGATTGCTAGGACTAAGCAGATTTTAGAGTACCTTTTACGTATTTCTGAGTCCTTATATTTAATGACAGGCATATCCCACACTAGACAGAACTCGGTTGAACCGCATCCCCCGGGGTCTAGGGATATTGTGCTCGACAATGCTATAGAATCACCTACAAACAAACACAAAAATGCAACAATGTCAATTTAAAAAAGTTTCGAAAAAAAAATTTGAATTTAAAAAAAGTGTCTGGGCGAAGTGAAACTTTAAAGTTTTGTAACCCAACTATCAAAAATTTGCCTATAAAAGTTATTATTTGGCGTGCGCTGCCATTTTTAATTTACATCTCACTCTCTCGCTGGCTAAATCCTAATTATGTTTATGAATAAGTTTATCTCTTTTTGGTGTTGCTTTATCGTTCATCGAATTTTCAAATCCCAACGGAGCTAAAGAAGTTTCACTTCAAAATCATTTATATTTCTATTTCAAAATGATATTAAGGAGTGTGGCTTTGATTCAATATAACTCACTTTTGTACATCTTTTTAGGTTTCTCCCTCTCGTTGTTGGTGTCGGTGAGTCTGGCCGACTGGCTCGGATCCGGCTCGAGCTTGCCGTGTTTCTTCAGGCACTCCCACACGTAGCCTGAAGTTTTGGCGGAGTTCCACAGGCAGTAGGCCTCGTGGATGGTCTCGGTTTGCTGTTTCCTCTTCGCTATCGTGAACGTGCAGGGCTGGTCGGCTATTTTCTGCTCCATTGTTACGCCGCACGTGTGTTCCTCGGAGTACCTTTCTAGGTCCAACTTGCCTGATTTAATAAAAATTGAATAATATAGTCCCTAAAACCATAGTACAAACAGAAAAGTAGGTTAACTTCATACAAAGTGGCCGCCGCCGATTTGAATGTATGCGTGAGCAGCGGGCGCCGTGTACGCACGGAAGTTTCACGCACACATTCGCATAGTCTCAACCGGCTCAATCGGCCGGCAGTACGGGCCGCGCCGCCGCGGTGAAGAATCAAAAAAAAAGAAGAACCGCTCGACCGATTTTGGGCAAACTTCACATAAACCTTTTACTAAATAGTCCGAACAAAGCCGAAACATTTAGTTTGGATAGGTGAGCCGGATTTTTATATATATCTATATATATAAAAATCAATGCCACTTACACACTATATATAGAATAGATATAGATAGATATAAGATATATAATCTAATCTAATGGTATTGTTGCATAAGCAGTGGTGCTTATCTATATCTAACATTGTGAGTCATATCATTATAATATCTATACCGAAATACCCGACATTCACCAGTACGTTCACCGATAAAACATACTAATTCACGATTATTTCTTACTTTTATTTATATCTTTCCCAATAAAAAAATTATTCACACGGCAATTCTACTGTTAGTTAAGAGACAACTGAAATATACGATATCTTGATAATGAAAACACATGCAATATATCCCCATTTACATAATAATAATCAATGTAGAAAACATTTAAATAAAATAGACTAGATGAAACAAGACGCAAATTTATTTTTGCTCAAAACAGTTAACAATAAACCATTGAAGCTTGATAGACGATTATTTATCGTTCCGATAATTAACTCAATCGTACCTAGCAACTAGCATATTTCGATTTAACTACGTAAATACAATGTTATCCAATCTATACTAATAAATAAAATTGAAGTGTCTGTCTGTTTATCGAAATAACTACCTCATATTAAGCTCATATGGTTATTTGAACGATACCATAACCGAATCACACGTTTTTAAAATTTTTGTCTGTCTGTCTGTCTGTCTGTTTGAACGGGCTAATCTTCGGAACGGCTGAACCGATTTTGACGGGACTTTCACATACAAGTAGAGAATTAACCAGGGAGTAACATAGGCTACTTTTTTAACCGACTTTCAAAAAAGGAGGAGTTGTGTTTTTCTACCTATGTACACCGATATCTCCGAGATTTCTGAGAGAGAGATTTTAGAGAAACATTGCGACACTGTCCTACAAAAAATTTGGATTCCAACTCCTCAATCCTGATGATGTAGGGGACCTGATCCCCAAAACTAATGGGATTTAAGCACTGTCGGTTATTTAAATTGATATTGGGGATACTAATTAAAGACTTTATTGTTGAATGAACTCGAGTAGGTACATGTCCAACTCCTCAACCCTGATGCTGTAAGGAATTGCATTCCGAAATCGTAAGGATCCCACAGAATTTTTCCGTTTTGGGGACGGGTTACTACAGATATACTACTTTTTGTTCTGGAAAATCAAAAGTTCCTACGGGATTTTTAAAAACCTAAATACACACGGGCGAAGCCGTGGGCACCATCTAGTGTGTAGTATTATTACTACACAATCTACACGTTACAATTGTATCCAGGCTGGGTTATCGCCAAGTTTCTTGCGCATAAAATAAACAGATTCGCTGCATTATTTAATTACCGCGTTTCTATGTCACATTGAATTTAATCTGATAAAAATAAAAATCTATACAAATGAATAGAACTAAAGCGTCTGTCTGCAATTTTAAAATAGTTGCCTCTTGTTTTTGCAGAAACGCGATTCTATTATTTCGTTAAAATTATTATTTTATTGACTGCCTGAGGCTGTTATTAAACTTTTATGAATATTTGATGTTTTTGATAGCGTAACACAAAAACACGTTTACAAAATGTTTATGTGTCTGTGCGGGCTAATCTTCTGAACGGCTGAACCGATTTTGATAGGACTCTAACAGGCAGGTAGAGGATCGTATAAGGAGTACTCTACGCTAGTTTTTATGCTGGAAAATTAAAGAATTCCCACGAGATTTTTTATAAAACTTTAATCCACATGAACCAAGTAGCGAACTTTAAGCTAATAAGTAATACATAGAATGATAATTAACTTTTAACCCCCCTGCAACACTCGTCGAGAGGCATGGAAAGTAGCGGCAGGGGGGTTGTTTTTTTCTTCTGTTAGATAGGTACTTACCAATACTTTTCTTCTTATTAGGTTCCCCCAGAACCTCTGTCCATGTGAAAGTAATGCTGACGTCACGGTGTTCGTTGCTGACATTTTTAGCTGTAAATACGAAAACGGCACACGGCAAGCTGCTATCCTGGAAAACAAATCCCATTTCATGACTAAGTGCATGTCATTTGGCAAGTTTTTAATATACTATTTTTAAAGAGTCATCCAGGTTCAATCTATATATAATTAATTATATATAGCCAGTTACGATCATAAACTATTGTAGGTGGACTCGTCTTACGATGAATGCGCGAAAAACATTTTCTGCCAAATTTTTAAGTCCCCGGCGTCCCACCATGTGCAATTAATAGATACGCTCCTAGAAACATTGTCACTACGACGGAATACATAAAAAATTCACGTACACTTCAATAAATTAATGTTCATTGAACATGAATGTGCGGGATACATTTTTGTTGCCAAAGGCGTGACCACTATTTAAAAGTTAAAATAAAAATTGTTTTTGGTCTATAGTTTCGGCAAATTACTGTTTTTTTCTCTCTATGGTTTCGGTCTGAGCGAATCACGAACGACAAAATCACGGACCAACAATTTTTTCGTACAAAAGAAGCCAAATAAACAAGTATAAATTAAAAATTTAAATACCCCCGACATTCGCCATTTTGTGGCCGCGGCCATCTTGGATTTGGAATAGTGCTATTCTATTAGTCAAGCCCTTTCATTTGATACCCATATTAAGGGAGTTGTGACAAAATATGTAATCCGCCATTTTGTAGCGGCGGCCATCTTGGGCCGATTTTCTTCAAACATAGCTAACAACACTCTCGATTAATTCACCTTTCAAACAAAAAAACGCATTCAAATCGGTCCACCCGTTAGAGCGCCACAGGGGAACAGACAGACAGACAGACACACACACACACATACATACACACAGACAGACACGTCAAACTTATAACACCCCGTCGTTTTTGCGTCGGGGGTTAAAAATACAAAAAAAGGGTTCTGACAGGGACCAAAAAAATACACGTGGGTTCCAATCCAGGGACTACATAAGGAATCACAGGCAATAAGTGAAATATTCTTAATCCTATCAATTGATAGACGCATACTGCACGCCAGGGAACGACAGAGGTCTCTTGCAAGGATCTGCATAGACTGGTCTTGTGCCGCTTGTGTCCAACAGCTTATCAAGGCTTATAGTGATTCTTATTGAGATCTTCAGTTCACCCAGCAGGGTTCTTCTAACATTGTGTTTTCTGGTGTAGGCGGTAGGCCATAGGGTTACCAATCACCTTGTGATTCCAACATCTATCAGTTTTTTTATATGTATCATTGACACTTCAGCTTTGCAATTAGATAAACTGTATAAATTTATCTACTGTACTCCAACCAGATTTCTGATTTGATCAAGTAGAGGTACTCTGGACTCAGTTACTCTATTGATATTTAAATATGCCTAAATTATTTTTAATCATTATCCATTATGTTATGATAAAGAATAAAGCATTTTATCTTCACTCTTATCTTAAAATCCTGATTATGAATTGAAAAGATTGAATAATGAAAATAACATTAATATTTTACTAACTTAAATTTAATAGAAAAAAAAATCGGTCAAGTGCGAGTCAGACTCGCGCACCGAGGGTACTCCAGAACTATAAGTACAATCTGTTTTTCCTTAGTTGTCTTAAAAGGTAAGGTGTCAAAGCCTCTAAATTGTATGAGCACCCATACAGCTCAGAGGTCTATCTTAATTGGCGTCAACTATAAGGTAAATTATTGCGGTTACGATTTATGACGTATTAAAAAAACTACTGAAAAGGAAGTTTGCATGGTAATATACATCATATTTTTTTTTAAATTTTATCATTCTCTTATTTTAGAAGTTACGTGGGGTGGGGGGGGGACACATTTTACCACTTTGGAAGTGTTTCTCGCGCAAACTATTCAGTTTAGAAAAAAATGATATTAGAAACTTCAATATCATTCAGTTCTAAGTATGGGGAACCCCCAAAATTTATAGTTTTTTTTTTCTATTTTTGTGTGAAAATCTTGATGCGGTTCACAGAATACATCTACTCTCCAAGTTTCAACAGTATAGTTCTTATAGTTTCGGAAAAAAGTTGCTGTGACATACGGACGGACAGACAGACAGACATGACGAATCCATAAGGGTTCCGTTTTTTGCCATTTGGCTACAGAACCCTAATTTTTTTTTCTATTAAAGTCACACTCACCAGTCACCACTGTCCACACACACACTCAATCAGTGAGATCTCATTTCAATTTATTTGGCTTTATTGTGGAAATATGCGCAATTGTGCATGCACAAATGGGTCTGTCTGATTTTGATGTAATGGCATAAAAATCCTTTTTCTTAACATTATTAATTTGTAATTTACTGTGTTTAAGATATAAGTGTGGATAAAGTTTTGCACATAATTAGGTATTAAAAAAGTTTCATAAACTACTATGAATTTCCACATTATACTAACCTTATAATTATGAGGTATGACTGGAGTAATCTGGCGACAAACTAACTTTATGCCATATTTTGTGAGGTCATATGTGGTCCAGGCTCTGGGATATAATGCTGTGTATTCACAATCTGAACCATTTATATTCCACTCCCATGATTGAGGTGCCTTCTTTGGTTTGCTATAGAGAACAATAAGTTGAAACAAAAAAAATGTAATCAACAAAAATCTTGATAATATGTTTGTTATAATAATATTTTGTATGTTGCTGAAAAATAAATACCTTAAGACTTGTGGTCTCTGAATTGTATATTACTTTATAAAACTTACCATAAGATTGAATATTTTAAATAAATTACTTACTTATAAGTGGATAAAACTGACTGGAAAATGGTCTCCTTTTTAGCATCCCTAATGTTTACAATGAATTGGCATTCAGGAACTGTCACATATTCGTAAATGCCGGGGTACAGTTGAAAGCGGCAAAACTCTCCTTTAAACCCCCTGCCAATAGTACCACCCCCAATGCCCCCGATTGGACAACCTAAAAATAGAAATAAATAAACAGGGTGTGTTTTTGAGGCTGTTTTCTGGTGAGGATGACTTTCTGTTAAAAATGAATATTTCAGAAAGACAGCTTTAATAATACAGCAACAAATAAAATATCACATACCATACATTCTTTGAGCCGAAATTAAATTTATATAATCCATTATAGGCCTTCGTTTTTGCATTTTCTTTGCTAAGTAGTATTTGAAGTATCTGAAAACAACAAAAACACAAATTATTTGATTGTAAATAAATTAATAGTGCTTAATGTTCCTTCCATTATATTCTTTTGTGTATCAACATAAAACAAACCTTGCTGTAAGCGGCATCATTTCAAGGATCTGTTTAGGTCTTGGTACGATCATCTGCTTGCTTTTAAGTGGAAATTCATGATTCAATAAAAGTTTCAGACCATACTTCGATGGTTCATCCATATCCATAGCGTGATCACCGACAGTTTCATTTTCCATTTTTGGCAAAAATTGCAAAAATTAGAAGTGAATATAAAACCTATCAAAACAAAATGAAAAACTGATGGTAGGTATTTCACGTTATAATTATAATATTCAAATTAAGATATCACAAAGATCGTAGATACCGGGATCTTACCGGGTGCCCCTGGTGAATGGGGTTAGATATTTGGTGGACCTAGACGAAGCCACAGGACGAAGCTATGATTAAAAAAGTACACAGAACGCAAACCGAATCTTCGTGTAGGAAAATTAATTTAGTTAAAAACCCTAAAATCACATCGTTACTCGTGATCGTAATAAGTCGAAGCGATTATTGAGAAAAGAAAATGTTGATTACTGAATGCTGAATAGTGAAATCTTGAATGTCTTGAATCTTTTCACGTTGATTTGGTTGATTTTGTTTGTGGCTGTGCTTTGTTGACATTTTTAATATTTGACAGTTGACATTGACATTTTTTGATTCATAGACAAATTATAGACTACAGGACCACAGACATAACTACCACATTGGCGCGTCTGTTGTGTCACGTCCACACGGCAAATATTTAGTCACCAGCGAGTCTATAAAGTCGCTACCGTTTGACTACCGTGTGAACCGGGCATTGCGGCACAGCTAAGTATTCCGCGGAATGTCGAAAAATTAGTTGAACCGAAATAGCTAGAAACATAGAACCTATGGAATATGAGCCCCATACAAAACATTAAAGCAAAGAAAAGCCTTGAACAGGTCTGGAGTTGCTTTGTCTCGTTCTCAACTACTTAAATGTGTGCGAGGTGTAAAAAACTAGAAAGAAAAAATAGCCCAGGTGAATGAACATGTCTTTACTGCAATGTTTTAGGCGCAGTCTCCAGTGTCTACATAGAATATATATATTTATAACCTTCTTGATGTATACTCTTCAGTCTTCTCTTCTCTATTGACTTATTATGTTATTTTTCGTTTACGTAGTAACTAATACCTAATCTGTGTTTTTCGTGGTCTGTGAATGTGAACACTGGATACAAAACAAAAAATATTTGCATATTATTTTTTATTTACTTTGATAAATTTAGTAAATTATTATAATACAATTGGAACTTTATGCTGCAACTATAAGACTACGAAGTTTTCTAAAATAAAAAACTTTTCTGCATTAAATACAGTATGTGCGAAGAGTGTAAAGTGTTTGTGTAACATTCGTTGATAAAGAGCTCAAGAATGGATATACCAGTGCAAATAGCCATCCGGCTTAAACCACCAAGTATTGCAGACTCCTTACAGTGCATATTTAGTAATCCAGTAACACAAATAGTTATAACGGAGAGTGGTCAAACGTTTCATGTGAACAGAGCCCTGCCAGTGGATTGTACTCAGGTCCATCTGTTCAACTCTTTTATGATACCACAAATAAACTGCTTTTTGGATGGATGCGATACTTCTGTTATTGTTTTCGGACAACCTAAGTCTGGGAAAACTTACACCTTGTTTGGCTCTGGTAAGTTGTGACAAAATAACTCAACGCAGATTCTTACTAAAGGTCAGTTCTACGATATTCAGTTAAAACTACGTTCCACTTATTGTTTGACTATCAGAAAAGCAAAAGGATTGAAAACGTTTCTAATGTTACCACTATGGTTAAGGATAAGCTTAAAATTTTACTCTAAAGTTAACAAAACCTATGATAATCCATTTTTCTTTAGTTTGGTGGTCAAACTTTAACAGTAGCTGTAACGTAACTTTAACCAGATATGGTACAACTTAAGGTACTGAACCACTTAGGCCATTGAACCTTTTATAATAGAAAAGTGTGTTCTTAGAGTCACTATCATTTTTTGACTACCACTATGTATCTCAATGATAAAATCAATTTATTGTTGACTTTTCAGGTTTTGAATGTATACACAGTGAATGTGATCAAGGAATAGTTCCACGATTTCTGTCAGAAATATTCCATAGGCTGGGTCAATTGCCTGAGAGAGAATACATATTACATATAACATGGATGCAAGTTGTCAATAATAATATCTTTGATGTTTTGGGGGCTGGCTTGGTGAGGTGCACCAATGTAGAAGAGGCTTTCCAGTACCTACAGTTAGGATGGCGACAAAGATGTCTCGGCAACAACCACACAGTTTTTACTGTCAGTATGGAACAAAAATGGGTGGGCACTAATGGTATACTGAACCATAGAATGTCTACAGCTAGCTTTTGTGACTTGGCAGCTTACCCTGAACCAGGCCTATTCGCCTTAGAGAATATTATAAAGGAACTAGTTGCAGGGAACCCACCTAAGCAAATAAACTATGATAGGTGTATATTAACCGCTATGCTGAGAGATTCGTTTGGTGGTAGAGCATTTACGTGGGTCATAGGATGTATTAGTACAGAGCCTGATGATTATCAAGATACTCTCAAGATCCTTAACTTGTGCTTGTTTTGTAGAGGTATCAAGAATTTTGTTACTGTTAATTTATTTGCTGACAACAATACTCCCGTGTATTCAGACAAAGCTGTGATGCCCACAGACAACACATTTAATTTACAGTTTGCAACTGCTCAGTGGATTAAATTAGTATCAAACGCTGAAGGACTATTTAATAAAATTTTACAATCCAAATCTTTATCGGAAACTGATATGAATCAAGTGAGTGAATGGCTCTTTTTAAAGGCAGAGTGTGATGAATGCTTAAATAGTGATATGACAACAGACAACAAAGAGGCTGGTGCCAAACAAGGACTACCCAGAATAGTTGAGGACACAGAGCCAAGTGAGCCCAGTGAGTCAGATGTTGAGTCTGACAGTGAGGATTCTGATTCTGAAACAGTTTTCCAGGACAAGCTTGAAAAGCTAATGGAATATTTTAGAGAAAAGAACGATCAGTTATTTGCTGACAGGTGTGAAGAATACTTGAACCATATTGATTCTGATGACATTACAATATCGGAAACTAGTGGTTCACAATCACTGCCCATCATGACCTCACAGTCTAATTCTGGGCGGAGAAGAACTATTCAGCCAGGAGAAAGTATTTCAGGGGAGCAGTTGGAACTGTTAAGGAAAGTGGCTGCCAAAGCCATATCACCAGAATCTCAGAAAATCATAATAGAATCTCATAAAAAAGAAATAGATCCCGAGCCTAAGTTAATTGAAAGGGAGTTACTTAAGATGATTGACTCTCCAAAGATAAATGAAATATGTAAAAAATACAAAATGACTAAAGAAAAATATACACAAAAGCAAATCTTAGCACGGAAGTTATCGAAAGAGATCAGCAGCAGTCAGACACAGTTGAAGGAATTAATAAATCTTTGTATAGCTAAGCAGAGGTTAATAGATGATCTTTGTAAGCCATCGCAACCCCGTGGTAAAGCTTATCCAGAAAAGGTTGAAACAAGTTTAGTAGATCAGGATACATCGAAAGAAATAAAAAGACATGAAACGAATTTAAAGACTTATAAGAAACAAATAGAACAAATTAAGAGACAAATTAAAAAGGATGAAAAACGAAAGAATACTTTAGATATAGAACTACTTAAAGATAAATTAAAGTTAGATGAGCTATCAGAGTCGTCTGTAGATGGAAAAGATAGAAAATCACACTCAATAAAACATTTCACTCATAGGATAACACAGTTAGATAGTATTTTAAAGGAGAAAACCAATGATTTAGCAAATTTAGAATTATCAAAAGAAAAAGAGCTAATGCTACGTAAAGAGATTAAAAATTTACGCAAAACAAGAGAATGTTTACACGAACAACGTTGTAGCTTAGGCCATAAGAGGAAAATGTACAAATCACTTTCAGACTCTGAGGTAAGAAAACAAAGTACAATTTGTTTTTTTTTTTTCTTTTAGCTAACATAAAAACGTAAACAAGTCAGTTAGGACACTCTTATTATGAACTAACATTAAAACGGTGATATTAAAAGTGATATGCTTTTTAAGATGTCTGAAGTGCTGGACAAAGATTTTTTACTTAAGCGTTTCTCTGAGAAGATTGTGCTAATTCTTTACCTTAGGACAAATAGATTAAAGTTAACCACTTTCATCCACAATGTTTGCACAAAGGGGTAATCTTGCTGTCTAAAAATAACTGGAAAAACCAGTGAGCTTTTTAATATGTAATTTGACTTTAAGTGTAGATTTGAAATACAACAATATACTAATAACTAATGCTATCTCGCTCAATAGCATAGCAAATGAACTATTTTCGGACTTCCAAAAAAAGTGCTTCTGATGCAGGTACATCATTGCGACTTGTGAAAGTTCTGTACAATACTTTTTCTAATTTATTTACATTCTATTTCAGGAGCGGAAATTACTAGAATGTGAAGAGGCTATCGAGGCCATAGACACTGCCATAGAGTATAAGAATAACTTGATATGTGGGCGGTCGCCGTCGGCCTCGCTGTCCGACTCGCAGGACGACAGGGACGGCCGCAGCCGCGGCGAGCGGATGCTGATGGCGAGACTCGACAAGCTCTCACACGATGAGATGAAGACACTGTTGTACAGATATTTTCAAAAGGTGGGTATTTAATAAATCAACGACAATGGTGATAATTACTTACGGAAACTTAAAAAACTAAAGCTACGAGGGTTCCAAACGCGCCCTGATCTGAGAAGAGCCCACAACAAACTCAGCCGGGTTTTTTTTTTTATTATCACCATCTTACAATATGGTATAGCCATAAAAATGATTTGAGCTTTTAGAGCAATCTATGTCCATGGATTTTTGTCATTAAAAAAATCTTTTAAGCTATAGTAAGATTTTTCAACTAATTTGCGTTTAATAAAACCCTTGAACTTATTGAGAGACATATCCAAAATGTTCTTTGGCAACATATTATAAAAAAGTACAGAATTACCAACAAATGATTTTCCAACTTTCCGCAGCCTAGTAGATAGAGTAATAGAAACTTTCTGTCAGGCATTTGTCATATCCACATGAGGCAATTGATTTTATTTCTACGTAAGTTTTGAATTTATTATCTTTTTTGTGGGAACATTTAGAACAAATATTACATTAAGAACTCTCTAAATCTAAATAATCTTTGGTAACATTAAGAAAAGTCAGAATTCCACTGAATTAAAAATCAGAGTATAGCTACAAATGAAAATGAGTGAACATTCTCCATTGTGTCGTGGCGGAGTAGGTGGTGGACTTGCGCGGCGCGTGCGCAGCGCTGGAGGCGGGCGCGGCGGAGGCGGCGAGCGAGGCGGCCGCGTGGCGCGCGCGCGCCGCCGCCGCCTGGCGACACGCGCAGCGCGCCGCACCGCCGCCGCACAGGTGACACCACACACCATACACCACACACCATACACCACACACCATACACCACACACCATACACCACACACCTTATACCATACACCACACACCACACACCATACACCACACACCACACACCATACACCACACACCATACACCACACACCACACACCACACACCATACACCACACACTACACACCAGACACCAGACACCACACACCACACACCACACACCACACACCATACACCATACACCATTTTTTTTTTTTTAACTACAAGTTAGCCCTTGACTGCAATCTCACCTGATGGTAAGTGATGATGCAGTCTAAGATGGAAGCGGGCTAACTTGGAAGAGGTATGCATACCCCTGATCGGTTTCTACACGGCATCGTACCGGAACGCTAAATCGCTTGGCGGCACGGCTTTGCCGGTAGGGTGGTAATCAGCCACGGCTTAAGCCTCCCACCAGACCAGACCAGAGACAATTTAGAAATTATAAAATCTCAAAATTGCCCCTGCCGGGAATCGAACCCAGGACCTCCCGCTTATAAGACCACAGCGCTCACCACTGCGCCAGGGAGGTCGTCAACCATACACCACATGTCATACACCATACACCACACACCATACACCACTGACCACACACCATACACCATACAATGCTCAAGTATATAGTGTGTTACCTGTTGTCCTAGGTTGGTGGTTGTTGTCCTAGGACGCGTCGCGATACGACTCCATAGAAAATGGCAAACTTATCTACGCGACAACGTAGGCCACGTGAAGGCTCAGCTACTGTTACGTACGTCGGCGTCGGCGACGTTCGTACCTACGTTTGGGCGTCGTAATATGTGGCGTTCTCACCTTTGTCGTTCACCTAAGACATCGGTTTAGTGATAAGGCACCGGTCGTCTGTGGCAAATCAATTGTCACTTGAAAAACTACTGTTACGTACGTCGGCGTCGGCGGCTGCGACGTTCGTACGTTTCGGCGTCGTATTATGAGGCGTTCTCACGTTTGTCGTTCACCTAGGACATCGGGTTAGTGACAAGGCACCGGTCGTCTGTGGCAAATCAATTGTCACTTGAAAAAAATATATACAAAAATCGTATTGTGTTATATCGCAATATCACAACCATTTATACATAATATATCTACATTTAATTTGCTATCAGTAAAATGCAGTATTATGATGAACAGGTGTCTGGACGGAGGCTTCTCGCAGCGAGCGCTGTCGCTCGGCCTGACCACAGACTCGGAGACTTCGGACGACGCCTTGCGACTGGTCGACCGCGTGCGACAACTCGCTAGATACCCGCCGGTAACTTACCTTTACACACTATAATTGGGACACTATAAACGTGCAAACTGAGTTATAAATTAAATCATAGGGTTGTGAGAGCTCTTCCTCGCTCTTTATAACCCTGTTATCGACTATCGGCAAATCCTTTTTTACTATTACAAACAACACCACAGATTAAGGCCTGTAAGTGTGAGCAAAAATTCCGATAAAAATGATTTATGACTTAGTTCGCACGTTTGTAATGTCCCAACTATAATATTCCCTTTTAAATCCTGCATCGCCTTACAACGCAGTGGAATTGCGTGGATGCGTCTTTTTGTAAACAACTCAAATTCAACTTTATTTACTTTGGCATAACGGCCATGACTAAAGTTCCATTCACATTTAGACATCATATGTAGCATACACATATCAACACAGTAAGGCTTAGTATGTGTTTGTATATCTCGACAACATTGATAGATTTCGAATCTCGCCAAATGTCAAAGTAAAATGGACTTAAACGTTTTAAAACTGAAGTCCATGCATTCACAGCATGCGCCCCAAACGGATATGTTGGTAAAAACGGTAGTGCTGAAAGTACGACTTTAAAACAAGGGGCTGTAGGTCCATTTTTCTCGCATGTTATTTTTTCGATGCTCGAAATCTATTAACGTTGTCGAGGTGTGTAAAATGCAAACTCGCACTGAAGGCACAGACATAAAAATGTTCTATAGAATGTCTATGAATGTATTGACATCTAGCCAACGTTAGCGAAGCGGATCCGCACAGACACGGCCGGTAACACACACAGGTGCGTGTCCTGTGGGCGTCTGGCGGTATCTACGCGGTTAAACGTTATCAGCGAATAGTCTTTATTTATACGTTTTTAGGGTTCCGCACCCAAAGGGTAAAAAGGGAGCCCTAATAATGTCACTCTGCTGTCTGTTCGTCTGTCCGCGTGTCACAGGTCTAGCTCGTAGACTAAATGAGTTATAACCCCCGGCACGTAAGTCGAGCGGTGACCTTCAAGTGCGCGCAGCGTCGTGCGAGTAAGCGGGACACAATACGATTGGAGATCCAATCAGCGCTTACGAGGGATCCGCGAGAGCTAATCAGTGCTTACGAACGATCCCCACGCCCTCCCCGCGACCCCCTTCACACCCCGAGATACCTCATTTTCGACTTCTGCGCATTGAAGGTCACCGGTCGACTTATTTTACGGCACTTATTGACTAAATGAGTTACAAACCTGAAAATTTTTTTTAGGCTCCCGTGATTCCCAGACAAAACTTGAGACAGCTGATGCCGGCGACCTACCTACCCGTGGCCAAAGTGACCAAGGAAAAGAACAAGCTGGTGATTGTGCAACAGAACAAGAAAAACTGATACTGGGTTATACTTTTATGTTTACCGCTCAATATAATTTTAGTTCTCTCTATTTATTCACTTCTACTCCTTGGGTTCGATAAGATTTGCTTACAACTTTTTAACATGATTGGTGATTCGCGAAAAACTTTTTAAAGTCTTTTTATTATACATAGTTTTTTTTATAATATGTATTATAAATTCAAAAATGTGTCTCTGTTTGTTCGTTAACTTTTCAATCGAATTCAAACAGAAATAAATATTTAAAACTATTTGGAGAAAATTCATTAGATGCTTTTTAAATCAGGAAATTTTTAAACAAAGCTAAATTTAATTTTTTTTTATAGATCTTGCTATTAGAAATTAAAAGTTTTCTCAATACTATCTTCTGAATTTAATGTAGATATATACGTATTTTAATATTTATTACTACAGGACAGTCAAATTGCTTAAATCTCGAAAAAAAATAGGACGGGTACATTTTTATATGTACAGTTGATCGTTTGTCACTTGCTATTAATTATAGTAGTACAAAGGTAGTTTTAAACGAGCATATAAATTCTTACTTGTATTATTTTAAATTGGATTTCAAACTCTTTATCTGACTCGTTTTGTGTGAACGCGACTTAGGCGGAAGGCCTCATTCTTAGAACGCGATCACGCGCACATATCGAAATCGACGATCAAATACACACTATTCTCTAACTTTAGTGATCGTCACTTAATGATAGACACCGAATTAGTTCGATGTACATTGCTGCTGTACTGTGTCAATTAAAAATAACATTTCATAGCAAACCTTCAATGGATAAAAATATATGCTAAAGAAGCTCAGTGGCTTTAATTTTTTAATAGTCGCTGAGCTAGAGAATAGGGGCGCAGGACACTGGTGTCCCAATTGCCATTCGCGAACCGATCGTGCAAATGTGGAACTTGCGACAACCGCATTTCTTACTCGCGTAATCGCATTTTATTAAGAAGAGACTTTAGAATAATCCTTTATCCTACAAGTATGTCGGTATTAAAATACATAGCCTTGCAAAAGACAGTCTTGATTATTTACTAATTATTGTGTTCATTGAATAGCAATTTGTTTACTACAGACTTATAACATCGAATAGATACATGTTTTTGTAGATAGATAATAAGCTAATGTATGAATTTTTAAATAGAACCAATTTGCATTGTAGTGACGATTCTTTGATGTTTTTTGTGGGGCCTTAAGCTGATTGCACATTAAAAATGTTCGATTACTGAAAATACAGTGATCCCCAATGTTTATGGCTGCTACATGCGGCGAGTTCTGCTAACGAATTATAAACGAGTTCGAAATACATAGTATAGCGTGCTGGCTGGGTATGCCTATATGCAGTGGCGGGGCAAGACCTAAATTTTATGTGGGCAAGATATATTTTGCGAGGCCCTCTGCCCGCAAAACGCGTTCACGGCTTTTAAGTTTAATGCATAAATCTACGGGGCGCGAGGCCCTCCGAAGCGCGAGGCCGTGGGCCTGGGCCCACGTTGCCCACGCCTTCCGCCGCCTCTGCCTATATGTATAGCTTCCCAAGTACTTTATTACGTTAGCTCATTGTAACGCGGCTAAGTTCAGAGCGACCGTAAAGATTGGGGAGTACTGCAATTGGTCTTGGGTGGGAGCTTATGCTGATTGCACATTTAAAGTACATATAAATGTTTTTTTTTTTTATTGTGATTTGTTGAAGAAATGCTGATTTCGACATCAGCAAGCATTTCTAGTATTGAACATTTGAAATGTGCGATTAGTGTCCTAGGATGCAAAAATCAAGGGCAATTAAATAAAACGATTTGAGCTTATTAGACTGATTTAATGTACATAATTATTGTAATTATTATTATAAGCTATTTACATTTTTTTTTCAAATTTAACTAGACATTTCATCACATTTACTAAATTAGCTATATTTTCTATTACATCCTAATATTCGAATATTATGATATTATAATAAATTCTCTTGTATAGACGCTGTAAATATTATAAATATTTTGACTCAGTCAATAAATTTATATTATACTAATTATTATTATTATTGATCAATTGTGTTGTCACTTAAAATTCCAAGGTATACATAATATGCCCTCCGATAGCACGGAATAGTAGTGGGTGACGTATAAAATATTTCCACGAAGTTTCTGAAACAACAAGAGCAAATTAAGAATTTAAATCATCTCTGACTTGTGGCATATACATTATACATATATGATTACTGTCTATGTGGTAGTAATCATAGACATTCCTTCAGGCTTCTCCAACAAGTACAGGCTCGGTGGGCCTACAAGGACATACGTGTATGTCCTTTGACCGTTTTTAGATTCCTGTTCCGTCGTCACTCTGGTTGGCTTATTCCGTTTATCCACCTTAAAACTCTAGGGTGTGTACTCGGAAAAGTGTCCGTCTATCCACCCTGGATATTTACGAATATACATACTTACATACAACTTGGGTGGTTGTTTTAGGATGCAAAAATGGAATAGCCCGCCTGGTCTACTTGGTCTCTAATCAAGACCAAGTCAATGAGTCTCCATGCAATATGTCTGTTGTAACTTGTAAGTAGTCGAGGAGTTTAGTAGTTCGCAAATTTGCTTGTTGCAAAAGTTAGATACCATATTGCATTTTTGATACACCTAAGAAAAAGAGGATATAAAAACGTTATCACCTACAAAGTACGTGCGTAATTATCGAGATTCGAGAACCGAAAATTCATAGTCATAGTCAATTTATTGGTAAATGTTTACAAGTCAGTTGTAATAATACTTATTATTAACAATAACAAAAATTATAATATTGTATGTAGACCGTACATAAACAATTGTAGCATGTTATTACAATTAATAACATTATTATAATTTATAATTATTATTATTATATAATTTTGCATTCTAAGAATTCATTGTAGCTATAGAAGGCCCTCTCGACAAGCCAAGTCTTCAGTTTATTTTTAAAAATCATTAAAGTTGATGCATTTCTAATTCAATTGAGTAATGTAAGGTGACTTGTTGTATCGCCCATCTGTTTGCCATCTGTCAGTCAACTCGACTCGAGTGAAGTCGCGACACAACGTTAACTAATCACAGCGCTCCATTGAATGCTATGCGTTACGCACAACAAAGAGTCCTTTAAGTATTGTTTATTAACCCCCGACGCAAAAACGACGTGGTGTTATAAGTTTCACGTGTCTGTGTGTGTGTCTGTCTGTTCCCCTGTAGCGCTCAAACGGGTGGACCGATTTGAATGCGGCTTTTTTTTGTTTGAAAGGTGAATTAGTCGAGAGTGTTGTTAGCTATGTTTGGCGAAAATCGATCCAAGATGGCCACCGCTACAAAATGGCGGATTAAATATTTTTGCCCAACTCCCTTAATATGGGTAACAAATGAAAGGGCTTGACTAGTAGAATATCACTTGCAAATCCAAGATGGCCGCCGCCACAAAATGGCATGTCGGGGGTTTTTAAATTTTTTAATTTATACTTGTGAAATGAATGGCTTGGCATACCGAACGCACAGTAAAACATCGCACTGTTACCACAGAGTACCTACAGAGGGGAAGCTTCTAGTAAGCGGCCCGCTGTAGGTACACTCACACATATGCCCATGTTTGTCACCAACTGTACCGGTTAGTGGAACGAGCGCGCGTCCGTGAACCGTTGGTGAGTGTGTTTGTGTGAGTATACCTACAGCGGGCCGCTTGTGGAAGCTTCCCCTCTGTAGATTTACTACTCGTGTGCTGTTACTATACTCAAGCAGGGAATGTTTGTGAATACGGGTGTAGGTGTACTAGGCGCATGTCGTTGACTTACCGTTTCTAGTTTATCGATTCTTGTGAGCAGTCTCTGACAACACATGATCATGAGGCCCGGAGTGATGCTGTCGTCCTTTTGGAGTTCCAACAGGCCAAATCTTTCCTTCACTTCTTTGTAAAGCGCCTTTTCCACATGTTTGTTACTGCAACGGGTGTAAAAAATATTCATAAATCTATGGCTAACCTAAAGTGGCTTGTTAAATGTTGGTAATAATTGAATATGCAATTTCGTATAATATTCTCATAACACCGTTTTTCTTCCCATGGAACTTTAATTTCTCCTAGAAGTCTTACTTTCTCCTTTACTTAAGAGCGTTGATGCGTTCTGCGCCGTTTTAGCTCATTTTTAAGCTATTTTGACCCTTCATATGTTGTTCATCTATGCATTTACTTAAAAACTTATTTATACTGCATTGTAGAAAATTTTGTGTTCTAGGGAATTGGAAGACAACATTTTGCAATTTATTGATAGTTTTTGTCTTATTGTCAAAATACCAAAAGCCTATTTTTGAATTTTGGGAATCGTGGAATCTTTGACGTTCACTACGTCAAAAGTTACTTGTTCAATTCACACACAAATATATATTTATGAAAGGAAATGCCCTGAACTAAAGACGTGGAAGAAAACATTTTTTAATTTGGCGTTTTTTACATCATAAAAATCCAAGCAAAAGAATTTTAATTTCAGTAAATTATAGACATATAAAACCGTCATTTTAGTAGATTAATTTTCGCCATTTATAAGTAAAATTAAGTACATATAAAAGTAAAACATATTAGCAATAATATAAGTTAAAAAAAATCTAAAATTAATTGTTATTTGTGTCCAAAACTAACTTTGAAACTTACACCAAAACGCAGAAAGAGGCAGTAGGAAATTGAACTAGCAAACTAGTATGAGCCGAGGCCTCTCCGCGAACGGACGTAACGCTTTTTGTCTCGGCAATTCTTATTGGATTACATGGAATATACGTAAAATTGTAGTGCGACTGTCACTATTCAATACTAGATATTTTTAATGCTCGCTATTTTTTCTTACAGATAGATTAAAACTTTTTACGTATTTTTAATAATTGTAATATATTATATTATAGTTATAGTTGAGGATTATAGTTGTAAATCAGTAATCCATACTATATAATATTATAAATGCGACAGTGTGTCTGTCTGTCTGCCGATTTTTATGTAATTAGGTACAGAGTTAGCTTACATCCTGGGGACGGATATAGGATACTTTTTATCTCGGAAAATTAAAGAGTTCTCACGGAATTCTTAAAGGTCCGTCCGTTTAACCGATTTATACAAAATTTGGTAGGTACAGAGGTAGCTTGCGTCTCGAAAATTGACATAGTTCCCACAGGATTTTTAAAACCCTAAATCCACGCTGACGAAATCGCGGCCAACATATACTTAGTACATAATATTATGTGAAAAATGAACTAGAAAATAGCTATCGTATACAAAAACTATCGTCCGGTAACTATTAAAATTTAAAATCGGGAAATTACATCAAAATCAACATGGCGGGCTGATATAGGCAAACTTTCTTGAAAGTAAGTATAAATGTTGGAAAAGGGAGCGAGAACGGGAACAGGAAATCCATGATTCCCTCGGGATTTATGAAAAACCAAAATTCACGCGGGCGAAGCCGCGGGCAAAAGCTAGTAGAGTATAATTTTTTTTATTTAAATAATCCATACTACTTAATATTATAAATGTGAAAGTGTGTCTCTCCGTCTGATAGCTTTTCACGGCCCATTATTTTTACCGATTTGGGCGAAATTTAGTATCGCAGGCATGGACATTGGTTATTTTAGACTTTTTGATGTAAAAATAACTTTAGAAACAGCATGTTTTCTAGGTATGCACACCATAGGTGTGCATATACCTATGTTGGGCACAATATCTAGGTTGTTGGGCACAATTTATCGCAATAGCACAAAGTTATTTTTTGCATTGTTTTATAAAATGGCTGATAACTCTATTATTACCCGTGCAATAATTTTCTATTGTTATTGTGGTAAATGGATTACACTAGCACAACACCTACAAGAGATTAGATACTAACTATCATTTGCACGTGGTCATCGTTTGAGCAACTTTATTTGATAACTAGCTAATCCCCGCGACTTCGTCTGCGTAGATATAGGTTTTTATATAGGATCGGATCGGTTCCCATAATTTTTTATGTACCTAAACTAAATGTAGCCTAAATTACCTACTCCTTATAACATTGAAAGTTCCATTAAAATCGATCCAGCCGTTTCGGAGATTAGCTGGAACAAATAGACAAACCGACAAACATAAATTTAAACGCACACCAGTTTAAATTTATGTTAACTTAAATTTTTCTTCACTATCTTACCCTTACACGAGTAGGTATATAATAAAATCAATATCAGAAGCTGTACTATATTCTCCAATTATAATTTTTATGTAATGGTCTACTCTATAAGGTCTTTTTCAAGCATTATACATTAATTATGCCTGCTTTATAAAATTAAAAATCTACGAATTAAAAACTTAGGTATAGGTGCCTAAGAATATTGAAAAAAATAATAGCCCGTTTGAAAATGGTAAAAAGATCAAAACGGTTTGTTACACTACACTGCACTTGGAGCGTTCCGCCCGCGCCCGTTCATTCACGTAAACAAAGAATCCCAGGTAAATGCCTAAACTTGCGAAGCGGGTCCGTGCGTCAACGCTCTTAAGGTGGAGAAAGGTGAAACGACACAGTACCGAATAGGAAAGGTTGTTCTTAAAATTGATCTAGGCGCACGAAGTGCGCCAGGCCAAGTTCCTCCGGCCTTGTCACATGAGTGTGTTATTTACACGATCCATTTCGAGCTGTTTTGACCCCCCTCATAACTCTGGTTCGCGGTATAGTAATCCTACGAAATTTAAAATATAAGTTAAACTCGTGGATGTGATGATAAATTGAAAGTTTCAAATTTTCAAGTTGAACCGTTTCTGAGATACAGAGGTTTGAAAATCACATAAAACAAGACCTACTCACTGACTGATCAAAATTATGACGCACTTCCCGTGTATGTGGAATGTTGAAATTTGGTAAGAAGATGAGTCTTAGTGTGTATATGAAGGAAAAAATCGAAAAATGTCCAAAAGTTGCATCAGACACTGACCAATTCAAAGATATATAAAAATCTGTCTGTTCCCACATCACACAAAAAATACTGAACAAATTTTCATTTTGTTTTAATAAATGTATTTTACTTTATTCGAAGCTATATATGGTTCTTGTTTCATCGAAATCGGTGCACTATTTAGGGAGATGTGACTTTTTAAGTTTTCTAGCAAGGGGTCAATCTTACTGGTCTTGAGTTCTAATAAAAAGTAAAGTGTAGGTAAATAATAAAACGCCAAGAGGTATATTTTTTTATCGAAGTCGCGGGCGCGACTTCGTCGGCGTGGACTACACAAATTTCAAAGCCCTATATTACCCCCTAAGGGGTTGAATTTTCAAAAATCCTTTCTTTGCGGATGTCGTACGCCACATTAATATCTATCTGTGTGCCTAAGCCCGTTCCTTCCAGTAGTTTGAGATTCGTCTTTGCCAATAAAACCAGAAGCGCGATTTTCTTAATAATTTTGATAAGCAACCTTGACCCAAGTCAGGAAATGGATGGGTGGCCGACTTTGGAGGTTTGGAGGAGACTTTGGTGTCCTGTTGATTCCGGCTACTAGGTATCACTAATATCTAATACTATTCATAAAACTTAATGAGAGTCAAATACTCAAAATCTTCTCTTAGTTAAGCCGTATGGTTCTAAGTTCTGAAACTGACCACTGAGTGGAAATACTCTGGAGTGGAGTTTCTGTTATCTGTGATTTTGACAGACAGACGAACAAAATAAAAATTCACCCAATTAGAACAGAGAAAGCGACTTTGTTTTATACTATGTATTGAAGATTAAACCACATCTAATCAGACCGTAAAATGTGATAGGGTTCTATTCCTAATTATACTGAAGCGTAAGAGAGAAAAAAGACTCGATTATAAGCCATCACAACTTCATTATACTTATTGCATTAACTTTGAAATACTTAGAAAAAAGGAGTGAGATCCAAACAAAAACATTTCATGTGAATAATAAGGCCAACTTCCTATCAAAAAGTTTCGGCCATTAAAAGTACTGATATCAAAAATTATGACCAAGTCCTTTGCTAGGCTCGATAAATGAAACCATACAGTTTTAGAAGGTATATCTTCTTCGATCACCCTCAAGCTGTCATACCATTCCTAATGATCCTGTTAAAATATTTTTAAATAATTTATGTCTTACTAATAACACTATAATATGAAGCTCATTTGGGACTGAGAATAGTTTTATTGTTTTCAACTTGGCAACATTTTTTAAATTAAACAAATTCAAAGGAGTACAAAAATGTTGTCAAGTTGAAAACAATAAAACTATTCTCAGTCCCAAATGAGCTTCATATTATAGTGTTATTAGTAAGACATAAATTATTTAAAAATATTTTAACAGGATCATTAGGAATGGTATGACAGCTTGAGGGTGATCGAAGAAGATATACCTTCTAAAACTGTATGGTTTCATTTATCGAGCCTAGCAAAGGACTTGGTCATAATTTTTGATATCAGTACTTTTAATGGCCGAAACTTTTTGATAGGAAGTTGGCCTTATTATTCACATGAAATGTTTTTGTTTGGATTAGATTTTCAACAGAATAGGTTATGCTATTTCTTTTCTTTACCCGCTGGGAAGTTAGTCGTGTGGACCTTGATGTATGTACAAGTCACGGCAAATAAGTCTAGCGTTGACCTTCAATGCGCAGAAGTCGAAGATGAGGTATCTCGGGGTGTGACGGGGTCGCGGGGAGGGCGTGGGAATCGTTCGTAAGCACCGATTAGCTCTCGCGGATCCCTCGTAAGCGCTGATTGGCTCTCCGATCGTATTGTGTCCCGCTCACTCGTACGACGCTGCGCGCACTTGAAGGTCACCGCTCGACTTACGTGCCGGGGGTTATAATGGGTAGTTGTTTCGGTTGGGACACTGCTTGGCTGTACAGGAACTCACATGCTGTACTCGGTGAGGAGCGTGGTGGCCTCGTCGAGGTGGGTCGCGATGAACGGAATGAGCTCCTCCGCGGGGGTCGGACACTGCTTGGCTGTACAGGAACTCACATGCTGTACTCGGTGAGGAGCGTGGTGGCCTCGTCGAGGTGGGTCGCGATGAACGGAATGAGCTCCTCCGCGGGGGTCGGACACTGCTTGGCTGTACAGGAACTCACATGCTGTACTCGGTGAGGAGCGTGGTGGCCTCGTCGAGGTGGGTCGCGATGAACGGAATGAGCTCCTCCGCGGGGGTCGGACACTGCTTGGCTGTACAGGAACTCACATGCTGTACTCGGTGAGGAGCGTGGTGGCCTCGTCGAGGTGGGTCGCGATGAACGGAATGAGCTCCTCCGCGGGGGTCGGACACTGCTTGGCTGTACAGGAACTCACATGCTGTACTCGGTGAGGAGCGTGGTGGCCTCGTCGAGGTGGGTCGCGATGAACGGAATGAGCTCCTCCGCGGGGGTCGGACACTGCTTGGCTGTACAGGAACTCACATGCTGTACTCGGTGAGGAGCGTGGTGGCCTCGTCGAGGTGGGTCGCGATGAACGGAATGAGCTCCTCCGCGGGGGTCGGACACTGCTTGGCTGTACAGGAACTCACATGCTGTACTCGGTGAGGAGCGTGGTGGCCTCGTCGAGGTGGGTCGCGATGAACGGAATGAGCTCCTCCGCGGGGGTCGGACACTGCTTGGCTGTACAGGAACTCACATGCTGTACTCGGTGAGGAGCGTGGTGGCCTCGTCGAGGTGGGTCGCGATGAACGGAATGAGCTACTCCGCGGGGGTCGGACACTGCTTGGCTGTACAGGAACTCACATGCTGTACTCGGTGAGGAGCGTGGTGGCCTCGTCGAGGTGGGTCGCGATGAACGGAATGAGCTCCTCCGCGGGGGTCGGACACTGCTTGGCTGTACAGGAACTCACATGCTGTACTCGGTGAGGAGCGTGGTGGCCTCGTCGAGGTGGGTCGCGATGAACGGAATGAGCTCCTCCGCGGGGGTCGGACACTGCTTGGCTGTACAGGAACTCACATGCTGTACTCGGTGAGGAGCGTGGTGGCCTCGTCGAGGTGGGTCGCGATGAACGGAATGAGCTACTCCGCGGGGGTCGGACACTGCTTGGCTGTACAGGAACTCACATGCTGTACTCGGTGAGGAGCGTGGTGGCCTCGTCGAGGTGGGTCGCGATGAACGGAATGAGCTCCTCCGCGGGGCAGGACGACGGCGTGATGAACTGACCCGTGGGCGATACCATCAGCGGACCCGCTTCCCTGAAATATCCATTTTACTCTAAAATAAACTAAAATTACAGGTCTAAATCTATTTCTATCTCTTTCACAATGTTCCCTGCGAAAAAGGATAGCTGTATTTTTTAATCTTAATTTTAAAGTTTAGTTTAGAGATTGTGTACAACAGAATCAACCATAATGTGAAAAATAATTAGTTGTGCAAAAATATAACAAACTACTTTATGTTTTCTGTATTTGTTTTTTAAATACAGTATAATATGGTACATAATATACGGAAATTTCTTATTCCTAACTGGTTTAGTTTTTGAGATAGCCTCCATCACAAAAATGGTCTAAAACTGACAACTGTGATGGCCCCCCATTTTCATTTTTTAAGCAATAAATTAAAAAAAAAAACTATTCGTACTCTACTCAATGAGCTCTAAACAATGATACCCCACAAGCTAGGGTAAGAAAAAAAAAAAAAATTCCGGCTACTTTTTCATGTATGGGAGCCTCCCTGAAAAATAACTTAATTCAATTTTTAATTCAATATTTGACTTTGGGTCAACATTGTACACCAAATATCAAAATTTTCGGACAGACAGACAGCAGAGTGACATTAATAGGGCTCCGTTTTTACCCTTTGGGTACGGAACCCTGAAAACGAGTCGATAATTACAATCACAGAAGTACAATCCGAGCACTAAACATATCGAATATTCATTAGGATGTCTCGAATAATTTGTGGATGTTTGAAATATTCCATATAGATACACATTTTAATTAATGTCATAAAAATCGTTGTTAGCTGCAAGATGGCCGCCACTTTTTGTATGAAAAATTACATTAAGGTCAAAACTACTTAATATTAGTTTATCTGTCGTCTCCATACTATAAACCGCCGCAAAATTATTGATTTTTGCATGGCGATGACAGGTAGAGACTATTATACGAAAATGATAACAAAAAAAAATAGTTCTTTAAAGTTTATATTTTGGGCTAAGAAATTCTTATGAAAATTCTTCATGGTTGTGATTTGAGACGATTACATAAAGTAAAGCAATGTCACTCACGGCTCAACAACTATTTCGTATTTACTCAGAGATTCTGGCACAGATTCGGGAATTTTTCTTCCATTTCCATAGAAGTCTCCTATTGACGTAATCAACTGTCGAAGATGGCTGCAATATTGTGCCGCCGACACTTTCGGCATGAATTTCCTGAATAAAAGAAACATCTACCTATATAAATCTATACTAATAAATAAATTGAAGTGTCTGTCTGTAATTTCGAAATAACTACCACATATTAAGCTCATATGGTTATTTGAACGATACCATAACCGAAACACACGTTTTTAAAATTTTTGTCTGTCTGTCTGTCTGTTTGAACGGGCTAATCTTCGGAACGGCTGAACCGATTTTGACGGGACTTTCACAGACAAGTAGAGGATTAACCAAGGAGTAACATAGGCTACTTTTTTAACCAACTTTCAAAAAAGGAGTTGTGTTGAAATCGGTAAGGGTCTATGTTAAAAAACGCCCTGATAGGTATTTTCGCTGCGCGCGACGGCCGACGCTCGCGCTGCACGGAACGCCCATGCGCCCTGCGCCCTGCGCCCGCCGTACGCGGTACCGCGCGGCGGGGCCCGGGGGGCGGGTGAACCAGAAATCTACTTATCCCTCAGGATTTGTGAAAAACCGAAATTCACGCGGGCGAAGCCGCGGGCAAAAGCTAGTATATAATAAGGCTCAAGCAACATTGCGTGAGAACGAAGCGACGCGTTTTTTTTTATGTTGCCAAGCAGAATGAACTTCATGTCCACTACGTCAACCCTCTGAAATAAAAATCAGTAGGTAGTAATATAAATGACTAAAACAACGAGCTTTAGGCCCATTTCACTCTGAAGATAGTGTTTTGATAGGTTCTGTCAACAAACGTAACATTTTAGAAAATACGCATTACTTCGTTTTTGGTATTTTAATCAACTGTTAAGTATATACCTACCTTCTACAGATATGTATATCTCTTAGTATACTGGATAAGGCCTTTTCATATTTAGGAATCTCTATTAAGGCACTGTCTTCTTGAGTGACTTTCTTTATTAGCTGTAATAGAACAACAACTTTAAGACGCGACGCATAATTCCATTTTCGCCATTTTGTGGCAGCGGCCATCTTGGATTTGCAATAGTGTCATTCTACTAGTCAAGCCCTTTCATTTGATACCCATATTAAGGGAGTTGTGAAAAAATATGTAACCCGCCATTTTGTAGCGGCGGCCATCTTGGACCGATTTTCATCAAACATAGCTAACAACACTCTCGACTAATTCACCTTTCAAACAAAAAAACCGCATTCAAATCGGTCCACGCGTTTGAGCGCCACAGGGGAACAGACAGAGACACACACACACAGAGACACGTCAAACTTATACCACCCCGTCGTTTTTGCGTCGGGGGTTAATAAGAAAATTGTGTAGTTGCTTACTTAAATATAAAACATTCAAGAAAAGCGCGTCGCTGCGCCTAGATTCTGTCACAATATACTTTGACCCTTAAAAGTGATTTTAGAAGCTTGAGCATTTTTAGGTTCCAGATTTTTTTTGAATATTATGCAAGTATATAATACTAATTTTACACTCATAATGCAAATAGAATTGAATTCAGTCTCATTGTGGCCAGTGAACTTACCGAAAGCCATTCGTTGCGGACGTCGATGATATTCAGATATACGTCACCGTCCAGGCTGACGCCAGTGAATTGACCTAGAGCTATCGTTCTGGCTGGAATTAGAAATAATTTTTAGCTAGGTTTTATACCGGCCAGGTCATTAATGCATCGCATAACCAAATTGCCTCGTTAGTCTAGTGGTTAGCATATTCGACCGCAGATCACGAGGTCCCGGGTTCGATTCCCGGATCGGGCAAATAATTGTTAGGTATTGGGTTTTTCTGTCAAGAAATTTTCAGTCATGCGAAGTTGGAAACTGGCGGTGTTTCACCCCTGTGCCTCGGAGAGCACGTTAAACAGTCGGGTCTCGGTTATTATCACTATCATATTTTATTGTGACAATAGTCGTTAAAGTCCGCCAACCCGCATCGGAGCAGCGTGGCGGGTTTAAGCTCTAAATCCCTCTCTCCTATAAGAGAGGAGGCCTGTGCCCAGCAGTGGTGATGGACAACCAAGTTTTATGTAATGGATAATTGCTGATTTAAAAAAAATTACGCGCCCGGCACAAACCTTTCAAATTGCCCATGTGTTTTGTATGCTGCGAGGCCATAGATGCAAGACTTTGGAGGGCCCCTCTGATGTGGCTGATATTCCAACCACTGTCATATTTAACCTACAAGAACATTCAGGTTATTTTAAGTTATACAGCCAAAATTAAACTTTAAAAATTACTTAAAATTGTTCACCCTATGGCTATTTTTGCTGTTAAACTGTCAGAGTGATGTTCATTATAAAAAGCTTAATTTAAGTGAAATTTTCATTGGTGTGCCAGACTCATTTAAAACTCGCCCTGGTTTGCTCCGTGTGCTTCACTATTCATTCTTGAGCTTATTCTGCCTCGTTGGTCAAGTGATTAGCATATTCGACTGCTGATCACGAGATCCTGGGTTCAATTCCCGGGTTGGGCAAATAATTAATTGTTAGGTATTGGGTTTTTCTGTCAAGAAATTCTCAGTGCCAGCCCGGAGTTATTAGTTGGCTGTGTCACACCCTCGTGCCTCGGAGAGCACGTTAAGCAGTCGGTCCCGGTTATTATCACTATCATGTGACAATAGTCGTTAAAGCCCGCCAACCCGCATTGGAGCAGTGTGGCAGGTCTAAGCTCTAAATCTCTCTCCTATGAGAGAGGCCTGTGCCCAGCAGTGGGATGTTAAAAGGTTGTAGTGGTGTGGTGGTGGTGAAGCTTATTCACGCGACACAGTGGAGTGCAAACTGTGTGCGGCGTAGTTAAAAGCATATTTTTTTTTTAATTGACCAGTCTGCTGATTCTTTTTTTTTATCATAATATAAGTACAAATTACTGTTAAAAGTGATCTTTATAGGTTGTACAGGAATTAATGAGAGAAAGTATTAAAAAACTCATGTATGCTTTACCAACTTCTTTTATACCATATGTCTTGCAGAGGTGCTCTATTAGGGTTTTAACTTGGTGTCTTGTGGCTCGCGTTGATTCATACTTTTCCTTTGCAACATCACTGTTTTCATATATCCATTCTCTGAAACAATAATGTACATAATATTTTCTTTATTTTTAGATCTGCTTATTATTTGATTTCTTTTAAATCCATTTATTTCTCAAACATGATCTTTATTCCACTAGTTAATGTGTCATAATATTATAAAATATAAAATATTACATACATAACATTGGTGATTGCTTTTTTTTCCTCAACTTTTCTTTTCATCTCTGCTGCTTTTTCAAATTCTGTTGTATACTGTTCATAGGCTTTAGTAAAATCTATGTTCCTGAAAAATATTTAAAAACTTAACTCTTAACATCAAAAATTTGAGGTAAGTAAACTTTATTAATTAAGTTAACATGATACTATAATTATTATAACCTAAAAGTAAAACCTAAAGTAAGTATTCTTGTTTCATTAAAAGTATGCTCATAAAAAAACATGGATTTGATTCGTTCCAGCAATGCGCGAGATGGCATTTCAATCATGTACATAAATAATTGTTATATTGTGATTTTTAAAAAGAGCAACCGCCGAGTTTCTTACAGGTTCTTCTCGGCTGGAACAGCATTCCGATCCTGTGGTAGATTTAATTGATGATTCAAAAGTACTTGTAAAAGATTATTTGAATAAAAAACTTTTCTATTCTATTCTATTCACACTATTTTCATATTTTGTTTTGATAAAATTTAACCAAATTGTTACATTACCTTACTAGCAAAGTCCTACATTTACCAAGCAAATTAGTATTTAGGTGAGATATAGCACAGAAACCAGGTAGAGTTTAACTGCCAGGTCAATTATCATCAGGTGAGATTGTAGCCAACTGTTTAGGTACTGATAATCAAATTAATAAAGAATAAATTACCAACCTGGAATGTAGCTTGTTTGAACTTCTGGGTATTTTGTCGATAAAATTAGTTGAAATATCACAGGCATTCAAGATTTTCACTATTGTCTCTCTCACATTTTGGCTATTTAGTTGTATATTAACTAGTTTAAAATTACCTAGAAATACAAAATTTCTCATTAAAATCATTATATTAGCAAGAGAACTTTTCTCGCATGAACTGGAAGTTACACATTTAGCAAAGTAATGTTGTCATTTATTTCATGCGGTTGTGGTATGTTTGTACAAAGAACCATGTGTCAAAGTAAATAAAGCTATTAAAATTAGTATTATTAAAAGGTATTGTCTATCTGCACCATTCATATGTACTGGCCTTAAGATGAAAAGAATCAGATTGCGTAAGGGCATTCCAAGACCTATAATGCCCTACAATGCATACAAGCAATGAAGACAATGCTTTTCAGGCAAGTAGACAGAATATTCACCATTCTTTGTATATTGTGGTCCAGCAGTAAAATGGTAATATTAAATAATTTTTTAATTTTTTTCAATTACCTTCAGGCTTGTCCTTTTGTCTTAAATAGAAGGGAAGGGTCGGTACAGACATGTTTTGACTAGACTGCTGAGCTTCTATTAGTGCACTTAGCTGTTGCAGTGAGTTTTCATTTATTTTCTACGAAAAATTCAGAAAATCAAGCTTGATTAATATGTACGTACTAGTAGTTAGAAAATATTGTACAGATATTTATGTACATACTCGAAAAATTTGTTTTGTTTGACCATTGAAAATTAAATCTTTATAAAACTTAAGCCTTACCCTTTGTTCTGGATACTTTCCAAATAAATCCGGGTGAACACTAAAATAAAATGGCCTTAAAGCGGTGGATATTTCTGCCGAGCTCAAGGATCTGCAAATGATTCCTCCTACACAACCACATCTAAAAAGAAAATATTAGGGTTACATTTAATATAATTTAATTCTTAAATTAACTAATATTTTGTGTTGAAAACTAAGCTAAAAACATACTGTATCTTTAGACGGCAATACATTTTGGTCAATAATATGTGACTGTGAAATGAGAATGGAATGAGTTGCGCACTATTTTTAAATAAAACTTAAAATATATTAATTTTTAACATAAATAATAATACTGGAATTCTTTGTAATTTACGTTCATTTTTTACTTTTGCTTTGACAATCAATTACAAAGTGATCAATTATTTGTAAACTGTCACGATGACATTGACAGTTAACACTTTTGACGTTAAGCTATAGACAATTCTTTTGTTTTCAGCTTTGAATGCTTGTGAATTTGTAACTTGTACATTTATTTTGAAAAGTGAACACAGTAGAAATGGGTAACTTTAGAAACTTTTCAGACATTGTGGCTAATTCTGTTGTACACAATCTCTAAACCTAAACTAAAATGACAGGCCTAAATCTATTGCTATCCTTTTCTGCAGTGAGCACTGTGAAAGAGATAGTAATTTTAGACCTGTCATTTTAGTTTAGTTTTAGAGATTGTGTACAACAGAATTGGCCACATTGTGAGTCGTTGGCAAAAATAATAATAACGTCCGTAAACCGACTTTACAGACAACCAATTTTTATAACTTTATTCCATTAATATGTAATACTTAGTAATTTAAATAAAGTGATGAAAAAACGTCACAAGCCGAACGCTTAAGCGGATCGTGCCTTCTCTATCGCTTGTTCCGCGCTCTCGCTGGCACGCGCAACTTGACTATGTATGAGTCATGCTTTTTCGTACGTGTAGCCGACTTCAATCAATCTACATTTATTACATAAAATTAATAAAAAACTTAAAATTATTTCAATTTTCAGGTTTTAGTAACTTCTATAACCATAATTGTTTCACTTAGTACTTCATCATCATCATCATGATCAACCCATTATCGGCTCACTACAGAGCACGGGTCTCCTCTCAGAGTGAGAAGGGTTTTGGCCATAGTCTACCACGCTGGCCAAGCGGATTGGCAGACTTCACACACCTTTGAGGACGTTATGGAGAACTCTCAGGCATGCAGGTTTCCTCACGATGTTTTCCTTCACCGTTAAAGCAAGTGATATTTAAATACTTAAAACGCACATAACTCCGAAAAGTTTAGAGGTGCGTGCCCGGGATCGAACCCACGACCTCCGATTAGAAGTCGGTCGTCCTAACCACTAGGCTATCACAGCTTTTTTACTTACCTAAGATATAATATACTAGCGGTTCACCCCAGCTTCACCCGTGGTACTTAATATATTATAGCCTATAGCACTCAAGGATCACATACATATCCAACGGTGAAAGAATTTTTGAAATTGGTCCAGTAGTTTCCGAGATTAGCGCGTTCAAACAAACAAACTCTTCTGCTTTATTATATTAAGTATAGAAGTATAGATATAGTAGCGCAATATGTACTTACATGCACTCAAAATGGGAAACGCCCACTGTCTTTTTTAGGGTTCCGTACTTCAAAATGTAAAAAAGGAACCCTTATAAGATCACTTTCTTGTCCGTCTGTCCGTGTGTTACCACCGATTTTCTCAGGAACGGGTGGACCTAGCAAGTTGAAATTTATACCAGATACTAAGGTCTATGGTCCCTATTAGATGTATAAAAATTAAGGTTCTGAATCCACACAATAAAAAAATATGGGCAGATTTTTACGAAAACTTGTAAGTACCATTAATTTACCTTAATTTCCAACTTTTTTTAGTTTTTGGAATTTTTCCTTTATTTGTGCTGTAAGACCTGGCTTTTTGTCAAATTTCGTAATTCTAGGTCAACTGGAACTACCATTTAGGTTTTCGACCCAAAACCTATAGGGTACTTCCGGTTGACCTAGATTTGTCAATTTTGGTCAAAAGCAAGGTCTTACAGATCAAGTAAAGGAAAAATTCCGAAAAATAAAAAAAGACGTGTGGCACTCAGGGACTGCCGCGGTAAAGCTATTGCATAGCATTTTTTATCAACTTTGCAATTATAATACATACATAGTTGAGCCAATTAAGATTATAATAAAAATCCTCTTTAATTATATAATTTCCTTTAATTATTATTATTCCATTCTCTTAATACCATTTTACATTTTATTAGTCTTTCCAAACATTATCTTTTTCGCTTACATCTCATGTCTGCCATTTTTCCTCCTGTCTAATCCTCTTTTTCTTAAATTGTCAGATCAATAATCATAAAAATACCTTAAATCAACAAAAGGAGGTCCTATTGCAATACTGATTTCTCAACGAACCTTACATTCGTCCATCCTGACAACGTGTATGTCCTCATACACATCCGGTAAACACCTTACATTCTGAGATATAATAAAAATCCTCTTTAATTATATAATTTCCTTTAATTATTATTATTCCATTCTCTTAATACCATTTTACATTTTATTAGTCTTTCCAAACATTATCTTTTTCGCTTACATCTCATGTCTGCCATTTTTCCTCCTGTCTAATCCTCTTTTTCTTAAATTGTCAGATCAATAATCATAAAAATACCTTAAATCAACAAAAGGAGGTCCTATTGCAATACTGATTTCTCAACGAACCTTACAAGATAGACCTCTGAGTTGTATGAGTGTTCATACAATTTAGAGGCCTAGCTTAATTAACACCTTACCTTTTAAGACAAACTAATGAAAAACAGATTGTACTTATACTTTTGGAGTACGGAACCCTCGGTGCGCGAGTCTGACTCGCACTTGACCGATTTATTATTTGTGGGTAGGCTACTTTTAACAGTAGGCTACTCAATTTGTACCTAGGTACATAACTAATATAATATGATTCAAGTTTAATAAGTACAAAATAGATAAATGACACACATCAATAGAGGTTGGAGGTTAATGTTTGAAAGAATAACAGGTGAGCATTGGATTAGCCGAGATTAAATCTGAAGGCTGCGCGTGAGACGTCGCGTTGGTGCGACGACAGTGCGGATGGTGACGCAACGGCCGCGCGCAGACGCGGTAGCGCCGCGGGCCGCACGTCCTCTGCCAGCCTTCAGCGCTTGCCACTTGCCGAGCTGCCTCACAATAATTGTTATAGAGACGAGTTCAATAATTAAGCGATAAATATACCAACAGAGTGGCGGCGAGCGGAGGGCGGCAGTCGAGTGGCGGCCGCGTCGCGTACCAGACACTCGTGCATGTGATGGGCTCGGAAGTTCATTCGACATTTTTCTATCGGACGTCGAAGGAATCTCACCGGACTGGTTCCCGCGCAACGCTGCGTTAGTGCGCCGCTCTGGTGAACCCTTTCGCCTGTAAATGTGCCGATATTTACATATGCGCGCTCGATCTCGCGTCGAACTTTCGATCTGCGCCCGAAGCTCAACTGGTGTGGTGCGCTAGCAGGCCGCCGGCGCCGCGCCGCCGCACGCCGCCGCCCGCCGCCGCCCCAGCGTGCTCTCCTGGTGGACAGCGTGCGATGATCCACGTACGTTACACACTCTGCCCACACTCCTACTATATTCTTACACCCTATTTTCTAACTTATCTCTATTCGTTGTTAGTGGCACCTGCTGTGCTAGTCTAACCTGTTCGCGTCTATATGAATTTCTACTTGCGTAATCGCCAGTTGAAATACACCTACCTACCCAATTTAACATATATTATAAGCGTACCTATGCATCTATGAAATCATCGCATTCATAATATTATAATCATGATTAAGCTGAAGCAGCTTTTATTGTTAGCATATTATTGATTAAGATGATTCTGAAAGTCACTGGACCCTTCTAGAACATGCTGCGAGACGTACGAGAACCAGCTACGTGTACCTACGATTAAATGAAAAACAAAATAATTTCTTGTAGTTTTTATCAAGGTATTTCTCTTTTGGAAAGTACCTACTTAAAAGGTGATCACCACACTCACATACCTACCTATCTACTTAGACAGATCACAGAAAAAGAAAAATCTTTTACTTATAAAAAGGTTGTTTCTTACGTTATAAGAAAATACCTGCCTAGACTTAAATAACTTGATAGCAAAGTGCTAAAACTGTTTCTTAGCTCTATCTTAACTAGTCTAACCTGTTATGTCTCCACTAAACTAACAACGTCACACGAACACCGGCTGGTTTATTATAATCATCATTTAAATAGATTAGATATCTAACTCCATAATTTTTAAGATTATTACAGAGTTAAATAAGTACCTTTGAATGTAAAAAGGAGACTTTTCTTATAATGAACTCTCTATCGACATATTGTTGTGTAAGTAAATTAGGTACTTACTTAGATCATCTACTACTAAAGTATGCTTTGGGTTATGCCAGAATACTAAGTAGGACCAAGAAAAAGGTGGTTAGGATCGGTTGCATGACAAAAGTCTAGAAGTAAATATATCTACTTTCCTATTTACCAAGAGATGTCAGTAGAGAAATTACCCTGAGACTGTTCTTTTTTCTACTTATTGTTAGCTACCTTCGAAGGTGCTTAAAGCTTTGTGTTTAGGTTACGTAGGGTAGATATACTTCTATTAGGTAAGTTTGTACCTACCTAAATAATAATAACAATAAGGGAATAACAGATTTCCAAGTCAAAAGAGACTGGGTAAATTCTACGTTAGTTTCCTGCTATCTATCGAATCGAAGTCAAGATTTAAGATAAACCAATAGGAAGTCTAAATCCAAGCTCCAAAAACTCCATATCGTATACTTACTTGAACACCTTGAAGGTATCAACAATAAAAACCGCGACTTGGCTAGTCTGAAATCAGATTGTGGTCTTGACCTCTGCGGTATCTAGGATTACTTACATCGCAGAGGTCATCTTGACTTTATTGGTGTCATTAATTAAACGTTTAATTGGAAGAACGGCGACACGACACTACATTGTCGGTCTCATATTTGTCACTCTGTATGAAACAAAATGCAATAGGTAGGTACCTACATAATTAAGTAGCAATATGGCGGTACTTAAAAAAAGCACAATGAGCTGTTCAGAAATGGACGATGTGACAACCGTCAACATCATTACAACCTATCTATAGATACTGTCGTAGCGCACAGTGAGTGAGAAAACAAGCTTTCCTTTTATATATACTTAGGATTTTCGAAAAATGAAATGTTTTTCACCATATTGCTTGTCGTGGTGCGATAAAAGGCGATTGGAGTTTCATTAAGACATGAATTGGTCTATTGTGGCGAGATCCGCTCCGATTGGCCGATTCTGGTTTTGTAGTTCCATAGTAAAATGGAGATGGAGAACGTAAGCTTGCATAGTTAAGTTTTAGTTTAGAGTACTTACCTCTGTAAATGCTTCGTGTAGATTAAGGAGGTGTTAGAATAGTATTCCATAGGCAACTGACAGATAGAGAGTATATATTTATTACGCTTTCGACTCTTATAAGAGTCTTCGACAGCGAAATATTAACACCTCCCACCTCAATCTACAAAAAACATTTACAGAGCTCTAAAATAATAAACATAAAAATAGCTATTTACCTAATAAATTATTCATGGTAATCGGTGGGTACATAAACTAAGCTGTATATAGGTAAAGTATAAAACGGCTCTATTGTATTGGTAACTACCGAAGCATGCAATCAAGTAGGCTGTTGAAATTCACGGTCTCTGATTTCACTAGCGCCGCCCAACACTTACTTTTTGCTCTACACGTTTTTCTATATTTTTCTGATGGATTAATTCTTTTTATCTCAATCATAAACGACGGCTACAGAAGGCTGATAACGACCGTCATATACCTATGTACCTACCTAATGAAAGGTTGCATTTTTCGGCCAAATACCCCAGGGACGCATAGGATGAATAGGGTACGGTAGGAACCCTATGCGTTATCCCGAGGTTGATCCTAGAAGAAAAGATACCAAGACAAAGGGATCCAGGGAGACAGAAAGTAGTGGCTCCACGAGTGGACTTAAGACAGAAATGTTCTCCAACTGTATTTGGTTTGAAGATGACACCCGGTGACGAAGATTAAGAACCACATTCTTAAAAATACCTACCTGCCTCTTGCAAGATACAGTTTAAGCTTTGTTATTAGTTGGAATGCATAAGTATAGGTAGACAGGCGGCACTGTATCTTATGCTAATTTTATTATTTGTGGAAAACAAAAAAATATAGTGAGGTGAGGACTGAGGATTTGGTTCGGTGAGAAGTGTCGTGCGGTGTACCACAGGAATCGGTTCTCGGGTTGCTCTCTAGAACCACCAACACCACGACAGCCTTTTTAACGTCTCACTGCTGAGCACAGGCCTCCTCTCTCATAGGAGAGAGGTATTTAGAGCTTGGACCCGTCACGCTGCTCCAATGCGGGTTAGCATGTAGAAAATCGGGTGCGATTGGTGCTGCGGGCACAGCTGCGGGGTGCCAAGTTGACATGTAACGTGGACGACACTCTCGTGAGGGCCCGCAGTATCAGCTTCGCGGGTGGCGCGCATCTTCTCGACGGAGGGGGAGTAGTCCAAGTCGCAACTCGCAGTGCCCAGACCCACCTAAGCTTAGTGCCGGCCCGGCCTCGGTGGACTCCTACTCGGATTTCCTAGTATAAACATTGCAAATTCATTTTTTGACCTCATTATTGGCATAACTACGAGTAGGTATGTAATTAACCCACACATACAGGACAGATGATAAAGAATTATTCCTCAAAACAGACTGTTACGTTTTCCTCAAACTAAGCGTTTTAATGGACGCTTCCTTGCTGCGCATCTATTTCCTTGAAGTTATTTTTATCCTGAACCAGAGCATTCCGAATCCAGTATTGTAGCTTTTTACACGTAAGTACCTACTTAGTATAATAGATCAGCAGGCTTATTCTGTAACTTAGTTGCCAACTGAAAATGGTTGCCAACGAAATAGTTCGATATACATTGCTGTTTTAATGTGTGGAAATTAAATCACTGTTTATATTTCACACAGTAAAGCAGCAATGTATATCGCACTAATTCGTTGGCAACTATTTTCAGTTGGTAACTTAGTTACAGAATAACCCTACAGAAGCCCTTTTCGAGCTTTGCCTTAGCAATTCCTCCAGCTACAAGTTCTCAGCAGGTTTACAGCAACAGTTTGATCATAATGTTTTTGTTAGCATGTGTGAGTGCCTGGTTCGTGTGTAGACCGGTCTCATAGACGCGAACCACCTATTCGACTTAAATACGAGCACCTAATTTAAATAAATAATGTAGTCCCGTGCAGTGTTTTACAATTAAAACTGTTGAAGATGACGGAACAGTTAAATTTTTGTTACACATTAAATCATTAGAAAGCAACACCACCGTAACATGGGAGATGAAACGAAAGTAGGCTGTTCGTACACGCTACACACCTATACCTATTCTACATAATCAAATCAACCTACATAGTCAATCTGTCAGGAAAAAAATTCCTCGACTCAACCAAAGTTATGTGCTTATATAACCTTAAATTCTACGTAGGTTAACTATATTATCTAAGTATATATTATATTACTAACGGTCCGCCCCGGCTTCGCCCGTGGTACATAATTATATAGCCTATAGCACTCCAGGATCACGTACATATCCAACAGTGAAAGAATTTTTGAAATCGGTTCAAACAAACAAACTCTTCCGCTTTATTATATTAGTAGGTAGGTATGGACTATATAAAAATCAATCCCTATTTTCCTTGGTCACAGCATCACGCGTGAACGGCTGGACCAATTTCGCTAATTCTTTTTTTGTTGTGTTTGTTATTGTCAGTAGAAGGTTGTTGTGAAATAAAAAATTAAGAAAGTTGAGTCAAACATTTTTGAATCCACGAGGACGAAGTCGCGGGCATCAGTTAGTAATTTATAGTACTTAAGTAGGTACATAGGTAGTATTGACAACTTTAATGCAACAAAGCAATGCTTCTATCATATCAGCAACTTTACTAATTTTTAGATGCCTGAAATATTAATTAATTCCAGTAGTCCATTTTGCATCTATTGACGCAAATGTTCGCAAGTGGAAACATCACCCATGATAGGTAATAGCCGACCCAATCGTAAACAAACAACTTTTCACCTTGTTTTCTAATATTGTTGTTCGATTGCACAGTCAGGTGCACTTTCTGACTGAACTTTCTCCACTTTGCCAGATCTTATAAACGCCCTTTAATAGTTCAGGATGTTTTTTTTTCTAAGCTACGAGTATCTATCTTCTTAAGATAATATATATAACACATCCTAGGTAGATATACCTACTTCAGTTTATGTATTATGTTATACAAGCGGAAACCCGCAACTTCGTTCGCGTGGATATTGGTTTTTCCCGTTTGGTACAATCCCATGGGAATCATTTTGTTTTTCCTAAGCTCCTTTAAGCTAATACCTTGCTAATAACTGTTAAAAGTTCACTGGTGGATGTTTAGGTAGATCAAAATGTAAACATCTGCCAGCGAAAGTCCCATGAAAATCGATCCAGCCTTTTAAAGATTAGATTATTATATTTTTAAAGTATCTCCTTTCTAACAAAAAAGAATGAATGAAATCAGACCACGCGTTAATGAATTACAGCTGAGTACACATTTTAACTTTCTTCCCCACTCCCAGGAGAACCGTGCTGAATTCGGGATAAAAAATATCCTATATGTTACTCCATAGTATAAACTTAAATCATGCCAAGTTTCATTTCAATCCATTCAGTAGTTTTTGCTCGTGGATTTCCTGTTCTCGTTCCCACTCCCTTTTCCAACCTTTTTATACCTATTTTCAAGGAAGTCTGCTATAGTAATCTACCTACAGCTGTAGTTATAGATTTCGGTATTTTCGAAATCCCGTGGAAACTGTGGATTTTTCAGGATAAAAATGTGTTAAGTCAGGGCATAATCTATCTCCATTCAAAATTTCAGCCAAATCGGTTCAGTAGTTGCGGCGTTATAGAGTAACAAACATCCATACATCCACACTTTCACATTTTTATCTACCTAGGATTATTATTTTCGCTTAAAATTTTAAATGAAACATAATTTATTTCGGGGTAAGTATTTATTATAGGGCTACTACCTTCCTACCTACCTGTGACAAAAACGTGTATTAAGTATACTCGAGTATGTATAGCAAATAATATAGCTTATTCTGTCAACAAAATGAGCTTACTTTTGGTTCGTGATATTATGTTTAGCATAACAAGTTTTCCAAGGTTATTATTGGTACAATATGGATGTCTCCCTATTGATCAGACGTGGATACCGGAATCTTAATCAAAATTCATACGGTTATGAATTTATTATTATTTATTGACCAGCAAATTTATACTGTATTTTTATATAAAGTTTATATGATTTATGGCCAGAAAACATACCTAATGAACATAATTATATAATTATCTACTAAGTACTTAGTTAGTTTAAATGTAAACGTACCATAAAATATGAATGGCCTGTCACCTGTATAAAAACTGTGCGGATTGCAGTTTAGCTTGAAATAGTTTTTGTGCAAGGTGATCCTAAGTTTCAAATACCTAAAAGGGTTTTGTCTTGGACTATGTAAAAAATCTGTCCTACTGAAACTGCTACTTTACAGTATGAAGTCTCACTTTGCAGAGCTCCAAAATTTTATAGTTATACTATTGATCGAATCAGAATGACTTCGAAGTAAAATGGACCTAAAATGGCTTATATTAAGGTTTGAGTTCGCCAATACATTCAGCATTCGAAAACAGCCAGCGCCCCAAGCAGAAATGTTGTAAACTGTGGTTGTAAAATAAATATTCGAACTATTGAATTACGACTTGAAAATAAGTCTTTGGGTTAATTTTTCTCCCTGTCTTTCTGCGTTAGTCGTGAGATAGGTGCCTACCTACGAAAACGAGATCCCTCTGAAAATTAAAAATTAGCTTGGTGAAAACGGATAAATTATAGTTTTAAAAATTGTACCTACCTACGCAACAATAAATAGTTTTTTCTGATCAACTATTTAGTTTATGTATATAATATTATATATGTAATTATATATCCCAATGCCACTTATGCTATTCAGGACCTTATGACAAAGGTGTGAGTGTACCTACAGCGGCCCGCTGTAGGTACACTCACACATATGCGCACGTTTGTCACCCAACTGTACTGGTTGGGGGACCGAGCGAGCGTCCGTGAACCGTTGGTGAGTGTGTTTGTGTGAGTGTACCTACAGCGGGCCGTTTGTATGAAGCTTCCTCTCTGTACTTATCTACTCGTGTGCCTAGAACGTGCGAACTGGTGCGAACTAATAGGCCATTGCACTAATTAGGTGACCAATTGTCGAGATAATTGGACTTACTGCTATTCCCACTTGTGTATATAATAGGAAGGAGAATAAATACTTACCTACTATACCTATTTAGGTTGCTACTTACTTTTCGGAATTCTTTTAAATTCGGCTATTGGAATTCTTGTTTACCTACTATTCTTGTTTGCTTCCGCCGATATTTTACCACGGTTTGTTTAGGTAGGTACACTACTCTTCTTTTCCATACAGACAAGCTATGAGTTTTCACAAGCCTGCGTAAAGTAGCTAGGTACCACCTACTTACATAAACTTATTTTTAAATAAGTAAGTAGGTACCTAACTAGGTAGAACTAAGCTTTACGGTTGATTTATTTGTTAATAACAAAAACCATTATTATTTATTGTTATTGTATGACTCAGTTACGACAAAAAAACGAAATATCTCGCGACGGAAGGATGGAAAGGCACAAAGGGAGCTGGAAGATATTATCTGTTTGTTTAAGGAGACGGATGCGGAAAGTTTTCCTATTTTCGTGGCCCGTGAGCTCCATAAACTACCACCCGTGACATTTGACCACATAGATGCGACCCGAGTGTTAAAGGATCTGATCATTCTGCAGGAGGAGATTAAGCTTATCAAATCCAACTATGTTACAAAAGAAATGCTGCAGGTGCATAACGTGGATATGGCTTCACCCAAATGTCAGAGCTCACCGAGTGACCGGTCACCACAGCCGCCACCGGCTAGTTGCTTTAAAAATGTAAATAAACAAAGAGGAGCGTCGAACGCGAACGTCTCCATATGTTTGGATAGTGGGCCGGAAGGACTGCTACACACGGTGAATACTAAAAATACTACTCATTCAGAGCGCGAGGGCGGCGGTACCTCGATTTCGTCACAACCGACGTGTGAGGGTGCGCCACCTGACCGTCAGCCCCTGCGGCCGGTTCCGGAACTGGAGCCGACGAATCGAGGTAGTGATGGAGTTTGTCCTGTGGCTACTATGGCTGACGTGGTCCGAAAGGAGGGAGACTGGATGCAGAGGGAGTCATCGGAGGAGTGGACGGAAGTGAGACGACGAAGGTATAGGAACCGCTTTGAAGGTAAGACTGGAAAGGCCCCTAGTGAGCAGAATTGCAAGTTTAGGGCAGCGGAGTGTAAGGTGCCGTTGTTTATATCGAACGTGCATAAAGATACCACTGAAAAAGATATTATAGACTACATACATAGTAATACGCAGGAAGTAGTTCAGTTACAAAAAATAAATATGAAGATAGATAAAGGTTACAACTCATATAAACTATGGGTGTCTAAAGGCAAAAGGAATCTGTACTTAAATGACACGTTATGGCCGGAGGGTATTTCCTTCCGTAATTTTATATACTTTAGACACAGTATAGCTGCGAATTCGGTTCCTTTACAAACTTAAATGGCCAGTACGACTTACGTAAATAAGGTTATTAGTTATAATTGTAAAAATGTCAAGACTTCTGTCCATGAAATAAGACAACTCTGCCATGAAGTGGATATTATAGCGCTGCAGGAGACTTGGTTGATGCCCTACGATATCTCTTTCTTGGGTCAGATACACGATGACTTTGAATTTCACGGAAAATCAGCTGTTGACATCACATCGGGCATACTGCGCGGCCGGCCGTATGGCGGCGTTGCGGTTCTGTGGCGTAAATCAGTGTTTGATAACGTGTGTATTATCGAATCGAATAATAATCGTATAGCTGCGATAAAAATCTCAAAGAATGGTTGCGAGTATGTAGTGTGCAGTGTATACATGCCTACTGATTGTCTGGAAAATTTAGTTATATTTACGGAGTGTTTAGGTGAGTTAAGTGCTATTATTGAGAATGCAGGGGCGGAACATGCATTTTTACTTGGGGACTTTAATGCCCACCCGACTGGGTGTTTTGGTAAGGAACTTTTATCGTTTTGCACGGAGCAAAAATTGATATGTGCGGATATTGAGCTGCTAGGTATTGACTCGGACACATTTACGTTCATTAGTGATGCTCATAACAACTGTAGGCGGTGGTTAGACCATTGTTTAGTTACGGGAGCGGCTAGAATAACTATTCAGGACATTTCTGTGGAATATGGTGTGCACTCCTCTGACCATTTTCCACTTGTCATTAATTGTAATCTTGGTGCTTTTCGTTACTCAATGCTGACATCGGGTAGAAAAAAAGAGATGAATAAGGTTATATGGGGGTGTAGGGACTTGACTCAAGTGGAGAAGTACACTCAAATTTGTAATGATGAGCTACGTTATATTGATTTTCCTTGTGAAATGATTGAATGTGGTATGACCAATAAGATGTGTCAGTGTGTCGATCATAGGCTACTTATTGATGATATGTACCTAAGAATAGTAAATGTAATGTCAAAGGCTGCGATTGCCACTTATAGGGAAAAAAATTGTAAAAATAAAAAGAAAATAGTGGTAGGATGGAATCGACACGTAGGCGAGGCGCACAGGGAGGCTAAGCGTTGTTTTCATGTATGGGTATATTTTGGCAAGCCCTCCGTGGGTCAGTATTATGATTCTATGGTTAAAAGCAGGAAAATATTTAAATCTAAATTAAAATGGTGTATTAGACACCAAGACGAAATTAAAATGGATATTATTGCTAAAAATCATAAGAACAAAAAGTTTAAAGAATTTTGGAAGTGTACCAGAAGTTTAACGCCAAGGCCCGGCCTGCCTGTGTGTATCGATGGCACTAGTGACACCAAAGACATAGCCAATTTGTTTATGAATCATTTCAGGGTGCAAGCGTTGCCTGTGACGCACGATTATGTAAGTGAGCATACAATGGAGGGACTCGATGCTCAACCTAATCACACCTTGGCCTTTTTTAAAACTGAAGAGGTCAAAAAGATCGTCAAGTATATGACTCGTGGAAAATCGCCAGGACATGATGGGTTGAGTATTGAGCATCTTCAGTATGCTGGTGTGCACTTGCCTAGAGTTTTATGTCTGCTGTATAACATATGCATGGTCCATTCATACTTGCCAAAGGAATTGATGAGGAATGTGGTGGTGCCAGTTGTGAAGGACAGAACGGGGGACGTTACGGATTTGAAAAACTATAGGCCGATTTCTTTAGCTACCATAACAGCCAAGGTACTTGACGGCCTCTTGGATAAACAACTGGATCAATATCTAGACCTACATGATGCACAGTTTGGGTTCAGGGCGGGGCTTTCCACAGAGAGTGCCGTGTTGACCCTAAAGGAGACCGTCAACTATTATACGAGCAGGAAAACACCAGTGTACGCCTGCTTCTTGGATCTCTCAAAAGCGTTTGATCTGGTTTCTTACCCGATACTCTGGGACAAGCTCAGACGCACTGGCATGCCTCAGGAACTCATCGGCATCTTTAGGCACTGGTATGCAAGGCAGGATAACCAGGTAAGGTGGGCGGGGGTATACTCGGACACGTATAGGATGGAATGCGGAGTCAGGCAAGGTGGGCGGAGTTCACCGAAGCTTTTCAGCCTGTACGTGAATGAGCTGATTGAGGGGCTCAGCAGCATGCATGCGGGATGTTCGATTGATAATCAGATGATTAATAACATCAGTTACGCGGATGATATGGTGCTGCTGAGCCCATCGGTCTGTGCGCTGAGAGATTTGCTGCGGGTGTGCGAAGACTATGCTGAAAAGCATGGACTTAAATATAATGTAAAAAAAAGCATGCTCATGGTCTTTGCGGCGGGTAGCATTTCTCCCAGCTATGTACCTCCAGTGAGACTGTACGGTGCAGAGCTGGTTAGGGTGCCCAAGTTCACATACCTGGGACATGTGGTTACAGCAGACATGAAAGATAATTGTGACATTGATAGGGAACGGAGGGCGTTGGCGGTTAGAGGGAATATGATAGCTCGCAGATTTGCACGTTGCACAAAAGAAGTTAAGGTCACTTTGTTCAAGTCCTTTTGTCAGAGCTTCTACACGTGCAGTCTGTGGGTTGACTATACCCAAAAATCTATAAACGCTCTCCGAGTCCAGTATAATAACATCTTCAGAATAATGTTGGGACTGCCTCGGTACTGCAGCGCGTCCGGTATGTTTGCGGATAACTGTGTAGACGGTTTCTTCGCAATCATACGGAAAAGGATCGCCTCAATCAAAAGTAGGTTGGAGAGAAGTCCCAACATTATCCTGAAGGTGATAGCAGACAGACAGGACAGCGCTCTCAAAGCGCACTGGATGTCTGCATTAGTTAATAAGTATATTAATTATATTAACTAACATAGAATAAGTTTCTTACTAACATACATTATATTATAATATAGTTACTAACGTAGGTTATGATGATTACTAACATAATATTGTGGGCCTTTGTTGTCTGAGAAAATAAAGATTATTTATTATTATTATTTATTAGTAATATGATGACCAAATTATTAAATTGCTGATAAATAATAATGCCAGCCAAATTTAAAATATAATATTTCAAACTATTTTAATTAGTTACTTGCCTTAAAGAAAACCTACCATTTAAGTATATTTATGCAATAAAATCAATGCAATTTTAACACAAGTAGATACAAAGAGTCGTCCTATTTACCTAAACTGTTTTCTTGATTTATGGAGCCTATTACGTATCAGTGACAGGCAATTATAAATTATGGACTACATTAACAGAATGGCGTATTACCAGTCAGATAAATAATTATATGCGTTAAGATTAGCTGATGCTGATCTTCCGGAATGTGTCTACGACCTTCAATGTGAAACCAAGCTGACATTATCACTTAATGATATGTCCATGCATATATCAGTGCATTTGTGGGCTTCTCCCAATGCAATCGGAACCAACCGATGCAATTTTTCTGTATGACACATCTAAAAAGAACTCTATATCTAACTACATAAAGGACATAACCGCTTCCAAACTGCAGTCTGTTACAGGGAAGTGAAATCGAAGCTTGATTGGTAGAAATACGAATCTAAGCTGTTCTTTGTAATTAAGGTTGCAGTTATAGTTACACGTAAGTAATTATAAATAGTCAGAGGACGACGCGATTGATAGAGGACAGAAGTCCTCAACGGATAACAGCAAATTATTCACACAAGTCTCAACGATACTAATGATCTGTTTCAGCTACTTAGCTAAGTATCTACAACTTTTGTCTTTGTCACTTGACATGAAGTAAGAACGTAACAAAACATACGTTTAGGCTATCCGACACTTATCAGAAGGCAGAAGGTGGTGAATACCGTAAAACAGGCCGTAAATATCAAAAATTTGTACCTATTTATTTAGTTTACAAAAGCTTCCTGGTCTTTAATGCAGGTTAGGTAATATATCGTCAAGAACTTATGAAAGGGTTTTAAGTACCTACAGGTACAATATTCAAAAGTCTATTTCGACGGCCCCTACGTATAAAGCGACATGTCAAAAAGTGAGGTTTTCAGGAGAGCGTAATTAAGGTTCAAATCGCTCTAGAAATAATTCTATGTATAATTATGTTTTTCTTTTTTCTATAATATTTTATTAACTTTAGGAAGTTTATAATAGTATTTATATTTATTTAATTTTTTTATATTTACCTATCAAAACTGATAGATGACTGTTTCTACACTTACATTCAAATAAAAGCATGTCGGACAAGTCTGAGATAACTCTTTATACTTAGGAAACAAAAAAACGAAGATAGGAAGATGAATTTAATTAAATGTTTCATAAAAACGTGGTATTGCGTTACTTATTTCAAAAGGATTCGTTAAACATCATAAGATCATCATCTATCAATATTAAAAACGCAATAATAGAGACATATCTCTCTATACGCGGTTTCAATTAATTAGGATACGACTGTTTCATGCAATGTAAACAAGTACATGTCTTCAATATAAAATTTATTTGATTAATAAAACGAGGTTTATAATTGAAAATCTAAACATTACTCTATTTTTTAAGTAGAAACTAAATGCTGAAAATCACATTTTTGTCTTAGATTTACAATCAACAATTTTTTTAATTAATTTTGTAAATAATAAGTAATATTTAACAATAATCACAGCTTTGTTCAAACCGATTCATCTTTATTAAGTTTTCTTAAATATTATTTTAAGAATCTTCGTCACTATTAGCCTGTTCTGGCTTTACTATGTGTAAGGTGATTATAGAAATCATGATAATTTTTTCATATACCTAACTCTATCGCGAGAGAAGAGAGAGAATTCATCATTCTAGCTGTATTGCACAAACTAATTAAGTCTTAATATTTTACTTCAGGATAGGGATTGGCTCATTATATACTCGTAACTTCTCTGGTATTAGTTTTTTCTCTTTCTTTTTCCTCCCAATTATCAGTTTCAAATTATTGCTACAATTTAGCTTTCCATAGTTTTCTTCAAAAACATTGCATTTAAATTCAATAACGTCTGGACTCCCCTGCACTTTGACTTTTCTTATCTTATTCCAAGAAATTTTCTCTGAATTTGAATTTTTAATCCAGTTTTCAGTATGTAGCTAATCATTAAAATCCAATATAAAATATTGATCCACCTTTATGACTGCATAAGATGGACCATTCTATTTTAACCACCAGCTCAGTGTATACCATTGATTTGGTATACGTCGCGTGTTTTATTTTTTGCTCTTCGCTCAAAATTAATGCGTGAACGCTGTCTGCCGCGTTCTGAGTGAGGTCTTTTTCCAAAAAACCATGATACACATTAACTTTATTTTTTTACTAACAAACAAATACATAAAAAAATACGACTGCGCAATGCGACCTGCGTAGTTGTCTACGTTGTGGTCCTATAATTGGAAGGTCCCGGGTTAGATTCCCAGCAGAGGCAATTCGGGATTTTATAATTCCTAAATTGTCTCTGGTCTGATCCGGTGGGAGGCTTCTGCCGTAGCTGGTTACCATCCTACCAGCAAAGCCTTTCTGCCAAGCGATTTAACGTTCTCCAGTACGATGCCGTGGAGAAAAATATAGAAACCGATCAGGGTACCTATGCATACTTCTTCCAAGTTAGCTCGCTTTCACCTCAGACTGCATCGTCACTTACCATCAGGTGAGTTTTTCAGTCAAGGGCTAACTTGTAGTTAAACAAAACGTTTAGCGACTGTCTCATCCTATATGTAACACGTAAGTACCTTCTTTTAACCCAGCATCAAAAACTGTAAAATTATAAACTGATCATTTTGTCTAAAGCACACTAATTTCGCCATTTGAAGTTATTTAGTTTTTGGAAGTACCTAAAATCGCTGTGCAAATATCAGACAGTTTTGACTGAGCTTCAATTTAATGTATATTTTTCAATTCCCTGACATGTGTGACTTAATATGCTTTATAGTTTATGTGAAACATTGTTTTTCATTGCGTGACAGAAGTCGCACTGGTCTTTTTCAGGTAGGTACGTAGAAAGCAATATTTCGTTCATTGGTAGGAATATCTTTGTATTGTCTTACATAAATTATATTCAGGTCTGAAAAAATATTTTCGGTTTTATTCAGGTCTATAAAAACCTGAATATACAAGTATACTATACAATATAAATGTCGTAAATTTTATTTTAAAGTCAATTCACTACCTAAATACTGTTTATTTGAGTCTTTACGCTTATGATTACTTTCTACGGTCGCAATATTTTATTGGGGAGTCTCCGGTAAATGACGACAAGTCAGACATGTCCGCGTTTGCCTCGAGTGGCGCGCAATTTGAAACACTGTAGAAAGCGATATGTCTACGACACATATCCTTTGAAATTATTATACATGTTCTCTTATACGATTAGTATATGTAGTGAAATACATCATATATTAAAAAAAATCTTATATAGGTATGAGCGTATGGACAATCTAAAGCAATAAATGCAATAAAAAAAATTTGCCATTTTGGACATGTCGCTTTATACGTAGGGGCCGTCGATTTATATAGACTAAATTCCAACGTTAGATATACTTAGTAGCACACACGTGCAAATCCTAGTTTGATATCTAAGTGGGAGTCGAAATTTTCCATAAGGTTCAATAAATGACAGTCGATATCATCAAAGCTGTCGATATATGTAATTGTTGTTGAAACAAAATTATTATTTAACAGAGCAACTGCAGTGAACACAAAATGTCACTGAAGTTTATTTAAATATCTACAAAGATCTTAGATTTCATGTCATCATTATTATAAAGACTGCGGTTACAGAATTCCTACAGACATACCTACCAAGTTATTGTTAGAATCTTAATCAGATATTACCATTGGAATGTTATGACTAATTGTTCTTAACACAATGCTTTAAATAGCTATATTTTGCATATAAACCACGAACAGTGGTTCGAAACGAAATAAATATGCAATTACTTAACATTGAAAGGCAAACAAACCAGTTCAAGCCGAAAGTACAAATTGTAAAACAGTTAATATTGGATTTAAATAAAATTTCTAAGACCCAGATTTCCTTTATGTCTCGTGTCTGACGAAGACAGACGTAAGTGGGTTGGGAAAGACGGGCAAACTATTACTGGTATAAAATAGCTGTATCTACATGAGGCGTTCACCTGACAGGATGAGTGGAAAATGGCTTCGGAATCGCTGCTTCCAACCGGCACTTCGCGAACGAGGCCGGTAGACTTATTTATAGATAATTCCAATCCGTACCTAGGTAGGTACCTATCGCAAGTAAATCCCAATTTCATAAACCAGCAACAGATAATACGTAATAATAGAACAGTACTATATCACTACATAGTATAAAACAAAGTCGCTTTCTCTGTCCCTATATCCCTATGTCCCTATGTATGCTTATATCTTTAAAACTACGCAACGGATTTTGATGCGGTTTTTGTTAATAGATAGAGTGATTCAAGAGGAAGGTTTATAAGTAGAAAAATTGGACCCGGTAGGTGGCGCTAATAGCGGGCAGGACGACGTCTGCCGGGTCCGCTAGTATTATATAATCAAAAGACAGTAGAGCCATAAAGCCAGTTATATAAAAGTACCAAATTATTATAATGATCGGGTTGATATCGAAATTCTTCGATGAGGGATACAAAAAAGAAAAATAATTCTCAGGTTTCAAGTTAAGTCAAATTAGGTATGATGGACAATTAGTTTTCAATCATCTATTAAGTATTTATTATTAGATATCTTATTTTCGAAATAAATATTATAAAGTTGATGATTAAGTAAATGAAATTTTTGTCTGTTTGTCTGTATGTTTGTGAGCGCATCACGCAAAAACTACTTGGATTGAATGGATTGAAATGAAACTCAGCATGATTTAAGTTCATACTACGGAGTAACATATAGGATACTTTTTATTCCGAAATTCAGCACGGTTCCCTTGGGAGAGGGGATGAAACTCAAATGGGCCGATTTCATTCATTCTTTTTTTATTAGAAAGGAAATACTTTAAAGATTACTGGCTAATCTCTGAAAGGCTGGATCGATTTTGATGGGACTTTGACTGGCGGAAGTTTACATTTTGATCTATCTAAACATTCACCAGTGAACTTTTATCAGTTTTTAGGAAGGTTGAGCTCAAAGGAGCTTAGGAAAAACAATATGATCCTCACGGGATTTTTAAAAAACATCCTCGCGAACGAAGTCGCGGGTATCCGCTTGTTATCCATAAAGGTACTTAAAGTCTCTATTAAAGAGTCTTTAAGCGAACGTAAACCTTGATGGACAATAATTAAGTATTTAGATAAGTCGGGACTCGGAGGTGTTTGTAATTTGCACATTTCATGAAAGGTATCTGTCAAGTGTCAATTGTTATAATATTCTATCCCGCGTTTGATTGAAACCGGGGGACGTAATCCTCTCAGCTATTCCCGACGGTCGTTGATCTAATTGAGCATTTGAGCCGTGCGTGCGTGCTAATGGGCTAATTACGTACATGAGAGGAGAATTGGTGAGTAACGCAGGACGCGCGCGCCCGTGGGAGGCAGACGGCATGGCTCCGCTCACTATTTCGTCGTTGTGTTACAAACTCTACTACCATACCTATCTACTCACTATGCTACACAAATCAAACTGCTCATACTGAAACGATACTTATCCTATTTTGTCCATTTTTCTGTTATGCGAAGTAAGATACCTACCTCCTACCAGTTCACCCATACCAGGTACGTCACCTACGTGACCTACATCATACATGTGTCTCAAAGTGTAAATCAATATAGCAGCCTATCCTAAAAGAGATACCGAATATGTATCTCTTATGATAGCTGCGTTGCTTAGAATATCTTGTTTTTTTTCTAATAATAATATGCTGAATTTTACAAAGGAGGGGCATCTTTACGTACCTAAATATGGGTACATAAAAACCTGAACTAAGCTTTAGACATTCACTTTACACTATACGTGTATCTAACTATTTATTAAATACAACCCAATTATATAAGTAGCATACGAATATCTATACTAGCTGTATCTATTTACGTTATGATTATCATAAATATATTAACTAAATGATTATATTTTGTAAGCACAGTAGGCACTAGACTTCGCAATTGATAAATTTATTGCCACTAAGGTAGATTTATTTACTACAAGCAGAAACCCGCGACTTCGTTCGCATGGATATTGGTTTTTAAACATCCCGTGGGAATCATTTTGTCTTTCTTAAGCTCCTTTGAGCTCATACCTTGCTAAAAACTGTTAAAAGTTCACTGGCGGATGTTTAGGTAGATCAAAATGTAAACATCCGTCAGTGAAAGTCCCGTCAAAATCGATCCAGCCTTTCAGAGGTTAAGTATTTCCTTTCTAACAAAAAAAGAATGAATGAAATCGGACCACGCGTTAATGACTTACAGCTAAGTTTGACTTTCATCCCCTCTCCCAAGGGAACCGTGCTGAATTTCAGGACAAAAAGTATCCTATATGTTACTCCGTAGTATTCAGTAGTTTCATTTCAATCCATTCAGTAGTTTTTGAGTGATGCGCGCACAAACATACAGACAAACGGACAAACAGACAAACAGACAAAAATATCAAAAATAGCTTTTTTACGCTCTATTACTTATCCTTAACATCCCCCAGTTATTATTTTGCAAAAATCTTTAATGTACAGATACGGCAAGTCTATGATTTTATTATATATGTATAGATTGATGATTTACCCTTGATGGGACCGTTAGACCGATTGACTATTTTTCATTAAAAATATCAAATTAATTATTTAGGGAAAATAGTTAAATTAAAATTTTGTTTCCGATCGCTGTGGATATCCCGGGACCATGAAGTCGAGTGTCTCCACGTTTTAGATGAGATATATTAGATAGAATAATTATATTACCTACAAGTGGACACCCGCGACTTCGTTCGCGTAAATATCGGTTTTTAAAAATCCCGCGGGAACTTTTTGTTTTTCTTAAGCTTGCTAAAAACTCTTAAAAGTTCACTAAGTAGATAAAAATGTAAACATCCATCACTGAAAGTTCCATCAAAATCGATCCAGCATTTCAGAGATTACCCGGTAATCTTTAAACTATCTCCTTTCTAACAAAAAAAGAATGAACGAAATCGGAACACGGGTTAATGAATTACAACTAAGTACACATTTTGACTTTCATCCCCTTTCCCAAGGGAACCATGCTGAATTTCGGGATAAAAAGTATCCTATATGTTACTCCGTAGTATGAACTTAAATCATGCCAAGTTTCATTTCAATCCGTTCAGTAGTTTTTGCGTAATGCGCGCACAAACATACAGACAAACAGATAAACAGACAAACAGACAAACAGACAAAAATTTCAAAAATAGCTTTTTTACGTTCTATTACTTATCCCTAACATCCCCCAGTTATTATTTTGCAAAAATATTCAATGTACAGATACGGCAAGTCTACGATTTTATTATATGTATAGCTCGATGATGTATAGAATAGATAGATTTATGACCGTTTTTATATGCCGCTTCTGCTGACAGAAAGTTTGGCTGGCTGGAATGAAGTCGACATTCTGGGCTTATTGGATTAAGTATAGGTACTTACCTACCTAGTAAATTCAAGCCGTTTGAAACCTTTTTAGGATGTATCTCAAAAGGTAAAAAAAGGAACCCTTATAAGATCACTTTCTTGTCCGTCTGTCCGTCTGTCCGTGTGTCACTACCGATTTTCTCAGGAACGGGTGAAGCTAGCAAGTTGATATTTATACCAGATACTAAGGTCCCTATTAGGTGTATAAAAATTAAGGTCCTCAGTCCACACAATAAAAAGATGTGGGCAAATTTAGATTTTCACGAAAACTTGTAAGTACCAAAATTTACCTTAATTTTCAACTTTTTTATTTTTCGGAATTTTTCCTTTACTTGATCTGTAAGACCTTGCTTTTAACCAAAATTGATAAATCTAGGTCAACCGGAAGTACCCTATAGGTTTTGGGTCGAAAACCTAAATGGTAGTTCCAGTTGACCTAGAATTACGAAATTCGACAAAAAGCCAGGTCTTACAGCACAAATAAAGGGAAAATTCCAAAAACTAAAAAAAGTTGGAAATTAAAGGGTGTCCCCATACATACATACTAACTACTGAGCCAATTAAGATAGACCTCTGAGTTGTATGAGCGCTCGTATGAGCGAAATTGTATAATTTAGAGGCCTAGCTTAATTAGCACCTTACCTTTTAAGACAAACTAATGAAAAACTTGGGGGGTAAGGGAGTGCACCTCCATCTCAGCACTCCAATTGTCAACCTCACCTGCACGTGGTGCCCCCTGCTAATCAACAGACGAGGCTCTGACGACCGACAAATGGCGGTATAACCATTTCACATCGGCTAGACTACAAAATGGCAAGGGCCGATGTCGGGCAGCAGCGACATCGGTACAATAGGTAGTCTAGCCCTGCGATCGCCAACCCGCCTGCCCAGCGTGGCGATTAAGGGCATAACCCTTTGCATATGGATTGCACAATAAAGCCACAGCCCCTAGTCCCCGGCGGCCCCGCTATTCCTAGCTCTGGCAGCGGTTACGGTAACGGCGGGGCAGGGGGTGTCAAGAATCTCCGGAAGAGATTCCGCTGCCAACCCCGACGACTGGACCTGGCAACATATAACGCACGCACTTTGAGGACCGACGAAAAGATCATCGAGCTGGAAGAAGCAGTGAGCAAGTTGAATTGGGGTGTCATAGGGTTATCTGAAGTCCGAAGAGAGGGGGAGGACTCGATAACCCTTAAATCCGGCAACTTGCTTTACTACCGGGAGGGCGATCAAAAATCCCAGGGTGGTGTCGGGTTTCTCGTCCACAGGTCCCTCGTTAACAACATTGTGCAAGTCGAAAGTGTGTCGAGCAGGGTAGCGTACCTTATACTCAGAATAACCAAACGGTATTCGCTGAAGGTCATACAGGTCTACGCACCGACATCGACACATACCGACGAGGAAGTAGAGGTCATGTATGAGGACATATCAAAAGCCATGCATGCCTCTAATACCTACTACAGTGTTGTGATGGGGGATTTCAACGCAAGGCTGGGTAAGCGAAGCGGTGTAGAGTTGAAAGTGGGACAATTTGGCTATGGGCGACGGAACCATAGGGGCCAAATGTTGGCCGACTTCATGGAGAAGGAGGGCCTCTTTATGATGAACTCTTTCTTCGAAAAGCGGCCACACAGGAAGTGGACCTGGATGAGCCCCGACGGTTCTACGAGAAATGAGATCGACTTCATCATGTCTACCAAGCGGCATGTATTCAATGATGTCTCTGTGATCAATAGGGTAAAAACCGGCAGCGATCACCGTATGGTACGAGGCACATTGAATCTGAACATAAAGCTCGAAAGGGCCAGACTGATGAAGTCAACGCTCCGACCTTCTCGCGCCCATATCCAGAACCCCGAGAGCTTCCAACTCGAATTGCAAAACCGATTCGCTTGCCTGGCAGATTGCGATTCTGTGGACGAACTAAACAACAGGCTGGTGGAAACTGTCCATGCGGTCGGGTCTAGGTTCTTTAAGACCCACCGTAGAAGTAGAACCAAAAAATTCTCAGACCATACTCTCAATCTCATGGAACAGAGACATGAAATGAGACTGCAGTCTTCAGGAGACGCCCTTGCTTATCGGCGGATTAATAGACAGATCTCTAAATCACAGAAACGCGATCTGCGATACTTTAACACCGAGCGTATCAAAGAAACCATTGAGCGGAACAAAGGCTCAAAGGTGTTCGCGAGAGATCTGTCTATCGGTCAAAGCCAGCTGACGCGACTGAAGACCGACAGCGGTAGTCTCATTTCGTCTAAACCTGAGATTTTGAGAGAGGTTGAGAAGTTCTACGGACAGCTGTACACGTCAACACAGAAGCCTGTTGAAGATTTGGCTAAAGATCCCAGAGCCAAATTGACCCGACACTATACCGAAGATATCCCGGACGTCAGCCTATACGAGATTAGTATGGCTCTCAAACAACTTAAGGACAACAAGGCGCCAGGTGATGACGGAATCACAGCGGAACTCCTGAAAGCAGGTGGAAAACCGGTCCTTAAAGTCTTTCAGCGACTGTTCAATTCCGTCATCGACCAGGGCATAACGCCAGAGGCATGGCACAGAGGCGTGGTGGTTCTTTTCTTCAAAAAGGGCGATAATACCCTGCTGAAGAATTATAGACCCATCTCGCTGCTGAGCCATGTCTATAAGTTGTTCTCGAGAGTCATTACGAATCGTCTCGCTCGTAGGTTCGACGACTTCCAGCCTCCCGAACAGGCCGGGTTCCGAAAAGGCTTCAGCACCATAGACCACATCCATACGCTGCGGCAGGTTATACAGAAGACCGAAGAGTATAACCGGCCACTTTGCTTAGCGTTTGTGGACTATGAGAAAGCCTTTGATTCGGTGGAAACTTGGGCTGTATTGAGATCACTGCAGAGATGCCGGATCGACTATCGGTACATCCAAGCGCTGAAGTGTTTGTACGAAAACGCCACTATGTCAGTCCGTATACAGGATCAGAATACGAGGCCAATCCAATTACAGCGAGGAGTGCGTCAGGGAGATGTTATCTCCCCGAAGCTATTTACCGCTGCATTGGAAGACGTCTTTAAGCTTCTGGACTGGAACGGACTTGGCATCAACATAAACGGCGAGTACATCACTCACCTACGGTTTGCCGATGATATAGTCGTGATGGCAGAGACTCTGGGAGACCTCAATACAATGCTCAACGATCTCAGCAGAGTTTCTCAACAGGTGGGCCTAAAAATGAACATGAGTAAGACGAAGATCATGTCTAACGCTCATGTTCCGCTCCACCCGGTAATCGTTGAGAACTCTGCACTCGAAATTGTAGACGAGTACATATACCTAGGACACACGATTCAGCTAGGTAGGTCCAATTTTGAGAAAGAGATCAACCGCCGAATCCAACTCGGCTGGGCAGCGTTCGGGAAACTTCGAGATGTCTTTTCGTCCAATATCCCTCAGTGTCTGAAGACGAAAGTCTTCGAACAGTGCGTGTTGCCAGTGATGACTTACGGATCTGAGACATGGTCGCTGACAATGGGCCTCATAAGAAGGCTCAGGGTCACTCAGCGGGCGATGGAGAGAGCTATGCTCGGAGTATCCCTGCGGGATCAAATCAGAAATGAGGAGATCCGCAGGAGAACCAGAGTTACCGACATAGCTCATCGAGTCGCAAAGCTGAAGTGGCAATGGGCGGGGCACATTGCTCGAAGAACCGATGGACGTTGGGGTCCCAAGGTGCTTGAATGGCGACCTCGCACCAGTAAACGCAGCGCAGGTAGACCCCCCACTCGTTGGACAGACGATCTCAAGCGAGTCGCTGGCAGCCGCTGGAATCAGGCGGCACAAGATCGTGTGCTGTGGCGATCCTTGCAAGAGACCTATGTCCAGCAGTGGACGTCCATTGGTTGAAACGAATGAAAAACAGATTGTACTTATACTTTTGGAGTACGGAACCCTCGGTGCGCGAGTCTGACTCGCACTTGACCGGTTTTTTTTAGTTTAATATATCAATAGTTGCGGCATTATAGAGTAACAAACATACACACATACATACACACAAACTTTCGCCTTTATAATACTAGTGTGATTCAAAATAGGATAGAAGTGATTTAAATGTCGATGGGATAACTTCATGCCTGCCGTGTATTTTATGGAAATTACGAATACTTCAGAACAGAATTTCTCTTTAAGTACTTTATTATGATACACACAGTGTAGACCAGAGTAATTCCCTTCAAAAATAATAAAAAGTAAAGAAAAATCACAGTAGGATGAAACCCATTGGAAAAGGAGGAGAATATAATAAGAATTAAAGGAAAAATAATTTACGGGCGATCTGAGCTAGGGAAAAAAAATTGGGGGAGTTTTAAGGGTAAAAAACGGTTTATCTTGATTTCCAATAAAACTACAAGTCCTATGGAAAAAAGTCCAATGGCAAAGTTGTAGATAATAAAAAGATCAACAACTTTTGTATATTCACTTTTTTCATTTAACCTCAAAATGTATGTGAAAAACTCAAAAAACCATGTTTTTGGTTTTTTATTATTATCTTTTACAAAAACATTTTTTTTTTCACGAAATTTGGTGAAAACTTACCTTTTTATATCCCAAATACGCTGTAATTTATTTGATTTGAAATGTTTATTATTTCTCCTTATTTTGACTTAATATCGCAAAAGCACTCCAATTTTCAATCGAAAAATCATCCGTCAAAATGTCATCTTTTTTCAAAAAGTAGGTGTGCTTTCTGTTCGCTGAAATCTCTACTTTCCGATGGTGTTAAAAAAAATATATATTTCTATAGTAAATGTTTTCAGAAAATGCAAAAAATCGAAAAACCAGAATTCGAAATTTATTTTAATCATTATATATACAATTTCATCAAAAATGTGACTGCTGCAATTTTTTTCAATTAAAAATTTGATTTATTAAATGATAATTACATTTGTGTCATAGAAAACTCATAATATATAAAAATAAATGTAAATCGTACTATATTGAATTTATATACTTTAATTTGATTACGCTATATAGTCATTACAATGTTTTTAAATGCATTAATCTTGTTATTCATAAATACTTTATCTTTAATAAAATAGAATAGAAATGTTTTTTATTCAAATAAACTTTTACAAGTTTTACAAGTTTACTTTCGAATAGTCAATTGAATCTACCATTGGTTCGGAATGCCATTCCAACCGAGAAGAACCGGTAAGAAACTTTTGAAGAAAGAAGAAAGAAACCGGCGATTGCTCTTTTTGAAATTAATAATATCAATATAACAATTTTATGTTGAGTACATGATTGAATTGCCGTCTCGCGCATTGATGGAACGAGTCAAAACCACACTTTTTATCATTTATATAATCTTCAATTGAGAAAATACTTTTAATAGAGTTCTTAAACTTGTGTAAAGGCAAGTCTAAGATTGCTTGTGGATTTTTTTATAGAACATTACGCCCATTCCCACAAACGACTTTCGGACCTTTTTGAGGCGTAACTGAGGAATCACGAGCCTATTTCTATTTCGTAATTGCCTGTCGTGTAATTCGCAATTTTTATTGTAACTGTGAATGTTTTTGTTATATTTATATTGTTAATTTAAAAAAGAGCAATCGCCGAGTTTCTTACTGGTTCTTCTCGGTTGGAATGGCATTCCGAACCAGTGGTAGATTCAATTGACTATTCGAAAGTAAACTTGTAAAACTTGTAAAAGTTTATTTGAATAAAAAACATTTCTATACTATTCTATTAAAGATAAAGTATTTATGAATAACAAGATTAATGCATTTAAAAACATTGTAATGACTATATAGCGTAATCAAAATAAAGTATCTAAATTCAATATAGTACGATTTACATTTATTTTTATATATTATGAGTTTTCTATGACACAAATGTAATTAGCATTTAATAAATCAAATTTTTAATTGAAAAAAATTGCAGCAGTCACATTTTTGATGAAATTGTATATAATGATTAAAATAAATTTCGAATTCTGGTTTTTCGATTTTTTGCATTTTCTGAAAACATTTACTATAGTAATATATTTTTTTTTTAACACCATCGGAAAGTAGAGATTTCAACGAACAGAAAGCACACCTACTTTTTGAAAAAAGCTGACATTTTGACGGATGATTTTTCGATTGAAAATTAGGGTGCTTTTTTGATTTTAAGTCAAAATAAAGAGAAATAATAAACATTTCAAATCAAATAAATTACAGTGTATTTGGGATATGAAAAGGTAAGTTTTCACCAAATTTCGTGAAAAAAAAAAATTGTTTTTATAAAAGATAATAATAAAAAACTAAAAACATGGTTTTTTGAGTTTTTCACATACATTTTGAGGTTAAGTGAAAAAAGTGTAAATACAAAAGTTGTTGATCTTTTTATTACCTACAACTTTGCCATTGGACTTTTTTCCATAGGACTTGTAGTTTTGTCGGAAATCAAGATAAACCGTTTTTTACCCTTAAAACTCCCCCCATTTTTTTTCCCTAGCTCAGATCGCCCGTAAATTATTTTTCCTTTAATTCTTATTATATTCTCCTCCATTTCCAATGGGTTTCATCCTACTGTGATTTTTCTTTGTTTCAAAAATTATCGACACTGGGCTAGTGGTGGTTGTTCTGTTTTAAATACAATCTTTTAAACTAAATTGACAATAATCCAATGCTATCCATTTCAGTCAGTGAAATTTTATGTGTCATTTATACATTTATGAAGCATAGGTCTCAGCTATAAGTAGTATTATTTTTAGTGAATTTTATTTCAGAGATTGTACAACAGAATAAGAACCACTGACTGTTTCAATTTAGTGCTCTAACCTCTAATACAAAAATATAAGAAATCGATTGTACATACATATATGTACATACATATATATTTCATGTGAGTTAAAAACAATAGTACATAAGTATGCATATAATTATGTATAGTATGAATAAGTATACATATAGTTAAGTAGCCAAAAATAAAATCATTACCTAGTCATATCATTATCTGACCGCAATCGTCATCTGCAGCAATGACGCAGCAGATATTGACTTGGTAATAAGTGACCAAAACTCTATAACCTCAAGAAAAACTGGTATAAAATTCCGAGCGACTTCTAACTTTCGCTGGCGTATAACGGATCAAGAGACACGCGCCGAAAAATAAAATCGGCCAGCTGCGAGTCAGACTGGCGCACCGAGGGTTCCGTATATAGGATTGGAAGAACGAATATTACCTTGGAAGGTTACACAATAAATAATATATTTCGATAAATTATAATATAAAAAAGAAAAAACTTGACCTAGTAACCCAACTTTAAAATTTCGAGCATTTATGCCAGGCTCTTTTCAAATTATCTAAAGTTGAATAAGCATTAGGTACTTGTGCCTATTCCAAATTCAAATGCATAGCATTAGTATTAGTATAGTTACTGAAATAAAAAGTAACAAACGGACGGACAGACGGACGTAGTAGCACTGTAGCACCTTATGAATGGTAAAACCATTTTGGGCACGGTACCCTAATAAAAAAACAAGAACAACAGTTCTTTATTCGCGCGTAACGGCTTCGGTAGCCAGCTATAAGAACGATAAGCCATCTTAGCAATTTTAATTTAATGGATGCAGCATTTTGACAACTTAGCATTGATTTTATTAAAGCACTAGCGCCACACGGCGACTTTATCTGACTGGATCACTTATTGTGTCTCCGGCGGAACTGTCTTTAGCTTTTCTTCTTGAAGAGTTACCTAAATTTTGAAGGTCGTTCCAAAACAATAATTAGTTTGTACTGTTGTTACTTAGTTGTAGTATTTTTATGTAAAATTTAATTATTTATTATAACTCTAGTAAGTATGTGTTTTTTTTTTGTGGCATTCCATCGAAAGTTCGATAATATGCATATTGCATGCACAATGCAAAGCAGCAACATTATAAATGTAGAGATTTACAAGTGCGATTACTGTGAAGGTGTTATATATCTATATCTTTATTTTATCATCAAGATCCATTAAAGGTAAAATTAGTCGTAAATATTTCAAAAGTTTATGTAGGGTACATATTAATAAGATACTTTTTATGGGTTATGTAAATTAATGTACGGTATCTTTCTACCTCGAATAATGTCTAGTGGATTTACATCTAGTAGGCAAAGAATGTAATTCTGTTAGGTAGTTACTGCGTAAAGAATACCTACTCACTCCTAATCATAATAATTATTAATCAATCGCTAATCATTGCTATCAGTCACCCGCAACGTAGAAGTACGTCTAGCAGTATTATGTACGTATATCGTTGTCCTTGTCTCGCTCGATTTACTTATAACGTTGTCCGTGTCAGTAGTAGTATTAATATATATATAGCTGTTCGTTCTGATTCACTGACTCATTCATCGCCTCTCCTGAACAATTTTGTATGAAATTTTTTTTTTTCAATAATGGTGTCGTATAGAGGATAAAAATTCATTAAGAGGAAAAATATGGAGAGAGCTGATGATTGAAGATTTCAGAGACGAGGGAATGGCATGCTTAAGCTATTGAAGATAGGTGGGGGGTGCTCGACCAAATGTCACTTGAAACGTCATCCAATTGGCAATGAGTTGAAAAAAAATTCAAAATGGCGAAAAAAAGATGGCCGCTATACAAATTTCGTCGGCGTCCAACTCGGAGGGTATAAAAGATGGAAAAGTGGTTTCTTCGCAAAAGATGATCAGGATCAGAAGATCTACTCGATGCATAGAAAAAAAAATTCAAAATGGCGGAATTTATTTTTCCATAGAAAATGTATGGCGAATATTGAAGAGACTACAAGTTGTGAACTATCCAAGGCTTTGATGAGGTTCTTTGGAGAACTCTCAAAGAAAAATATGGGAAGACATGATGATTGAGGGTTTGGAAGATGGTTGAGGAGCCCGGGCAGGGTATTGTAGATAGGTGGGAGGTGCTCAAACAAAAATTACTCAAAACCTCATCCAGTTGGCACGGCGAAAAAAAAATACCAAAATGGCGGATTCAAGATGGTGGCTATACAAATTTCGTCGGTGTTTATCTCACCAAGTATACAAGATGGAAGAGTGGTTTCTTGGAAAAAGATGATCAATACCTAAAGATCTATTTGATGAGCAGAATGATTCGAAGAAAAAATATGGAGAGTGATAATGATCGAGGATTAGGAATTTGGGAAAGATAAGTGGAGGCTCCTCAAACCAAAATACCCGAAAGCAAAACCTCGCGGTCCGCTTGCGGGCCGCGCACCCACGCGCCCTACTAGTCACTTATATGAAGTGTCGGGGTTGCGGTCTTTTACGACAGAAACAGATACAATTTTTAGGCAATAGGTACACCTAAAAGAATCTATATAGATAAAGAGCGGATATCACAGAAATGTTTTGACTTTTGAGCTCTAGTATTTTACTAGACTTGAAATTTCCAATTTGGCAAGCTTAACAGATTTTTAGTTTTAAGTTTTCACATACTAAGGGCTCGATTCACCACCTTCTGATAAGTGTCGGATAGCTTATTCACAACTTTTGTCTTTGTCACTTGACATAAAGTAAGAAAGTGACAAAACTTAGATACGGCCGACACTTATCAGAAGGTGGTACATATTTTAAGTATTAGGATGTTGGTATACCTGTGTAGTTTGTCATTTAATCTTGTTAGACTCACACACTCTCCGAAACATAATAGCCTGTAATAGACAGGTAAACCTTGCATCGATCATGTTAACTGAGCAGTTTCGCCTTGGCTATAAATAAAATATAATAGATATCTATATGTTACAGCCAAAGTAATAAATAAGGATATTATGTATACTATCCAGCCATTATAAATATTATCAACTCAATTTGGATAAAGTAATAATTGACACAGAATTATTAAAATTATCTAGCTATTATAAATAATATTCAGCTATTTTATATAATATCTTGGAAGACTTGGATAAAGTAACAAAACAAGGACTTATGTTTAACTGATCACCAGATATTGCAAAATATAACGTCATATAAACAGTTTATACCACCCAAAAACATAGTTACTTCTGCAACAGCTTCGGCGCTAGGGGAAGTGCAGCCCCATCGCCCAGGTTGTGTAGCAAAGCCCAGGCGCCCACGCTCACCACCGCAGCTTCGGCTTGCTGGTCGCCTTCGGCGACCTGCCTCATCCGCTACGGCTCGCGCGGGTGCCTGCGATTTTCTACGGCGGGCGGAGGCGCGTATTTACATAATATACATAGCCAGAATGCACCCATAGGATTCTGCTTATGTATACATTGTAATGCAGTTTTCAAATTTTGTACTACAAAGTATACACGAATTTTGCGTACTACTAGTATATATTTTGTAACGTGGACGCGCGCGTGCATCGTTCCAATATATACAAGGCCAAAACGCAACCATAGGATTTTTTTTTTCAAAATTAATTAGGTAACTGTTTGAACTTAACCGACTTATTGCTTTGGGTTGGGGTGCTCAGATTTCGTTTTGGACCACATTCTACCTAGGATCCAATAGAACCTAAGTGCCCGGCCTGCGGCCGGGCACCTCAATATTTATGTTCTAACCTAACCTAACCTAACCTAGCTTCTGTAAGTGACACGCATCCACTAGTTCATTAATAATACTTATTTTCGTGAGGTACTTATCTTCTGAGGTGTCTCCGGAGAAATTACAACAGCTATGCATATAATATTTCTATCATCAGCTTTGGCACGGTCTACATCAGGAATTTTAGGCTAGGTTACTGGTTAGGTTAGGATAGGGTAGTTTAGATTACGAGATCGTGGTGATCACGCCACACCACAAAGGAATGAGATGCGGGAGGGGAAGCAAGGCGGGCCGTATTTATCATTTTGACCAGCGTTCATCTGCTATTATGAATAATGTCTGGTTTGACATGATATTATGAATAATATCTGGACAATTTAGATATTATTTATAATTGCCAGTCATTATGAATAAAAGCTAATAAATTACTTTGGCTGTAACATATACATATAATAAAATCGTAGACTTGCCGTATCTGTACATTAAAGATTTTTGCAAAATAATAACTGGGGGGTCTTAGGGATAAGTAATAGAACGTAAAAAAGCTATTTTTGAAATTTTTGTCTGTTTGTCTGTATGTTTGTGCGCGCATCACGCAAAAACTACTGAATGGATTGAAATGAAACTTGGTATGATTTAAGTTCATACTACGGAGTAACATATAGGATACTTTTTATCCCGAAATTCAGCACGGTTCCCTTGGGAGAGGGGATGAAAGTTAAAATGTATACTTAGCTGTAATTCATTAACGCGTGGTCCGATTTCATTCATTCTTTTTTTGTTAGAAAGGTGATACTTTAAAGATTACCAGCTAATCTCAAAAAGGCTGGATCGATTTTGATGGAACTTTTACTGGCGGATGTTTACATTTTGATCTACTTAAACATCCGCCAGTGAACTTTTAACAGTTTTTAGCAAGGTATGAGCTCAAAGGAGCTTAGGAAAATAAAATGATTCCCACGGGATTTTTAAAAACCAATATCCACGCGAACGAAGTCGCGGGTGTCCGCTTGTTTATTAATAAAGCTGTATGCTTAGTCTCAGTTTACGCAGCTCGAAAACTTTGCTAAATACTACTGATCGAAACACAATTACTTCAGCGTAAAATGGACCTAAACTGGCTTAATTTAAGGTTTGAGTTCGCCTATACATTCAGCATTCCTTTACAGCCAGCGCCCCAAGCAGAAATGTTGTAAAATAAATATTCAAAGTACCTATTGAATTACGACTTTAAAATAAGAGCCTTTGGGTTCATTTTGCATTACATATTACAGTTTTTCGATACGTACCTAGTATTTGGTAAAGCTTTGGAGGTGCGCAAACTCAGAATAGGTACCTACCTATAAAAGTACAGATAGATCTCCATTTTTACTGGCTTGAATAAAGTTTTCATGTACATGTATGTCTGAGTATGTTACCTGCTGGGTTATTCTGTAACTTAGTTAGCAACTGAAAATAGTTGCCAACGAATTAGTTTGATATACATTGCTGCTTTGCTGTGGGAAATATAAAGTGTTTTCATAATTTTACACAGTAAAGCAGCAATGTAATTATTGAACTAATTCGTTGGCAACTATTTTCAGTTGCTAACTAAGTTACAGAATAACCCCCCTGAGCTGTGTATTTCCTTGGGTCGCGATCCGAGAACCTGTAGGGAATTTAGAGGAGTTTTAAAGTGGTTCTGCGTTGACCACCTATCTACCTGTTTGTGGTAATAAAGACCAGCCAGCCACACCGCAGTGGATTCACGTGTTATGGTATCTACATAATATTTTTAACCCCCGACGCAAAAAGAGTATTATAAGTTTCGCCGCTATGTATGCCTGTTTGTGTGTCTGTCTGTGGCGCGTTAGCTCTTAAACAGGTGAACCGATTTAAATGCGGTTTTTAGGGTTCCGTACCCGAAGGGTAAAAAACGGAGCCCTATTAATGTCACTCGGCTGTCTGTCTGTCTGTCTGTCTGTCTGTCTGTCTGTCCGTCTGTCCGCCGGTCACAGGTCTCTAGCTCGCAGACGAAATGAGTTACAAACCTGAAATTTTGGTATTTAGTGTAAAACGTTAACCCAAAATTAAATATTGAATTAGAAATTGAATTAAATTATTTTTCAGGGGGGCTCCCATACATGAAAAAGGAGCCGGAAAAAAAAATTTTTTCTTTACCCTAGCTTGTGGGGTATCATTGTTTAGAGCTCATTAAGTAGAGTACAAATATATATTTTTTTAATTTTTATCTCAAAAAATAAGGGAATGGGAGGCCATCAAAGTTGTCAGTTTTAGACCATTTTTGTGACGGGGGCTATCTCAAAAACTAAACTAGTTGGGAATATGATATTTCAGTATATTATGTATTATATGCTCTATTTAAACAACAAATACTGAAAACAACGATTTATTAAATAGTTTATAAGCTGTGACCAAAATAAACGAACATTTTTTTGGGTTTTTCTTTCACGGTTTGTTGCGATGTCTAGCTCGGAAATTAAATATTTCTTAGACCCAAAATATTATATTGTTCATAATTATGTACGGAACCCTGAAAGAGCGAGGCCCGACTCGCACTTGGCTGATTTTTTTTTGTTTACTAAACTATATCAATAATATCCATATTTTTCCTATTGTAGTCTTTGAAATAGCTAACATAATAGCTAACTTTTAACTGTTCATTTAGAAGGAATAGTAGATTGTATCATAAGGGAGCAAAATAATATTTTTACGGCGAGGGCGCTTTTTTGAATCCAGAGCGAAGTGAGGGATTGTATAGTAGAATCCCGAGCGTAGCGAGGGATTCTTTAGTACAATCCTGAACGTAGCGAGGGATTCAAAGTATGTCGCCCGAGCCAAAAATATATTGCGCCCGAGTGATACACTCTACTTTTCATCACCCTCTAAGTATGAGGAAATAAAAGGCGCCTCATATTTTTAACCCCCGCCGCAAAAACGACGGGGTGTTATAAGTTTGACGTCTGTGTGTGTGTGTGTGTATGTCTGTCTATTCCCCCATAGCTCTCAAACGGATGGACCGATTTGAATGCGGTTTTTTTGTTTGAAAGGTGAATTAGTCGGGAGTGTTTTTAGCTATGTTTGTTTGATTAAAATCGGTCCAAGATGGCCGCCACCACAAAATGGCGGATTAATAATACAAGTATAAATTAAAAATTTAAGAAACCCCCGACATTCGCCATTTTGTGATGGCGGCCATCTTGGATTTGCATAGTGTTATTCTACTAGTCAAGACCTTTCATTTGATACCCATATTGAGGGAGTTGTGAAAAAATATGTAATCCGCGATTTTGTGGCGGCGGCCATCTTGGACCAATTTTCATCGAACATAGCTAAGAACACTCCCGACTAATTCACCTTCCAAACAAAAAAAACCGCATTCATATCCGTTCAACCGTTTGAGCGCTATGGGGGAACAGACAGACACACACACATACACACACAAACGTAAAAATGAAAGGTCTTGATGACAAGACCTTTAATTTGATACCCATATTGAGGGAGTTGTGAAAAAATATGTAATCCGCCATTTTGTGGCGGCGGCCATCTTGGACCAATTTTCATAAAACATAACTAAGAATACTCCCGACTAATTCACATTTCAAACAAAAAAAACCGCATTCAAATCGGTTCAACCGTTTGAGCGCTACGGGGGAACAGACAGACACAGACGCACATACATACACAGACGTCAAACTTGTAACAACAATCGATACTATCGTTCGCGCCTAGCCCGGTGGGACCACGGGCCCTTCATCTTCAATAAGTGCGCGTAAAAGATCTTTTAGGCGCACTTATAAATAAGTGCGATTAAAAGATCTTTTACGCGCACTTATAAAAATGCGCCGAAAATACCACCTTTGGGTGCACATAAAGGCGAACCAAGTCGTCCTTTTCGAATAGATGGGATGAAATAGTACTTACATGCCTATAGCTAACTTTATTTTCGGAGATTCAATAGTAACTAAGTAGGTACTATAATCTCATAATTTTTTCTAGCTTATCTTAACATCCGATATTCCAGGGTCTGCTTAATATTCCATTTGGTAGTTGACAGATTAGCAGTTTCTACTGCGAGCGATTGCCTATCTGACCTCTGCTCAGTTGTTGAAACGAGTTGTTGGAATATTATCATTATTTATGTTTGCAAATTCAGATTTTAAAAAACTGCTACTAATTAGTTATAAGTAGGTACCTACCTATTACTGTTTTTTTCCATTTTTATTAATTTTAATATAGCTATACGTTTTTGTTTAAAAAAATATTTAGATCGTTAAGAAAATAGTTTTTATAAGCAAAATCACTATGTCTTGTCAAAATAAACCGTAAACAATTTTTCAAATAATAAATAATTATTAACTATGTAGTTACTTAGCATACCTACACAGTACACAGTACCTAATAGTTAGTATTCTCTAAACATGGCTATGGCATATGGCAAATACATAAATAAATATTAATCAATTCACCACTGTAACGTTTATATCAGAATGATCAATTTAAAGTTTCTAGGCAAATTATCATCAACTCAATTATCATTCATCTAGATGGTGCGGTAAAAAAGCGACGCTTTTATTATTAAGATTTTGTTCAATAAAAAACTTAGGCTTAGATAGGTATATATTTTTTCTGTACCATCTGTTCGGAGCACGTGCGTTGATATAATCAAAATAAAATCCCTCGCCACCTGAGCGGTGCTTCCTACCATTGTTACAAGAAACATTCATCGTTCTGGCTGACCGTGCATGTGCGTAACCATTTTCCTACCAATATTTACTTTCATTTCTACTCTTCGTTATCTTAGTCGTATGTAACTTATTTTTATTTCATCTTGTAATTTTATTTTACATATTTTTATTTTTCGTTTAATTAGGAGATCACCAATCTCCTAGTATTTTAGACGATACAAATTAATTTTCCAAAGGGCCGTGTCTCGAAAGAAAATCCTAAATATAATTTTTCACCTCACTAGCTCAAAAAGGGCGCCTTTGCTGGCCAAAACCAGTGAGCAAAAGTCGTTTATGCTAACTCAGTGGGAAAAAGTGTTTTGAATTTAGAACGCTTTGGATTGCCATTTCTTCAATTCACTGTCTCAAGAAAAGTTCGGTTTGTATCAAATAGTGTATGTATAGTAGCCCCAACATTATATTTCATCAAAATTTTCTATTAGGTAACTATATTATTTAAACTATTGAGTTTTTCTTAAAATGTGTTTTAGAATTTGTAATTCTGTAAAACAACATGAAACTTAAACGATTTAAGGAGAAAAAGATTGAAAGAGAAAATAATAAGTAATTTTTTTTTCTTGAATTACGCAATTCCGAACGCAGACTAAAGAGTAATAAAAAAAAATGGCGGGGAAAAAGTTATTTGTTAAAAAAGAGTCCCGACTGGCACTTCGCTGATTTTTAAGTTAAGCATATTAACGTTAGGTACGTAATCTGTACCCGTGTGGGGTTGCTGGTCCCCCATCGGGCGCGTCCCCCCGGTGGCGGATGGGGGAACGCCTCCCAGATATGGGAGGTACCGGGGAAACCCGGCGCGGACCAAAACCAGCAGGGGGTTGCCGCTTGGAGGATCCTGGTACTTCTCTGTTCATCAGAGTGGACTGTGGAGACTCCGGGCGGCGACAATTGGGGGGGAGGCTTTCGGGCCGTGAGGAAGAAAACCTCGTTAAAAAATTACAGGAGGGGGTGGCAACGCCCTGCGCGGCGGGTCCGCCGGTCTTTGGCCGGTGGGCGCTGGCTTCGGCCACCGTCGGGCAACCCGTAATCCGCACTGAGCGGAACCGGGGGCCCCACGCACTGAGCGAGGGGCCGCGAGGAAGAAAACCTCTATAAAAAATTACACGAGGGGTGAACCTCTTGAGGGTCGCCTGCGGGTGTGGCCCTCTTGAGGGTTGCCTCTAGCGAGGAACTCCGGGTGATGGAATGGCGTATCCGTCGCCCGTTGAGACGCCTCGGGTCGGGAGGCGCACCATTATGTTCCTGGTGCGCCTCAGACGGTGTTAGGGGGCCTTTAGGTCCCCCGGTGGAGGGTCTGCCTCGGCGGACGGCGCCGGCTGGGTCGCGGATGATTGCGCAAGTGTACCCGTAACCCAGCCACCAGGCGACACGGAGGAACATCGCTGGGTTTTAGTGGGTATTATAAATCGGGGCCGTCATGCCCCGTCGAGTCCCACACTACCTTTCGGAAGCATTGCAGTCCGCTGTAAGGCTTCCGGAGGGTGTGCGTAAATGCATTTCCCAGCGTCAAAAAAAAAAAAAAAAAAAAAAAGGTACGTAATCTGAATGTAAAAAATCCTTTATGTTTTAATAAATATTTTTCTTACTTACTTAGATACATCTTGTATTTTTCGCTATCGAGGTGAAAAGTTGTATATGTATCACACGATAGATAGCAAACTTTTTGTTTCTTGTGCCTTTGAATCCCTCACTACACTCAGGATTCTAAATAAGATAATAATAATCCTTCGCTCGCTCGGGATTCAAACTAGGCACTCGCAACAAAAAATAACTTTGCTATCTTGTTGAACAAATAACTATTGTTCTGAACGGGTAATAAGTAGTCTAGCATGTATTAGTTCATACAAAAGTACCTACTACACCTACTTTTCTAAGGATCTTTGACCGTACCCCGTCCAGGACAATTGTCATATATATCACTGCCCATTAGGTACATATATTGATCAATAGGTGAACAAACAGGTCCTATTCAAAGTTTGTAAGTTGTAATAACTAATAACCTATGTATTTTACGCAAAGGATTTTCAACAGATGAGAATGTACCTAATGCGGCCGAGTCGCAAACATTATAATGATGATGAATGATAAAACAATATATATGTATCTTCTATTTACAAAATTTCTTTAACAAGTTTATACGTTATATACGTTACAAAATTATACGTTATACCTCCGTATTGGACACATTAATTTATGGTCTAAGATCCCGCTATACAACGACCTTCACCGAGATGTTATTTGATGAAACCTATATTGTATTTAATTTAACATGTCATTAAATGTATTGCATATGGGTTGCCTAACAAATTTCAGTCCAGGATAAGATTAATTAATAAATAAATAATTTTTTTTTTTTTTAACATTTTACCGGTTTGATTCTTATTAGACAAATTCTATACCAATCGAAAGTATGATGCCCATAGAATATGCAAACGTTAGGTTGGTTATTCTTTTCCGGTCACAACTCTCGGGTAGCCAGGTGTAAACAGGTAAATCGATACTAGCATTTTGCACCGGTCTGATTATTATTGAATTAAAATTAAATGAAAATAAAGATGATTTCATTATGAATTTGTCTAATAATCAAACCAGTGAAATGTTTAAAAAAACATTTTTTTTTCAATTATTAATTAATCATATCCTGGACTGGAATTTGTTAGGCAAACCATATGCAATATATTTATTGACGTATTAAATTAAATATAAAATACGTTTCATCAAATAAGCATCTCGGTGAAGGTCGTTGTATGGCGGGATCCTATACTATTATATGTGTATCAGTTTAAACGGTTCAGTCATGGGGATGAAACTGTCATACAAATTTGAAGTCGAAAATTTTTAAATAAACGAGTGACCTCTAGCGTCCGGGGTGGTACAACTTTCAAGAAATTGTTTAAATGTGAAACTAGATGGCAGGATGTTCGCCTGATGCTTATCTAATCCGTCACTTGTCAAAGTTCAATTAAATCAAGTGTCAAAAACTGAAGTTTTACAAACTTTTTCAACGGTTATTTGTAGTGTATTATTTATTAGTTTTCTCATTTTCTTTGTTTTATAAATAGTGGTTTTTGTTTATAACGATGACTTGGACTGTTAATGGACTCTGTGATTTCTTCTCCAAACGATTTTACCCGACTTTGCAAATTGATTTCTGTTTCCTGATATATACGACATACCTGGCATCTATTTTAGGTTTCTTGACAAAATGCCTAAAAAATCGGAACTTGGGAACTATTGGAACGGAATTTTATTTTGGGTGTACTGTTGATGGTAAGTTTGTTTGTATAAATTTTATACTATTTTATGTAGGTACTTAAATCCCACGTAAAAATCCAATGTTATCCCTATCATCCAAGATTGTGACCAATTCTTCATTTTTTCAGGTACATTGCATAGATTTCCTAAATGGTAGTATACCCACAAGGAAAAGTTTGAATCTTGGAAGAGTGTGTTAAGTTTAACAACTCAGAGATATAAAAATATATTGTATATTTGATATCTTGTCTAAATGTAAAGCGCATTTTTCTAAACTTAAACGTCTAAATGTAAAGCGCATTTTTCTAAACTTAAACTATTCATTATTTCATTGACTATTAAACTAATACTTACTTCACAGTTACATCAACTGTAATGTATGGGGGTAAACAAAATATTAAAAGGTAAAATAACAATGTTAAAAAAAATGATTTAATAAAAGAACATGCTTATATGTATTATAACATTCATACAAAATATAAAACAAAATAAATACTTTGTGTTTCATTTTTACTATTTTCAATTAAAAAACAAATAAATAATCCGTTTTAAATTTAGAGTTATTTTCCAAAATATATTTAAAGGAAAATCGATCTAAATTTTAAAACGGATTATTTATTTACCCTGAATATTAATTATTTATAAGCCGAGCCCCCAAGGTCGACATGTACGAAAAGCGCCATCTATCGGTCTATTTGGTATCTAAATGTGGTTTCAATACTAACGCCATCTTTAGACGGTGGAGGAAAAACTTTTAAATACATCTCAACGTTTCGCATCTATAGTAGGTAGTAGTGTATTATCTATGGGTTCAGTAGATTCGGAGCAATTTGGCTGTGACAGACGTACAGTTTGACACGAATGTCGAGTGATCCTATAAGAGTTCTGTTTTTCATTCGGATGTATGGAAATAGCCATAGGTAGGTAGGTAGATAAGTAATTATTTTATCAATGAATTAAAAACACTCGACACACAAGAAATAGGATTAAAAACAATTAAGTATTGTACGTGTGTACCATTACCTATCTACAAAACGTGAAAAAGTTTACAACGAAAGAATTAAATTAACGGAAATACTTAGTTACTTTGTTATTGATTAACGTAACTTTTGTGGTGCCTTATCGTCGTCGGTAGACTGTGACTAATAGTTTGGGAAATTAACAGTACCTATAAAGACGATAAATAATTTACACTTTCAAAAAAGTAGCCACATTAACTTAGGTGTTTTTAAGTGCATTATAAACGAATGGCCAAACTTAGGTAGGTAGGTATATGTTGGTACGCTACGCTAACTAAAGTTGCACATCATGAGATAAGATGACAGAATCCGTTATCTCAGGATCCTTAAGGATAGTTTGAGTCATCACAGATTCAAGTGAGGCTGATTCACCCGTGCTCTAGGGGAGAGTTGTGAAGTGTGGTTATCTGTACCCTGGTCCATATAACGGTGGGGGCGGTATTCTCCGTAAATGTTATCTGTATCACCCTGCCCCCACTCTGGGAGATGCGCCGGGGCCGCGGAGTCTACTCCGCTTATAATTACGTTTATTTACTTAAAAAGCCTCGAAGTGTTACGAAGTGATAACATTTTTGTTAAGTGTTCTGACTTCTGATGGACTATCTCAAAGTTATTCTGCGCTCAGATATTTTTGGAGCTATCTTTTTTATTGTTTAGGTAAGATGAGTTTTTTTTTGTGAAATCATAAACTAGCTTTGTAAAATATAATTTTTGTGGATGGCGTGGTTTTTTTTTTAAATTTGTGAATTCACATATTATTTAAAAAATTTAAAACTGTAAAATTTTTTTTGCTCAGTACAATTTAGCGAATTTAATTAAGTAGTTTCTAAGTAGTATAAATGCATATTGCCAGAAAAAATTAATCCCTTAGTTTTTAATACTTATTTATTTTTTGTTATAAATTTTTCGGTCTATGGTTTTAAATAGATTTTCGCAATTGTACAAAATATTAAGTTGAGATGCTACTTTACCGACTTACTTAACATAATTCAAATTCAATTAAGTACTTAAAATTTCCCATAGCTAAAAACCTTTCGACGTTATTTTGAACTTAAATTGAACATAAAACTTTGAACAGCTCTCAGAACTGTTGAAACCCTATTAGATATAAATTTATTTTTGTACCTAAGTTTCTTTTTTCAACTTAAATAGGCGAACTTACTGTCACATATGATTAATGGATGCACTCACAGTATTAAATTAAATTTCAGAAAAAGAAACAGCAAAAATACCCGTAACTTAGAATCTAAAGTTGAGCGACTCTACATACCGATCTACTATAAAAAGTTGGGATACATACTATTGTATACAAGTAGGTACCTACTTATATCAATATTTTCATAGAATAGTTTTAAATAGGTAGTAAAAATGTCATTAACGTAATTTTTAATTAATAATTGAATTTTAAGTTCCGAAAATGCATCATATTTGATATTAAAAAATTAGTCCTGGAAAAGCTATAGAATAAGTAGTTACTTAGAATATAAAAATTCATTAAATTATAACTTGCACATTAAGATAGCTCGTCGACGTCACGGATACGGAAACTCAGCACGTCGAATGATTTCAGTTTTGCAATCAATTAGGAAACAATTTAAAAAATGCAGGTCAGGAGAGTTAGAATAACTTAGTTATCAACAGTAAATGATAGCCACCGAATAAGTTCGATATACATTGCTGCTTGACCGTGTGAATTAATATAAACAGTGATTTCATTTCACACAGTAAAACAGCAATGTATATTGAACTAATTCGATGGCTTTCATTTACTGTTGGTGGGTGACTAAGTTAGAGAAGCCCGGCTAGGGCTGTTCGTAGCAAGGTGAAAAGGGAAAAGTCGTAGCATCGTAGGCATTCGGGAGCCGCGGTCCGGAGTTCTGGAACCGCGGACGAGTGTCGGATGCCATGCCGCGGCCGGTGCGGTGTCGGCGGCGGTGGCGGCGTAGCAGTGGGTGGTGCGGGGCGGGGCCGGAGCCGGCTCGGCCCGCGACGCGCGACGCCGCCGCGTCTGGAGCGGGCGCTGCGGCTCTCATTCGATCCGCGACCGTGACGCCGCGAGTACGTGATGCGAGCGACCGCCGCACCGTCCGTCGCCGAAGCACGCGCGCGCGACCGCTCCCGCGCGAAAACACGCGCCAGTTATGTTACCGGTCCGCTCTGTTGTTATGTGCCAACGGTTCGAACGTGAACGAGTGCGCTTCCATTTGTTCCCGAAGCGCTGACCGCGCGCTTCTCTCGACCGAGCACCACGGATTGCGGATTTTGTGTAACCATTGGCGTTGGATGCCTTAAAATTTCGGGTGAGTGAGAGAGCCGAGCGAGCGCGTGCCTGCGGCTGGTTTGACCGCATTATTTTCGAAATACGTACGCCACGATCCGGTCGACCGTGCTAGAGCGATCAAAACACTATAAAAACAATCTACGTAGTCGATACTGTCTAATCGAACATAATTGTAAACATCAAAAAAGTATTTGTTGCGAAGTTTTCCGGCCAGTTTTCATATACCTACCCACTGTATTCGCGATAGTGAAATCGCGATAAAACTGATTTCTAATGCTCTACGTCTTCGCTAATAATAATTGTTATCATAATAGAGTCCGTTGATGCGGAGAAAATATGTATAAATACGAGCGTCAACAAATCAAACTTTGAATATTTTCACCGTGGCCGCACGAATACGCATCGCGTTGATGTCTTTTACTTGCGAGTTTTGGAAAGTGCTTTTGAACGTTAATTTATTTGAATAATAGAGCCTGCGCTTGAGATACAGTTTTAGTGTTATTTTCCTTCTTGACTTATAAATTTACTAACATAGGTACTTATTTGTATTTTTAATAAATAATATTAAAAAACATCTAATATTATTATTTTTTTTTCTCTTTTATTTTTATAAATTTTTAATTTTTTTACGACTAAAGATTTCTAGTAAATATATACCTAAGTTAAATAAAAAACTACTAGTGAAATACCTACCTACTAATAGGCAGGTTGTCTACTTAAGCAGTTTTAGTTTATTCCAATATTTAGAAAATAATAATACATGTATATTATATCTATATAATATTATGATTAGCATTTTCTTAGAGCCATTATTATGAATACAAATGACTGAATTAATACAAATAGCACATCTTCTGTGAATATCATAAGCATTTACTTACAAACGGAGAGGTCGTATCAAAATAAGTAAAACCTAAAAATCTTAGAGTAAAATGGATCTACTTAGATCTAAGTAGAGTATGGTGAAATATAATAAAAGGAAATTGATATTTCCACTTTTCGCTATAACTTGTAAGATTATCGGCCGAATATTGAACGTAGATATGCGTTATGCCTAAAAGTGTCTTTAACATTACTTACCTATGTGTCAGAATTTTAGTACCTAAAATGCAAAAGGTACCTTAAGCTTTTTCATTTGTGAAGAAAAAGTAGGCACTAGTTTGTAGAACGCGGGATTACTACGGGAAATTCGTCTCAAGTCGAGATGACTTCAATTACCACTCTGTTAGCATACCATAGTTACCTACTATAAGTACATTTCATTTTCATTTCTTACTAGCATCTGCCCGCGGCTTCGCCCGCGTGAGAACTGGGGATTTATTTTAAGTTTTAGTTAAAGTACTTAGTCTATATTTTAAGTCAGGGCATAAGCTATCTCCATTCAAAATTTCATCCAAATCGGTTCAGTAGTTGCGACGTTATAGAGTAACAAACATCCATACATCCAAACATCCACACTTTCACATTTATAATATTATTATATATTATATACTAGCGGACCGCCCCGGCTTCGCCCGTGGTACATATTGTATAGCCTATAGCACTCAAGGATCACGTACATATCCAACGGAGAAAGAATTTTTGAAATCGGTCCAGTAGTTCCTGAGATTAGCGCGTTCAAACAAATAAACTCTTCCGCTTTATTATATTACTAGATGATGCCCACGGCTTTGCCCGTGTGGATTTAGGTTTTTAAAAATCCCGTGGGAACTTTTGATTTACCAGAACAAAAAGTAGCGTATCTGTAGTAACCCGTCCCCAAAACGGAAAAATTCCGTGGGATTCCTACGATTTCGGAATGCAATTCCTTATAGCATCAGGGTTGAGGAGTTGGATATGTACCTACTCGAGTTCATTCAACGATAGTCTTTAATTGGTACCCCCAACATCAATTTAGATGACCGACAGTTCCTAAATCCCGTTAGTTTTGGGGATCAGGTCCCCTACGGCATCAGGATTGAGGAGTTGGAATCCAAATTTTTTGTAAGACAGTGTCGCAATATTGCTCTATCGATTAAAAAAAAATTACGCAAATCGGTTCAGAAATCTCGGAGATATCGGTGTACATAGGTAGAAAAACACAACTCCTCTTTTTTTAAAAGTCGGTTAAAAAAGTAGCCTATGTTACTCCCTGGTTAATTCTCTACTTGTATGTGAAAGTCCCGTCAAAATCGGTCCAGCCGTTCCGAAGATTAGCCCGTTCAAACAGACAGACAGACAGACAGACAGACAGACAGACAGACAGACAGACAGACAAAAATTTTAAAAACGTGTGATTTGGTTATGGTGCCGTTCAAATAACCATATGAACTTAATATGAGGTAGTTATTTCGAAATTACAGACAGACACTTCAATTTTATTTATTAGTATAGATTATATTATATATTAGTAGGATACCACCAGTTATCATAGTTGAATTGACATGCAGATATGCAAGAAACCACCTGTTAGATACCATAAAGAAACACAAACATATTTTGATAAGCAGTAGGTAGTGGTCAAGTTATTTTTTAAGATAAATATCAAAATATTAATACCTACACGGGATCTGCTTTTAGCTAAAACGAAAGCAATGTTTTTACATAAAAGAAAAATAATAATCATTTCATTTCATTTCATTTCATTTATTTTAATCGTTTGACTGTTACAATAATGGATCTTAAAATTAGGTATAGTAGAAACAGTCTACCTCTGACAGACATACGATATAGATGTAGAGAGATTTATACGACATTTTGAAATTTTACAGAGGTCACATAATTTTAAAGTTAAGTATTACAATAATTATTAAATGGTAATGTTATTTATGTCAAGTAATTCTAAAATTTATAAAGTCTTTGGTCTTAACTCGATTGAAAAAGCTGTAAAATGTCTTATTAATAAGCCATAGTTTAAGGATTCTTCTGTATTTGTTAAAATTTTGTTGCGCTTTTATTTCTAACGGTAAGTTGTTAAAAACTCTTATTGATATAATCAGTTTACATTATATCAATAAGATTTAAGACAGTTTATACAACTGTCTTCAATCTTGATACCTATCTGTTTGCGTAGAACTCATACACTAAAGAAGACATGAAAAAATGACATTAAAATAATATGATCATCGAGTTTGTAAACACACTTCAATTATTGAAGCAGTAAACAAGCTTTGCGGTTGTTAGTAAATAAACAAATTATTACATAGCGTGAAGTAGTAGGTAGTCGGTATCAAAGGTTATGTTGACTACACATGTGCCATAATTAATTTTACTGCAAATTGTAGAAATCGTATAATTTTATACATATTTTATACATTAGACTCCTCTATGCATATATTTTATAGATATGTATTATAAAAATAAATGTCTTTATTATATTTACGTACCTGTGACATCATCACACTAATCACACTAATATTATAAAGGCGAAAGTTTGTGTGTGTGTGTGATACGTTTGTTACTCTTTAACGCCGCAACTATTGAACCGATTTGACTAAAATTTTGAATGGAGATAGATTATGCCCTGATTTAACACATACGCTACTTTTTATCCTGGAAAAATCCACAGTTACCACGGAATTTGGAAAAAACGAAATCTATAGATAGATTATTAAAGCAAACTTCCTAGAAAGTAGGTAGATATAAAGGTTGGAAAAGGGTGCGGGTGGGGAACGGAAACCGTAAATCCACGATTCCCTGGGATTTGCGAAAAATCGAAATTCACGCAGGTGAAGCCACGGGCAGAAGCTAGTTCAAAATAGATTTGATTATTACTTGTTTTACAAGTATAAATTAAAAATTTAAAAAACCCCTGATATTCGCCATTTTGTGGCGGCGGCCATCTTGGATTTGCAATAGTGCTATTCTACTAGTTGAGCCCTTTCATTTGATACCCATATTAAGGGAGTTGTGAAAAATATGTAATCCGCCATTTTGTAGCGGCGGCCATCTTGAACCGATTTTCATCAAACATAGATAACAACACTCTCGACTAATTCACCTTTCAAACAAAAAAAAACCGCATTCAAATCGGTACACCCGTTTGAGCGCCACAGGGGAACAGACAGACACACACACACACACACACACACACACACACACAGACACGTCAAACTTATAACACCCCGTCGTTTTTGCGTCGGGGGTTAAAAATTTAAACTCAGACATCGGAAAATGGTAAATATAGAAGTGTGGGAATATATGAGTGTGGAAAATATTACCGCAAATCGGAAAATTCTCTAAATTATGTAAAGCAAAGGCGCAATCTGTCTGTTCCTCTGTGTATTCGCTTACAACTTCTATAAACTTCTGACGTGACGTGACTTCATGACGTTTAACGCGATTTTCTCATTGATTTAGAACAATTTATGCGAAAGGTTTAGATGTTCACACATTCACATTTAGTCATATTATCCCACATTCACACATTCACACAGTGCGAAACCTCTTGTCAGCTAGACAACAGCTAGTAAAACATGAATGTTTCACTAGCTGTTTGAGAGAATTGATCGCCATGGATGTAGCATGTTCCCCTGTGTGTGTTTCCCTGTTCCCCTGTGGCGCTCAAACGGTTGGACCGATTTGAATGCGGTTTTTTTGTTTAAAAGATGAATTAGTCGAGAGTGTTGTTAGCTATGTTTGATGAAAATCGATCCAAGATGGCCGCCGCTATAAAAAGGCGGATTACATATTTTTTCACAACTCCCTTAATATGGGTATCAAATGAAAGGGCTCGACTAGTAGAATAGCACTATGCAAATCCAAGATGGCCGCCGCCACAAAATGGCGAATGTCGGGGGTTTTTAAATTTTTAATTTATTATACTTGTTACCATTATTCGGTCAGAAATAGAACTTAGAACTCTAGAACAGTTGGCAAAATCACCCGCCTACTTATCACTTGATGTTAGCTGCTGTAAACATTAAGTAAGTAGGGCAATTTATAGATTTTCTCCATACTTCCTAATTCAAATAATGTTTATTACCTCACATAAATGAAAAACATGCCGATGGACACGACTTCATACGCGTAGGTTTTTAGGGTTCCGTACCCGAAGGGTAAAAAACGGAGCCCTATTAATGTCACTCGGCTGTCTGTCTGTCCGTCTGTCCGCCGGTCACAGGTCTCTAGCTCGCAGACGAAATGAGTTACAAACCTGAAATTTTTTGTATTTAGTGTAAAACGTTAACCCAAAATCAAATATTGAATTAGAAATTGAATTAAATTATTTATCAGGGGGGCTCCCATACATGAAAAAGGAGCCGGAAAAAAAAATTTTTTCTTTACCCTAGCTTGTGGGGTATCATTGTTTAGAGCTCATTAAGTAGAGTACAAATATATATTTCTTTAATTTTTATCTCAAAAAATAAGGGAATGGGAGGCCATCAAAGTTGTCAGTTTTAGACCATTTTTGTGACGGGGGCTATCTCAAAAACTAAACTAGTTGGGAATATGATATTTCAGTATATTATCTACTATATGCTCTATTTAAACAACAAATACTGAAAACAACGATTTATTAAATAGTTTATAAGCTGTGACCAAAATAAACGAACATTTTTTTGGGTTTTTCTTTCACGGTTTGTTGCGATGTCTAGCTCGGAAATTAAATATTTCTTAGACCCAAAATATTATATTGTTCATAATTATGTACGGAACCCTGAAAGAGCGAGGCCCGACTCGCACTTGGCTGATAGAGGGGATGGACACTTGACTCTAATAAAAAAAAACAGCCAAGTGCGAGTCGGGCCTCGCTCTTTCAGGGTTCCGTACATAATTATGAACAATATAATATTTTGGGTCTAAAAAATATTTAATTTCCGAGCTAGACATCGCAACAAACCGTGAAAGAAAAACCCAAAAAAATGTTCGTTTATTTTGGTCACAGCTTATAAACTATTTAATAAATCGTTGTTTTCAGTATTTTTTGTTTAAATAGAACATATAGTACATAATATACTGAAATATCATATTCCCAACTAGTTTAGTTTTTGAGATAGCCCCCGTCACAAAAATGGTCTAAAACTGACAACTTTGATGGCCTCCCATTCCCTTATTTTTTGAGATAAAAATTAAAAAATATATATTTGTACTCTACTTAATAAGCTCTAAACAATGATACCCCACAAGCTAGGGTAAAGAAAAAAATTTTTTTTCCGGCTCCTTTTTCATGTATGTGAGCCCCCCTGAAAAATAATTTAATCCAATTTCTAATTCAATATTTGATTTTGGGTTAATGTTTTACACTAAATACCAAAATTTCAGGTTTGTAACTCATTTCGTCTGCGAGCTAGAGACCTGTGACCGGCGGACAGACGGACAGACAGACAGACAGACAGACAGACAGACAGACAGCCGAGTGACATTAATAGGGCTCCGTTTTTTACCCTTCGGGTACGGAACCCTAAAAAGCTACTACTTAGCATTTACATATTAAGTATGCGTAGGGATTATTGATATTTTGAGAGTAGGTTTTTACTTAACTTCACTTATTGCACAACTCAAAAGAATTAAAATGATTTATTTGCGGTATTATTCGCCAGTATTTAACAGTAATAATATCCCTAACAAATTACTTATATAAACAGCGTTTATAATTCGGACTTGATTTATGGGGCCACTTAGTAAGAAAGAGGCCTCTTTGTAGTTTGCTCATCACCACGGGAGGTCACTAACTACTGCTTAACATTTATTTGACCTATTTGAATTAAGACTGTTTTATGCTGGAATAACGTGCAACAAAAATATGCAGCATGCTGCATATTTTTGTTGCGGGCTACATATGGAAACATTTGCGGCCTTGCCAAATTTATCGAGCATTATGCATGCACTAAATGTATCATGTCGCATTGTCGCATGTTGTTGATCTGGTGTAAAAAAGCTCTAAATTAAATTATATTTTTAAACGACTTGAAAACAGTTTCTAAATTCAACGCGTTTTTTTGTTAGGTATACATTATTACCTACTCCCTAACTCCGACAAATCGATTTTAATATTTTTTACAAGCGGACACCCGCGACTTCGTTCGCGTAGATTTTGGTTTTTGAAAATCCCGTGTGAACATAATATATAAGTCAATGCGTGTGAATCATTTTCTTTTCCTAAGCTCCTTTGAGCTCATAGCTTGCTAAAATCTGTTAAAAGTTCACTGGCGGATGTTTAGGTAGATCAAAATGTAAACATCCGCCAGTAAAAGTCCCATCAAAATCGATCCAGCCTTTTTGAGATTACCCGGTAATCTTTAAAGTATATCCTTTCTAACAAAAAAAGAATGAATGAAATCGGACCACGCGTTAATGAATTACAGCTAAGTACACATTTTAACTTTCATCCCTTCTCCCAAGGGAACCGTGCTGAATTTCGGGATAAAAAGTATCCTATATGTTACTCCGTAGTATGAACTTAAATCATACCAAGTTTCATTTCAATCCATTCAGTAGTTTTAGCGTGATGCGCGCACAAACATACAGACAAACAGACAAACAGATAAACAGACAAACAGATAAACAGACAAACAGACAAAAATTTCAAAAATAGCTTTTTTACGTTCTATTGCTTATCCCTAACATCCCCCAGTTATTATTTTGCAAAAATCTTTAATGTACAGATACGGCAAGTCTACGATTTTATTATATGTAAATAGATGTAAATAGATATTCAAAAGAGTTCCCACTACCCCATTTAAATATATGATGAAGATCTAATGAGATCTTCGGAGACGAAGAACGGAACTCCTCAAAGGACAGTCACGCTCGTGACAATGCAATATTTCTGTAAACTTGTATACTTATAGGTATAGACTTTCAACTATAGACTACATAGATAGATACATAAAATTTGAAGTACTTTCTATTATAACGTGACTATTCGTCTTTCTTATTCGTCGTCATTTCCTCATGACCGAGGATCATCACTACATCAGCTTGTATGTAATGTAAAGGCTCGCCAGGCCTGATACTTTTGTAGAGAACTCTGCATGGATGTTGGCGCGGGTGATTTATGAAATGTTGTCCGTCCAGCGGGTTGGCACTCCTCCTCTACTTCTCTATTATGTCTTTGGTTCAATAAAAAGTATAAAGTGAGAATATTAAAAAAAACTATTCATTTTTAGTTGTTGTTGTGTTTCTCGTTTCGTAACTCGAATAGTTAAATTTATGTCGAAAAATTCTTCAAAGCTAATCATATCGGGCATCTTTGAATCATATGTTTAAAGATTGTTCCTTTGATTCTATAAGGAATTCTTATGTCACTATTGTCGTTAAATGTCCTTATAAGGCCCGCTCCAGTTGTTGTGGTTCCAAGGAAAAAATACTAATGAATGATGTAACACATCTCATTGTCATCGTCTTATTTTTATCAGTTGCCGCTGCAATTGTTTATACTGCCTTTCCATCAACTTCTGAGCTCTATGTGCTTATATTATTTATAGTAGGTACATATTTATATTTCAGATTCTGTTAGGATTGGTCAATTTTCATACACAAATTAAATAAGACATGTACTTAAGCTCATTGTATCATAAATTATTACAGAGTATTTTAAATTAAATAAAAACCAATAACCTATAATAATTCATAAATAGATGTAAACACCCGTTATGGTGATTACCAGTTTGCTTATCTATACAGTCATATAATAAAATCGTAGAATTGCCGTATCTGTACATTGAAGATTTTTGCAAAATAATAACTGGGGGATGTTAGGGATAAGTAATAGAACGTAAAAAAGCTATTTTTGAAATTTTTGTCTGTTTGTCGGTTTGTCTGTTTGTCTGTTTGTCTGTTTATCTGTTTGTCTGTTTGTCTGTATGTTTGTGCGCGCATCACGTAAAAACTACTGAATGGATTGAAATGAAACTCGGCATGATTTAAGTTCATACTATGGAGTAACATATAGGATACTTTTTATCCCGAAATTCAGCACGGTTCCCTTGGGAGAGGGGATGAAAGTCAAAATGTGTACTTAGCTGTAATTCGTTAACGGGTGGTCCGATTTCATTCATTCTTTTTTTGTTAGAAAGGAAATACCTTAAAGATTATCGGGTAACCTTTGAAAGGCTGTATCGATTTTGATTGGACTTTCAGTGGCGGATGTTTACATTTTTATCTACCTAAACATCCACCAGTGAACTTTTAATACTTTTTAGCAAGGTATGAGCTCGAAAGAGCTTAAGAAAAACAAAAAGTTCCCACGGGATTTTTAAAAACCGATATCCACGCGAACGAAGTCGCGGGTATCCGCTCGTTTAGAATACACTCGTATCTAGATAGCAGTCCGAGCGCGGACATTACAATGTGACGTTGCATTTATTAGGAGTAGTGAGAAGTGTGATAAAACCGACTACCGGTTATGCACAATGTTGACCTTTGTTAAATAACTGGTAAAATGTGGCTTCTGGAAATTTAACTGACTTTACTTAAAAGTAAAGAGTGGCATTATATGCACAGTTGTGTTAATAATTTATCTATTCGATTGTTTGAATAATATTTGACGTTAGTAAGACAGTATCGTTCGTTGTCTGCAGGTGGGTCGAGGAGAACTATGCGTGGGGCGTGCGCGTGCGCGGTGGTGTGCGCGCTGGTGGCGCTGTGTGCGGCCGCGGAGCTGGCGCCGAGCGCGCGCGCCGCCGCCGAGCAGCAGCTACTGGCGCTGCTGGGCCTGCCGCGCCGGCCGCCGCCGCGCCGCGCGCCGCCCGTGCCGCCCGTGCCGCGCGCGCTGCGCCTGCTGTACGACGAGCGCGCGCTGCCCGCCGCCGCCGCCAACACGGCGCGCGCCTTCTACCACGCGCCCTCCGCGCTCGACGACCGCTTCCCCGGCGAGCACCGCTTCCGCCTGTTCTTCAACGTGAGCGGCGTGCCTTCCGACGAGGTCGCGAGGGGCGCGGACCTCGTCTTCCAGCGGGCCGTCGGCGCGACGGGCAGGCAGAGGCTGCTGCTGTACGACGTCGTGCGGCCCGGCCGGCGCGGCCGCACCGAGCCCATCTTGAGGCTCCTAGATTCGGTGCCGCTCCGCGCCGGCGAAGGCGTCGTCAACGCGGACGCTCTCGGAGCCGCGCGACGGTGGCTCCAGGAGCCTAAACACAATCACGGACTTTTAGTGCGAGTGTTAGAGGAAGGCGGCGCGAACGCGAGTCAGGACGCTAAGTTTCCCCACGTGCGGGTCCGCAGACGCGCCTCGGACGAGGAGGACGAGTGGCGGGCCGTGCAGCCGCTGCTCATGCTGTACTCGGAGGACGAGCGGGCGCGGGCGGCGCGCGAGGCCGGCGAGGCGCGGCTGCCGCGCAGCAAGCGCGCCGCGGCGCGCCGGGGCCACCGCGCGCACCACCGGCGCAAGGAGGCGCGCGAGATCTGCCAGCGCCGGCCTCTGTTCGTGGACTTCGCCGACGTGGGCTGGAGCGACTGGATCGTGGCGCCGCACGGCTACGACGCGTACTACTGCCAGGGCGACTGCCCGTTCCCGCTGCCGGACCACCTGAACGGCACCAACCACGCGATCGTGCAGACGCTCGTCAACTCGGTGAACCCCGCGACGGTGCCCAAGGCGTGCTGCGTGCCGACGCAGCTCTCGTCCATATCTATGTTGTACATGGACGAAGTGAACAATGTGGTGCTTAAGAATTATCAGGACATGATGGTAGTAGGGTGCGGCTGCCGATGACCCGCGACGACGGCGCGAGCCCCGCGCGGACCCAGTGATATGTCGCGGACCCAGTGTACATATAGGAGTGGCCTCGACGATTGTACATAATATATTTGTATATACACTCGTGTAATTATTATTTTATTGAGAGGATTATGATGTAATAAAAGATTTAAATATGAAGCACTGATTTTATTATTTATTTATCTTTACAATTTAACGGTGAGTTTGTTAATTGAGAAAAAGAATTTATAAGAATCTTGATGTATTCACCTTTTTCTGTCCATTTGATTTTGAAGTAGATTACTACACTTTATAAGGTGAATGACCATAAAACGTAAAAGGAGCCTTATTGCAATTATTCATATCGAATTAGGTACTTACTAGTTATTGTATATCTATAGTATTTACAATTAAAATACAATAGACATACCTACTGAGTAGGTAACAGCCTGCTGCTGTATCAACGGATGTACCTTATCAGAGTAACATTTTCAATTTCAATAATATACTTAGTTAGTTCTTTGAAGGATTTCTCTACGATAGCACAAAAATATGAGATCAATACTCTATCACATCACTACCAAAATAATGATTAGGCACTAGACGTAACTTAACATCAATCGCTCTACCATATAAAATAATGAATGGTTCTTTTGTGTGAGACAGAGGTAGTTTCGACTCCTGAAATCGTAGTCAAAATAAATGAGTTCATTATTTTTCATAAAAGCTTGGTGCTATTGATTCATAAATATTAATTTAAAGACTGATATTTCTTTATTCTATTGCTAGATATTAATTTAAAAAATATATTAAAATACATAATACTAGCATCTACCCGCGGCTTCGCCCGCGTGAATTTAGGTTTTGAACAAATCCCGAGGGAATCGTGGATTTCCGGTTCCCGTTCCCGCTCCCTTTTCCAACCTTTATACTTACTATCAAGGAAGTTCGCTATAGTAATCTAACTATAGCTGTAGCTATAGATTTCGGGTTTTTCAAAATCCCGTGGGAACTGGTGCAAGGGAACCGTGTGGAATTTCGGGATAAAAAGTATCCTATATGTTACTCTGTAGTAGGTATGAACTTAAATCATGCCAAGTTTCATTTCAATCCATTCAGTAGTTTTTGCGTGATGCGCGCACAAACATTCAGACAAACAGCTGATAAACAGACAAAAATTTCAAAAATAGGTTTTTTATATTCTATTACTTATCCCTAACATCCCCCAGTTATTATTTTGATCTGAAAAATTTGAAAAATCTGTAATGTACAGATACGGCAAGTCTATGATTTTATTATATGTATAGGTAGATATAGATGTGAAAGTGAGTTTGATTGTTTTTTTCGCTTTCACGCTAAACCACCGAACCAATTTTGACGAAATTTGGTACAGAGATAGAGTAGACCTTGGAAGAGGACATAGACTACTTTTATCCCTTATTTTTAAAAACCTAAATCTACACGAATGAAGTCGCTGGCATCTAAGTATTTATCAAAACTATTTCACTATTAGATACAACTTATTTTTATTCTATTTAGGTATGTCCACCATTTACTCCACGTATTTTATATTACTGCCTATAATGAAGAGTCGAATAACAGATAACAATTTTCAAAAGTGAGGCCCCCGAGCCCGTATAGAAGTTTTCTATGGAGGTGTGTTTTAAAAGCTGACAGTTATAGCAACTGTGGTGGTTCTTCTGCGTTGCCTAATTCTGATAAAGAAGCATGAGACTTAAAACTTCGTTCAAGTTGTCAGATGGTCCGTAGGTAGTAATTTTTAGCTTTCCTCAAACGCCTCAAAATTTCCTACGAGTTCCTCCTATGAATTTCCTATTACAGGATATACCTACGACGGAGTAGATACTACTTTACATTAGGTAACTACATCACCTAAAAAATTAAAAGATACATAATTTGAGCAAGTGAAACTTTGAAACTAGGTAGGTACCTATTTACATATTTTTACGGAAATCTGACAAATCACAGACACAGATATTAATTGTTTCCATGCAGATCGTGTCTACATATCATTGACATTCATTGGTTATCTAATCACTACATAGTATAAAACAAAGTCGCTTTCTCTGTCCCTATATCCCTATGTATGCTTAAATCTTTAAAACTACGCAACGGATTTTGATGCGGTTTTTTTTAATAGATAGAGTGATTCAAGAGGAAGGTTTATAAGTAGAAAAATTGGACCCGGTAGGTGGCGCTAATAGCGGGCAGGACGACGTCTGCCGGGTCCGCTAGTATTAAAATAAAACTAATTTACGGGAGCGTCGTTACGGGAACGGCGAAGGAAAACACCGTGAGGAAACCTGTATGCCTGAGAGTTCTCCATAACGTTCTCAAAGGTGTGTGAAGTCTGCCAATCCGCTTGGCCAGCGTGGTAGACTATGGCCAAAACCCTTCTCACTCTGAGAGGAGACCCGTGCTCTGTAGTGAGCCGGTAATGGGTTGATCATGACGGGAGCGTCCGTTTTATTTAAGGCAAGTCAGTCGTTTTTTGCTTAGTTTCTTGTCTATCTCTTATTATCTTAATAAAGAATGGCTTTGACAGAAATAACAGCACCGAGTGCAAGTAATTTGTTTTTCCGAAAGTTAGGTAATTTAAAAATGACAAAACGCACAATTAACGTTAACTTGAAAAGTTAAACTGAGGCCACAGAAAACTAAAATATATAGTTTTCTGTTATAAATGCAATGAAGCTAAGTAAATCATTAAACGAAGCGTAAGCGAGACCACCTGGTAACCTATGATATATATTCAAGATATATTTTCAAAATTTTGTTGTACCTACTAAACAGCGGAATCGCAGATAAAATTGGAACTCTTACGGCCTGTTTCACCACCTTCTGATAAGTGTTGGATAGCCTAAACGTATGTAAGTTTTGTCACTTTCTTACTTTATGTCAAGTGACAAAGACAAAAGTTGTAGATAGCTATCTAATACATATCAGAAAGTGGTGAAACAGGCACTTAAACAAATGGAATAATATGGGCGACTTAGGCCGACTACCTTGCTAGGTAAAAATTTCACGCAAACACTTATAAAGTCGTCGACAAAGAATGTTGGAGATAATATTTAAAGTGAATTCCATTTAGAGTGTGGCAGGTCTCCAAATTTCAAATATTTCGTCACAAGGCGGCGATATATCATGTTTTTGCCGGGCCGCGGACGCAGGAATGCCCGCCTGCATTCGGCAGGCCACCCGGCAACCGCGCGTCTGCCGAGCCCGCCGCGCCGCCCTACGTCTATATTATCAGTAGATAAATTTAAGCTTTGTCTTTGCCTCGTATTTCGTCCTCTCGAAGTATTACTTTTGTTCTTTTTGTACCGTGGCCGCCGACAAAAAAACTGAGTGGAGGCGAACGAAGTGGGTATAATTTATTTTATAGTCGGCTCGCTCGTAACTCGACGGTGGACGGCTGGACGCCGATTTATCCCCATCTCAACGTAATTAACCTAAATGGATCGGCCGGAGTATACTGTATAGGTGCCTCCGAGAGCTCGGCCGCATGCGTCTTGCTGCCTCTGCGACCACTCTGTTATCCATTAGCGTTTCATGTGGACCGAGCGAACGTTTCGTTGGCAGCTCACTACAGCAATCCAGTGTAATCCAATTAAGGCTATATTTTCCGAAACCGCAACACGAATAAGATAGCAGAAGAACGAAAATCGTCTGTGATTATGGAGTCGATCCCGAGGCCTACGACGACTTATCCCCGAGGGAATTATAATTGTTTTGCATTCTTGCACGGGTATAAAAACAAAAGGCCGAGACACGGGCCCCCCGCACTGTGGATCTTACGGACCAGACCAAAGTCTGACGACTCGCATTCCCTGAGACAAAAAGCTACGAATGAATCGGAGTAGGTAAGCTTGTGCACAAGCTTTTGAAGCTCGGTATGCCTACCACATACATGTACCTACCTATGTAGCTACATACATACATTGGGTGCATAAGCTCAAAGCTGTCACAACAATGTTGCATAAATTAAAAAAAAAACTCATAATAAGACCAAAAACTGTGCCACGACTCATTTAGAAGAGGTAAGTAATAATAATTTACGATCTCTTTTTCAACTTGTCATTATCAGTTTTATTTATGTTTATTAAGCGAGATAATACGATTTTACACTTTACGGTTTTTATTTTTATTAGGTAGGTAGGTACTTACCTATCTAAAAATGTGGTTAAAACGAAACTTCAAGTAGGAATGCAACTAGAATAATTGATATGATAATGTGTAAGTGAAAGGTGTTGATTTGATGAAGTCTATTAAAATCTCTGAGAAAAAGTGTCGATATCTGATGGTGATACTGATTGGTCAGTAAGTTAACGCATGTAATGCATAATTAGGTGTCACTCGCATATTATATGTAGCGCGAGGCGGGGGGGGGGGGGGGGCGGCGGACATCGAACTCAGCTCTGCTCTCAAAATATTCCAAGTATGCACATATTAAACTGGTTTTTCCTTGCATTATTTTATAACTTTTATATAAAATATTATTATTTATTACACGGACTCAATACTTTAATTGAATCGAGCCGTTGTACCTGTCACAAGTGATTCGCAAATTATCTTTTTGATGGTCGGTAGGCCGCAGGTGTATTATAGGTGTGTATCGGCATGCCCTGGAACCTGGATAACTTCAACGTGTGTAATTGTTTACACTCGTTGAAGTTATTAATTGTTTTAATAGGAAGAATTTTAGTTAGGACAAGCGGACACCCGCGACTTCGTTCGCGTGGAATATTGGTTTATATATTGGTTTTTAAAAATCCCGTAGGAATCATTTTCATTTTCCTAAGCTCCTTTCAATGATAATTCTTTCATGCTAAAAACTGTTAAAAGTTCACTGGCGGATGTTTAGGTAGATCAACAGTACAGATACGATAAGCCTACGATTTTATTATATATGTATATGGACTTTAAAAGCCGGAGACCGCCAGCGCATAGACGCTTTTGAGATGTGGTGCTGGAGAAAAATGCTCCGAATCCCTTGGACTGCGTTCAGAACCAACCAATCGATCCGCGAAGAACTCAATATAGACAAAAAGCCGAGACTCTCCAACGTATGCCTAAGGAGGATTTTTGAGTTCTTTGGCCATATCGCCCGCAAACCCGGTGATAACCTCCAAAAACTTATAGTCACCGGGAAAATGGACGGCAAGAGATCGAGAGGTAGGAGTCCAATGCGCTGGACTGATCAGATCCGCACCACTCTCAATATGAATGTTGCCGAAGCAGTTCATGTTGCAGAAAGCCGGAACAGATGGCGCAACATCGTTCGGGAGAAGTTAATCCCATGATGGGTCACGACCCCCAGTATTGGGGAATCGACGCGAGGAGGAGGAGATATGTTACCTACAGCCAAAGTAATAAATAAGGATATTATATATACTATCCAGCTATTATAAATAATAACAACTAAATTTGGATAAAGTAATAATTGACACAGAATTATTAAAATTGCGGGAGGTGCAGCCCCTTCGCCCTTGCGTAGCAAAGCCCAGGCACCCATGCTCACCTCCGCAGCTTCAGCGTGCTGGTCGACTTCGGCGACATGCCTCATCCGCTACGGCTCGCACGGGTGCCTGCGATTTACAGCGGGTGGGGGCTGCTCTCCATTAGCGTCTACGGCTTTATAAAAACACTCTAGGGCCAGGGCAGATAAAACTACGTGGTCTGTGAAATAAAATTTGGTATGATTAAAGTTCTGAATACTACTGAGTAACTTATACGATACTTTCATCCCGAAATTCAACACGGTTCTCTTGGGAGAGGGGATGAAAGTTAAAATGTGTACTTAGCTGTAATTTATTAATGGGTAGTTCTTTTTTTGTTAGAAAGGAGATACTTTAAAAATTATTCCGTAAATATTTCAAGGTCATTGGTTTTATAGTTCACAAATCACAGCCAATTACAGCCAAATCGGAGAAATTACAATAGCTATGCCTATAATGTTTCTATCATCAGCTTTGGCACGGTTTACATCAGGAATTTTAGGCTAGGTTAGGTTAGGTTAGGATAGGGTAGATTAGATTACGAGATCGTGGTGATCACGCCACACCACAAAGGACTGAGATGCGGGAGGGGAAGCAAGTCGGACCGTATTTATCATTTTGACCAACGTTCACCTGCTATTATGAATAATGTCTGGTTTGACATGACATTATGAATCTGGACAATTTAGATATTATTTATAATTGCCAGTCATTATGAATAAAAGCTCATTATGAAAAAGCATGACTCATTGTCACGTACCGCCTAGCCAAGCGTGCAAGCGAGAGCGCGGAACAAGCGATACAGAGGCAATGTTTTCTTATGACGTTATCACGTAAAATTATCATCCGTAAACCGACTTTACAGACAACCAATTTTTTATTCAGTATAGATAGACACACGCTTGATCACTATCACACCTGATCGAAAGTGACGATGTAGCCAATGCAATGATGGTATACGTGTTTGCCTAGGAGATTCCTATTCACTCTCTTTTTAAAAAGGTGTCAGGAAACACAGAACTCGGAAGGGTATTCCAAACCTTAGCATGCGTAAGTATAAGGAACGAAGACTTGAATCTCGCGTAGCATCCGTAGACATAGGGATGGAAACCCATTCGGTGTCTTGCGGTACGTTGATAGAAAGGTGAAGGGGAAACAAGAGCGAATAGTTCCTAAGCGCCCTCTCCCAAATATGATCCTGTAAAATACCGACAGGCCGGCAACCTTTCGACGACGATAGAGACTCTGAAGTTTTCTCAGATGAGGTGAATCTTTGCCAATGAGTCTACGATTAAGATGCCAATGAGACGTTGATTAGACGATAGGTTATGTCTCAGTCAATTCCATTAATCATGAATGATACGAATGACTGATAGATCAGAGAAATGTCCACGTTGATCATGCAAACATTCACACAAAACTGTCAAACATCAAAAGTAAATCGTTAAACTTTTTTTTGTGGTAAGACCGTCAGTCATCAGTTGGTATCAAGAAGAACTAGTATTCTATAGACACATAGTTTTAAGCTTCTTGGATGGTACTTGGTAGGTATATATATATGCTGTTGCTTTATCAAAGCCGGTTTTGGTGTTTTTTGCACGAAAACTATTACATGCAGCTTGTTTTGAAAAGGAAAATTGTTCGTAAAAATGTGAATAAACTGAGAAAACAAGCTGCATGTAATAATTTTCGTGCAGCAGCAAACCGGCTTTGATAAAGCAACATATGCTATCCGTTCAGCCACATAAGTGATTGTGGTAAAACTGACAGCAAAACCTATCGTCTGATGGTGATTGGTGACTAATGGTTTTCAGTTCGGTATAGATCTTTAGTTTATTAACATACACAGATGTTAAAATAGCATTTTAGTTAAATTTGGAGGTACATACGTGGTCGCGTGCCGCGCTCGCTCGCCACGTGCTGGTCCCGTACGCACCTCAATAACAATCTACTTTCACCGTAAGGGCGTCGTCACATCAGGTAATTTGTTACACCCACTAGTGGAAAATTCCAATAATATGCGATATTGAAATTGCCAAACTTCAAACGTACATGGCGTCTAATAGTACACACCCTACTTGATATAAATTTAAAGCTTCCTTTTTATTATTTACTAGCAGTCCCGGCAGACGTCGTCCTGCCCGGTGACATACCGACATCAGCGCCACCTACCAAGACCCAGTAGGTCACCTGTACCTACCCGGTAATTGTGTTTTCAAACCATCCAGGAACCCATTGAAATATACACAAAAAATTTCATCCAAATCGGTCCAGCCGTTTAGGAGGAGTTAGGTGACAAACACACGTACTTAAGAATTATACAGATACGGGGGAGAGAGTTTACTGTATCGACTGTATGACTATGAACACTAAATATTTGAACGGTATTAAAGTGTCTGTCTATAATTCCGAAATAACTACAGTCTACATGGTTACTTGAACGATAGCGTAACCACACGCACACACGTTTTTAATTATTTTGTTTGTGTGTCTGTTTGTCCGGGCCGATCCGAGGCAGAACCGATTTGATGGCAATTTCACCTCAAGATAAAAAAAATTGTAAATAAAATGTTATTGAACTTTAAGAGTTTTCTTTTATTAGTCCTTTATTTCTATCGAATAATCAGAGAGGAAAAAGGCGTTAGTGCAAAAGTTCGCTAAGGGTACGTACCTACCGCCTTAATAATAATAAAATATAACTGTGCACCGATTAGGGGTCAACAGCTTAAAATCTGTGTACCCGTCTCAGTTGCAAAACTGCCGAGTCTGGACTAAATAATAATGATCATCATCCGGCTCTCAGTTGATAAGAAATAAAAATAGTGGTGTTATGATTGTGGCATGTAATGCGGCTTGGCGCTCACGTGCCACGGCCGTATAACGGTGGTGACATATCTAGCCGGTGCCCGACGCCCGAGCGCCCGCGCTGGCGCTCGCAGCCCGAGAGCAGCGCTATTAACTGGACAAACCGCAACTATTTTTATCCTTAACTTAACCACAGTCTAATTATATAAATAACATATTTTTTTATTAGTGACAGGTCTGCGTACGACCACGATCTCACCTGATGATCAGTTAATCTTAAATGGAACGCGCTAATGTGGAAGAGTACCGAATGAAAGTTTCCGTCCCAGTAATCTCGTAGATACACTCTGTAGCTGATGTAGAAATTCGTATACTTGTATCGGTTCATCTGAACTAGATAGACCTACTTAATTTTCATAGCATCGTTTTTCAAAAGCTACATGGAAATCGATACGGCAATGACAGACAACGTTTGAAAAACAACCTTTTGTCACATAAGCAGGTAAGCAAGTATAATTTTACCAGCTTTATGGGTATGAATTTTCCAAATGAAGATAAAATGTGTAAGATGGCAAAAATAGCGATGTAATGGCTCTAATCAGAAGATCTCTACAAATGGTCACATCAAGAAATCCTTATACCTACCTACCTACCATTTACTGTACATTAAGTGCTTTGAAATAGAAGACCAGAACATTAGATGTTTTAATGGGCTTGAAAATGATATTCATAGAATGTGAAGCAACGTAAAGCAAAACTTGTTTACATGGCAGGTAGTCGTAGTATTAAGTTTAGTCGAAAGGAAACTTTTCTCTCTAGGTTCTCTGATCACTCGATCAGAGACTGCTTTCCTGTTTGATTTCCTCGTTTCTTACATATCAAAATATCGATATTTTGTCTAAGCAAAAAAATAATGAAGAAGTGTTATTTATTTTTTCATCCACTGATATTTCAATACGCAATAACTAATAATAATATGTGAGACGTGGGAGCTAAGCACCGTGCAGGAATGCGTAGAGGCGCGTACCTTGGCGCACGGCGGAGTACTCGATGGTTCCAGCATAGTGTGTACTGCGAGTAGACAGACATAAACAGTAATTTATTTCTGGCAACGAACTTGCGTCCTTGGCGTCGACCTTATATTGCGCAATACCGGTTTTGAAATGCGCGCACGCACGATCTATGTGGGTAGGTACGCCTGTATTACTTAAATGACAAGCGATGACATGTCTATGTAGAGGTTTTTAATCGAACGTATTAATTAGGATGTCGTTCAGTTAAATCGCTACCCATGCATGTACATGGCTTCAAAGAATCTCGTCCGACTAGTTAATATTATAATAACCACGTAGGTATTAAATACAAATACCTAAGTAGGTATAGCCTACCTATTGCGCACTAAAAGAAAATAAATTTTCCTTTATAAGTATACATATTGATTACAATATTGGTATAAAATAATTACTGTTTTGTGGTTATTTCGATGAATCAAATTCAAATGTTCTATCTCTAGGTACGTACATACTCGTAGGTACGAATCGGTATGTACCTATACTAAGTTCATACTTTTGTATTCACTTCCAGCCTTCACGTTAACTCGCTTCAGACTGCATTACAAGGTGTGCATGTGTGCATGTGTGCATTACCGGGACCGACTGCTTAACGTGCTCTCCGAGGCACGGGGGTGAAACACCACCGACTACCAACTCCGGGCTGGCATTGAGAATTTCTTTACAGAAAACCCAATAGGTATCTAACAATTATTTGCCCGACCCGGGAATCGAACCCGGGACCTCGTGATCTGCAGTCGAATATGCTAACCACTAGATCAGTGTGGCAGATTTGATATTTAAGTAACAATTGTTAAAAGATGATAATTTGTTAAAAACTACAGATCGACAAAAATCTCCAAAACTAAGTAAGTAGGTAATATAAGTACATTTTTTATTTGGCATAGAGATTAGAGATATAATTTTCACGTTTTCTTTCTGGCAACAAAGGTTAGGTTAAATACAGATTTTAGAAGTCAAATATATAATATAGCATTACAATGTCCACAGGAATACGAAACGTATACTTATCTGGCAACTGCAACAGCGAGTTGCCCGTAAGTACCTTTAAGAGATCATGGGCAGAATACAAACCCTTGCCACCAGAGTACCTAACTACCTACGAATAAAACGTAACTTCATTTTTGAATTCTAGGTATTTACAAAATATGTACAATATTATGTATACTTAATTGTATAAACCTAAATGAATTATGTAGACCCACCTGAATATTTTCATAAGTTACCTATTATATTATATGTACCTTCTCGTAGCTAAGTCGGTAAGCAATTTACATTATAAGTACATTAAGTAGATATTATACATACAACATTGGTTATTTAATTTTTTAAATAGAACCCAGTTTAAACTAGAAAGATTAGATTTTACTTACTTAAAAATATATATATTTATCATTTACATAACTATCTACATAATATATTATTTTTTGTCTACAATTTGTAACATTAATAAACCATGCATCCACGAATCAAAAAATGATGTACGACTAGGTATTTACTTACTTTACTTTACGCTTTTACTTTACTTACTTACTTACTTTACTTTACTTTACTTTTTTTGTAGGCTTTTACTTTACGTGCCTAAATATTTATAATTATAAGTATAAATTTTAAAAACCCCCGGCCCCGACGCGACATTCGCAATTTTGTGGTGGTGGCCATCTTGGATTTGTATATCTAGTGCTGCTAGTTCTACTAGTCAAGCCCTTTCATTTGTTACCCATATTGAGGGAGTTGTTAAAATATGTAATCCGCCATTTTGTGGCGGTGGCCGTCTTGGAGCGATTCTCATCAAATATCGCTAAGAACACTCCCGACTAATTCACCTTTCAAACAAAAAAACACGCGTTCAAATCGGTTCACCCGTTTGAGTGCATTACGGTGTAACAGACAGACAGACATAAACACACACACACACACGCAGACACGTCATACTTATAACACCCCATCGTTTTGCATCGGGGGTTAATATATGCCTCCAACACAACATTTTTGAATTATGTGAACCAACCAAATAACAGGAAAAACACGACATTTTTAGAAATTAGGTATATCACAGTATCCTGTGAAATATGAACTCTGATAAAATTAAAATCTCTAGAAGAGATGTGAAGAACTGTTCGCGTTGTGACAATCTACTTATTACCTAAGTTTTCGGGCGACTATAGGTGAATTTATGGCACAGGGGTCGGCCTGTGCTCAGTGAGACATGGTCGATTGCGATATTGTCAATACGAGTTTTTATTGGCATGCTGTGTTGACGAAAAGTCTGAATTATATTCGTGATTTATCAAAACCATCAGCAAATACTCACGATACCGTCAATAGTAAATTATTTTACATCAATATTTATTGATAGTGTGATCGGAAGTCATTAAAAAATATAGAGGCCAATATCGCAATCGTAGATCATGATATTTATTGACCGCTTAATAAACTTCGACGATAATCGACCATTTAAACCATTTATTTCTAAGTTATTCATATAAAGTTATGAATTTATTTTTATACGTAGGCTTTCAAAAACATATTTATCGATGTGATGCCTCCTCTACACTCGTGCGTTGGTTCATAGCTGCGGGTTCCGTGGCAGAGTGAAAGTGGCAGCCCCTGCCTCGCAGCCTCGCAGCCTCTCAGCTAGCGAAGGCCGCCGACGCGCACCCAGCGTAAATAATAAACACCAACAACCGGAGAGTTCACATGTTACTAGAGGCTGTGAGTGACATCCCGTTAAATAATTGCCAATTTTATTAATTTGAGCGCTCACACCGTCCAATTGCGATAGTACCATGGCAGAGATTTAAAATAATTTGATAAAGTCAATTTAGAGCTTTACTAAAAAATTAAAAAGTTAAATTACGTACCGTACCTAATGTAACAACAATAACTATAAATAGTAGGTATATGTGTCTGTCTTCTTAAAAATATTTTCAGGGTTTCTTATTTCCCCTCATACTATACTGAGCCTAAGATTTTGAAAAAATACGGTTACGTAAATAGTTCATAACTAATATAATAGTTATAAAAATATGTACCTATATTATGAAGTCTTAAAATAGTAAATCTCTCAATATTGTTTGTGTATACAGATTTATTAAACAAAATAATTGTTTGGCTGTAAAGTTGGTTTATACGGACGATAATTTTACGTGATAACGTCATAAGAAAACAAAGAGAGATAGATGTGTCACAAGCCGAACGTTTATGACGAATGTGACGGACAAATCATCCTTTTCCGTGCGTGTAGCCGTTCATCGATTTATAAGACGTTAACACGTCAAAGAATTTGAATTTGAGTTTGAATTTGAATTTGAATTTGAATTTGAATTTGAATTTGAATTTGAATTTGAATTTGAATTTGAATTTGAATTTGAATTTGAATTTGAATTTGAATTTGAATTTGAATTTGAATTTGAATTTGAATTTGAATTTGAATTTGAATTTGAATTTGAATTTGAATTTGAATTTGAATTTGAATTTGAATTTGAATTTGAATTTGAATTTGAATTTGAATTTGAATTTGAATTTGAATTTGAATTTGAATTTGAATTTGAATTTGAATTTGAGTTTGAGTTTGAGTTTGAGTTTGAGTTTGAGTTTGAGCTTGAGTTTGAGTTTGAATTTTAATTTGTTTTTTAACGTCGATATAATGAAGTTTGCAACTCTAGTCAAATTATATATTTCTGCTCAAACGCTCGCGCCGCGCCGTAGAACGTTTAGTTGGTCAAGTTATACCTACTGGGAAGTCTGTGTGTATATCAAAAGCCTTCAAATGTTCCTAGTTAGCATTGCACTTTTTCTTATAAGAATAATAATAATGGATTGCTTCCGCGGTATAGGTATATGTTTTACATAGCGAGATGTTTATTAAAATAGAAAATATACCGGCCTATAGCTATTTAAATAAAACCGTCCAAGTGCGAGTCGGGCCTCGCTCTTTTAGGGTTCCGTACATAATTATGACCAACATAATATTTTGGGTATAAGAAATATTTCATTTCATCGCAATTTGCAACAAAAAATGTTCGTTTCTTTTGGTCACAGCTTATAAACTACTTTATGAATCGTTGTTTTCAGTATTTGTTGTTTAAATACAGTATGTATAATATGGTACATTATATACCGAAGTTTCATATTCCTAACTGGTTTCGTTTTTGAAATAGCCTCCGTCATAAAAATGGTCTAAAACTGACAACTTTGACGGCCCCTATTTCTTTATTTTTTCAGCAAAAAATTAAAAAAATATACATTCGTGCTCTACTCAGTGAGTTCTAAATAATGATATCCCACAAGCTAGGGTAAGAATTTTTTTTTTTCCGGCTCCTTCTACATGTATGTATGAAAAGCATACATGAACAAGCTATAATTTAAAAATTAAAAAACCCGACTGCCATGAAACGAACTAAAAAATTAATAAACTACCACCGTACCACTTACAGTGTAGTTTATTATAGTTATTTATTTTGTTTTTCATGATTTGTTACTCCAAACTGATTTAAAACATATAGATTGTATACATTTTCATACTGGTCTTTTAAAGCCCTTTATTTTTTTTCAGCTCGCACAATAAAGCGCATAAAGTCCGCCATTTTTTTTAAATTTAGGTACCCATTGACACTCGCGTCATCGAGACAAATCTAATGACGTATCATTTATCAAAATCCGTTGAGCCGTTGATTAGTTACAAGCGGACATAGGAATGGACATACATACACACAGGTGAAACACATATACCCAGTCGGGTAAAAAAGGAGCCCCCCCTGAAAAATAATTTAATTCAATTTTTAATTCAATATTTGGTCAACGGTTTACACCAAATACCAAAATTTCAGGTTTGTACCTACTTAACTCATTTCATCTACGAGCTAGAGACCTGTGACCGGCGGACAAACAGACAGACAGACAGACAGAAAGACAGCAGAGTGACAGGGCTCCGTTTTTATCCTTTGGGTACGGAACCCTAAAAACCTGTTTATAGGCGGATATGCTGTTCTGAAGCTTTAGTGTAAACTTTTCTTTGGGTACTAACTCTTGGAAGAACGTCATGGTTTATCAGTTTCATGTATAATGACGGTTTTACGCACAGTTAGTTATACTTGAACCTTTGGTTTTTTTAATGTGCTACCATTAAAATGTTTTAGGAAAACTAAACGTAAACACACATTAAACAAACACTTGCACTATAAAAGTGGTAAGTAGTTAAAGTAGTTCTCGTCAAAAACTGGACGACGTGACGGCCGAATACAATCAATCGTACATTTTTTACGCACATACCCACCAAATTGAAATACGAGGAACACGAGTATACAGCTAGCGGTAAACGAAGTTGTTTTGAGTAATAAATTTGTGGAATACACTTATTACAGCGAGAATCCGGATATTTATAAATCTTACAGGCAAAAGTTCTGTTTGCAGCGACCATGCCCGCAGCCACGGTTCAGTTGTGGTAGCCAAATATACGGGATGATACGGATTGTCCTTGGTCACAATTGCTGAACAATCTTTTCACATTACTACTTGGAATGAGTTTTAGTTTTTTTTTTTTTCGAAAACCCTTAAGTCATTAAATGCCATTTGGACACACACACAGGAGTTTTTCGACTCATAGATTACATTAAATTTTCGGTTGGTTAACATTTCTTTGCGATGCTTTTTTCAATATTTAGCTCAACGGTTGGAGAGTGAATCCACTGACTGACTTCGGTCACACTGCGGTCCATAATTTTATCCGCGTGTGTATCTATCTATCTATAGAGTTTTTGAAAATCTCGTGGGAACTATGATTTTCCATGAAGTATTCTTGAAAAAAATTCTCTATTATCTACAGGTATCAACAAACGGATATATTTTTTGAAAACCTGTGTTTGGGTGATGCTTTCCTTTACATAATCGTATTATGAACTTAATAAAAGACAATTTTAATCACGTTGAGACACTTCAATAATTTTGTTTAATTTAAATGGCTATATATATATATATGTACAGTACAGTTAAAGAAAAAATAGAAATGTCCCAGAAAGCATAGTTTTATAGGAGCCGTACGTGCGAACGAGGCGCGCGCTCGGCGCAATTACCGCCGTGGCCCGCGGGGCATTCCACTGAACGTTGAGCCTAATTAGTCCAGTATGCGATGAGCCTTTGTCTAACAGTTCACCTTGCCGGGTATCACGTGTGGCTCGGACGCGGACGACCTTCCGCAGAGGACGCTGGGCGGCTCCCTTTTGGCACAAAACCGCCGTTGCGTATTCGGTCGATTGCGTGATACCTTGTGACCTATAGACACAGATATTAAATTTAATAGATACCGGCTTCCCTCGCTTTTAACGCACCAGTTTGCAGTATTTCTCTTACGAATTATTTATAAGTTAATGATTAGGTGTTCCAACACTTCCAATGAAGTTTATATAAAGTAGGTTGACATAAATTTTCACTAGGTGTCAGTAAGAGTTTTGTAATAAATCATGTCAGTGTAATTGAATAATTGAATATTAAATCAAAAAAATACCTACATCTTTTATAAATACCAACCACCACTACAGCCTTTTAACGTCCCACTGCTGGGCACAGGCTTCCTCTCTCATAAGAGAGAGGGATTTAGAGCTTAGACGCGCCACTTTCATTTGATACCCATATTGAGGGAGTTTTGAAAAAAATATGTAATCCGCCATTTTGTGGCGGCGGTCTTCTTGGACCGATTTTCATCAAACATAGGTAAGAACACTCTCGACTAATTCACATTTTGACCAAAAAAACCGCATTTAAATTGGTTCACCCGTTTGAGCGCTACGGTGGAACAGACACGCACGCACGCACGCACGCACGCACGCACGCACGCACGCACCCACGCACGCACGCACGCACACACACACACACACACATATCTCAATTAACTTATAACACCCCGTCGTTTTTGCGTGGGGGGTTAAAAATCCACACTACCCTCGAAAATCTATAAGTTTTCTGAAATAATCAAAAGCCATTTTTTAACTACGTATAGGTAGGTAACCTATACCTACTTCATATTAATTAATAAATAATCTCAGTGAAAATATTTTTTCTAAAAAAATGTGTACTAAGTAGGTACCTACTACTTAAGCAAATCCAGATTCCACATCGTCCAAAAAATTCCCAAAAATTCAATTAAAAAGCAATCATCGCACGAGTTGTCTAACAATAAGTAATGTTGTCTAACATGTTATGTAGATAGCGGTCCTTCACACGCCCGAAGCCTGGCCCATGTTTAGCTCGAGAGGCTGCAGGAAGATTTGAATAGATGCTTAGCAATCTGGTCGAGTTTTTATTTCCACTTTGAATGTAGAATTTGACTTTGATTTAAAATCTTTATTTTTAGGCAAGAAGCTTAATCTATATTCTATTTCTTAGGTAGTAGTGATGGCAGGTTTCGGGATTGTTCCATCATCCAGGCAATAAACAGGTGCTACCCGGAAGTTTCCATTTTTATAAGATAACAAGCGGACACCCGCGACTTCGTTCGCGTGGATATACATATATTGGTTTTTAAAAATCCCGTAGGAATCATTTTGTTTTTCCTAAGCTTCTTTGAGCTCATATCATGCTAAAAACTGTTAAAAGTTCACTGTAGGATGTTTAGGTAGATCAAAATGTAAACATCCGCCAGTGAAAGTCCCATCAAAATTGATCCAGCCTTTTAGAGATTAGTCGGTAATCTTTAAAGTATCTACTTTCTAATAAAAAAAGAATGAATGAAATCGGACCACGCGTTATTGAATTACAGCTAAATACACGTTTTAACTTTCATCCCCTCTCCCTAGAGAACCGTGCTGAATTTCGGGATAAAAAGTATCCTATATGTTACTCCGTAGTATGAACTTAAATCGTACCAAGTTTCGTTTCAATCCATTCAGTAGTTTTTGCGTGATGCGCGCACAAACATACAGACAAACAGATAAACAGACAAACAGATAAACAGACAAACAGACAAAAATGTCAAAAATAGCTATTTTAAGTTCTATTACTTATCCCTAACATCCCCCAGTTATTATTTTGCAAAAATCTTCAATGTACAGATACGGTAAGTCTACGATTTTATTATATGTATAGATTTTTTGCCATTTTCGAGAAATCGCCTGCCATCTTGTTTAGATTTTTTTTTTTGTTTAATTTGAAACAGTTTAATAGTTTAAATACACAGTTAATGCAGAGGAACCTTACGAACTCGGATCTTTAATCAAGCACTTCCTCAAAATTAGTTGCGGGCTCTGGGGCCATGTGGGCAAACAGAGGTTCGGAAGCCGACCTGTGTTTGCCCACGCTGCGCTGCGTAAACGACTAAACGCTCCTAGCTAGCCGAACTGTTACGTAAACATGTCGAACATAGTGCGCAAACACCGGCTGCACTGATCGTTAAAAATAATATTTATTCTGCTACCGCGAACTAACACGCTTTTTTAAAACTAATGAGTTATTCAACACAACATTGATAATAATAAACGGCCAACCTGAAACGCTGGTAGACTCTTCTGCGGCGCAGGTTACGGATTTAAATATTCTTACCACAACCACTATAGCTTTTTAACACAGGCCACAAGCCTCCTCCCTTGTAGGAGAGATGGATTTAGAGCTTAGACCCGCCACGCTGCTCCAATGCGGGTCTGCGAGCTTTAACGCCTATCGTTAACCATGATAGTGATAATAACGGAGACCGACGCCTTAACGTGCTTCACGAGGATGAAATACCGCCAATTATCCAGAACAAACCAATATTAATTTAAATATTGAACGTATACCTACCTAACTTAAATTAGTTTTCTTAAAATAGATTATTCTTATGTAACCTAGGTCTTACTTATAATAGTATCTAATACGTATTTACTCGTAACTATGTTCAAATTACCTTGTTAAAATTATTATTTACCAACACTATGATCGGTCGGATTATACAGTCATTCTGAAACAAATAGATAGTCTGTGAGCAAAATTACAAATTTTTTACAAACTAATGGAATAATATGATGTCGGCAAACAAAAGACTGACCATGAATCAGAAGCTCTTCTAATGCATAACGCAACAAGGACTTGTAGAAAATTGTTAAGTAGGGAAACTACGCAAGTGGTTAGGCTGTAAGTATTTTGCCGAGAATAATGTTTGTGTTCTCTACACTCTAATAGAAGAATGTCCATAGGATCGTAGTTAGAAAGCAAAGTAGGTATGCAGTGCTGTAACTGTACAAAGATTATAAGTAGGCACATCATCTGTCCGACGGGTGACAACAGACAGTAGGTATACTTTTTTCATTGCAGAGTAGGTATGCACAATGCACATGTAATTATAACTTTTTTCTTTTACGATATTTCTTTACAATCCTTGCATATTTTCTTGGGCTCTGGAGAATCACGTGCCAAACCTTTGCAGTAGGTACCTATCACAAAATACTTATTGGTAGGTACTTAATTGGTACAAAACTTCAAAAAGCTCACTCCACACAGACATTTATCAAAAACGACTCTTGCTCAGACGAAATAAAATGCAGTTCAACTCGCACTGCGACGAGTGCCTAAACTTTATATTCACGTCCAAAGTCCTCCCTTTTTATCGCGTAATCTTAGGTAGGTAGGTATATCTCATTTGACGCGGCAGGAAAACGCAAGGTGCACCGACGAGGGACGTGGAGGGACGTCAGGCTGGCGGCCGATGTAACGCAGCTCGGAGATTACACAGCGCAGTGAGACAGTCCTGGCAGTACAGCAAACATAATCAAAGAGTCCTACAGTCAAGCTACTACTCAGGTTAGTCACATGACTCGTTAAAACTCAAGAAACGGCGACATTCACCTATACCTAAAAACCGACCTAAAGTACACCTTAAAGCCTAAAGAAATCCATGAAAATGCCGTAACATTATTGTTTCGAGTCTATTTAACTTTCGTATCACATCGCACCTTACCTCACCCAAATGATAAGTGATCGTGTTACGTTTACAAAGCCTTCATTTACCCAACAGTGTGTTTTTAGTTGTGCGAAGTACGGTCTGGTTTATAAATAGCCCGGGCGAGGGCAGGTGCACTGTGCACTGTGCAGCCGCGCGAGGCGACCGAGGCAGCAGACGAGCGGACGCCCCGCTTCCGTGAATCGCGAGCAGGATTTCAAACCGACTCTTGCCTTAACATACACCGGCCTCTTAAGGAATAGCCTGGTTGTTCTCAAACAAATTACATTGATTACCTTGGCGGATACTTAATTACGAGGCGGGTTAAGCAATGGATGTAAATAAAATATTTATATCGTGCTGCGTGCGCGGAATAAAAAACAAGTTGCCGCTCATGGAAAATAAATCTCAAGCGCAGTTTTAATGGAAAATTATCAGGAAATTATCGGTCATCAATATCAATGTCCAACCAACCATCATGGTTAGGTAATGACAAATACCTACTTCTCGAATATATATTTTTTATTGTGTTATGTTGTGTTGTGTTCCCAGACAAATGGGTTCCGAAACACAGTGAAACAATATGAACATAATATGCGGGGATGCTTTAAAATTAGGTACTCGAGAATAGTGCACGCAGTATGCAAAGGAAATACCTTTTTATTAATATATATATAGCTGCTCGTGCTGATTCATTCACTGACTGACTGACTGACTGACTGATTGATCACCTCTCCTGAACAATTTTGTATGAAAAATTTTTTTTTCAATAATGGTGTCGTAGAGAGGACAAAAATTCATTCGGAACAAAAATATGGAGAGAGCTGATGATTGAGGATTTCAGAGACGAGCGACGGGCACGCTTAAGGTATTGAAGATAGGTGGGGGGTGCTCGAGCAAATGTCACTCGAAACGTCATCCAATTGGCAGTCAGCTGAAAAAAAATTCAAAATGGCGAAAAAAAGATGGCCGCCATACAAATTTCGTCGGTCTCCATCTCGAAGGGTATACAAGATGGAAGAGTGGTTTCTTCGCAAAAGATGATCAGGATCCGTAGGTCTACTCGATGAATAGAAAAAAAATTCAAAATGGCGGAATTTAATTTTCCATAGAAAATGTATGGCGAATATTGAAAAGACTACAAGTTATGAATTATGCAAGGCTGTGATCCGGTTATTTGGAGAAATCTCAAAGAAAAATATGGGAAAACATGATGATTGAGGGTTTGGAAGACGGTTGAGCAGCCCGGGCAGGGTATTGTAGATAGGTGGGAGGTGCTCAAACAAAAATTACTCGAAACCTCATCCAATTGCCACTGAGCTGAAAAAACCCCAAAATGACGGATTCAAGATGGCGGCTATACAAATTTCGTCGGTGTCTATCTTACTAAGTATACAAGATGTAAGAGTGGTTTCTTGGAAAAAGATGATCAATACTTAAAGATCTACTTGATGAGCAGAATGATTCGAAGTAAATATATGGAGAATGATAATGATCGAGGATTAGGAATATGGGAGAGATAGGTGAGGCTGCTCAAACCAAAATACCCGAAAGCGAAACCTCGCGGTCCGCTTGCGGGCCGCGCACCCACGCGCCCTACTAGTTATTATTTATTAAGCCTTTATTGCCAACACAATATACATAGTTTATCATTTCAAAGTTAAAATTAAACATGCAAATTAAAATATATAACTTTAAAAGTAAAATTGACCTTAACATTAAATTTATTATTAACATTATTGAATTACTATTTAAATGTATGTATTTTTATTTGATATTATATTATTAGGTATGTATGACGTTGTTCTCGGGCGTCGCGTCGGCGTGTCTTTGCGACACGAAGGCCTCCTCCAGCTTCCTCCATTCTGCTCTTCTTGCAGTTGTTCTGTGCCATGTTGGACCCGCATGCTTTTTTAAATCATCAGACCAACGTTTTCTTTGTCTTCCTCGTTTTCTTTTTATTTGGTATCTAGGGGTCCATTCTGTTATAATATCATTCGTCCATTTATTTCTATTCTCTCGCATCATGTGGCCTACCCACCTCCATTTGAGTTTTCTAGTTTTAACTAAGTACTACATCTTCAATTTTGGTAATTTGTCTTAGATCTACAGCTCTCTTTCTATCTCTTCTTGTGTAACCCAGTATACTCCTCTCCATGGCTCTTTGGTATCATTGGTATGTACTTAATCAGTTTTTGGTTTCGCCTTTGTGTGTTTGCCCAGGTCTGGCACCCATAGGTAAGGATTGGTAATATGCATGTATTGTATACTTTACTTTTCATTGCAATATTATATTGATTGCCTTTTAGCACTTCTTTGAGGGACCAAAATCTATTCCAGCTATTAGCTACCCGTCTTTCAATCTCTGAATCCATTTGGTTGTTGAAGGCGATAAGTTGGCCTAAGTATACATAGGAATTTACATATTCTATTTCCTCATCATCGACTGAGATACTTATTTGGGATCTGTTTGTTATAATCTTTGTCTTTGTTTTGTTTATTATTACTTAGTCCCACCTTTTTACTTTCACATGATAAATTTTGGAGCATGTTTTTAAGACTTTCCGGGTTGTCTGTTATAAGTAGGTATGTCATCTGCAAATCTTAAATGATTTAAATGTGTTCCATTTATGTTAATCCCTATGTTGTCCCATTCCATCTTCCAGATGACTTTCTCTAGCACGGACGAAAAAGTTTTGGTGATAGTGGGTCTCCCTGCCTCACTCCCCTGTGTATTGGAAAAATTTCCCCCTCTGCTTCTAGTTTGATTCGTGCTTTGCTGTTGGAATACACATTTTTTATTATCCTTATATATTTATTTTCTATTCCTTGATTTTTCAGGGCTTCCCAAATGTACTGATGTTCCAGGCAGTCAAACGCTTTGTTATAGTCCACAAAGGCCATGTAACTAAGTATAATGGATAATCGTATTCTTGACATTTTTCAATGAGCTGTTTTACCACATGTATGTGATCAATTGTTGCAAATCCCGATCGGAATCTAGCCTGTTCTCTTGATTGTTGTTCTTCAAGTTTTTTGGTGATGCGTTTCAGTATTATTTTTGAGAACACCTTGTAATATATACCATATAATGAAATATGTTGGACATGAGATTTGTTGGGCGATAGTTTTCTATTTCTGATTTCTGAAATTAGAAATACCTGCTTACCTATAAAGTGGCGACGAGATAAAAGATTGGCCAAAAAATAAATTTAGATTTCGATAATTTGCTATGTGCGTGTCATTCTCCGGGCAGATACCTACCTCGTTCAAGCAACAGGAAAACTGAGGCAGATATTAATGGAATCCCGATCAGTTGGTTCGTGGTATCATTGTGTAGGTAGGTACTCGATATATCCACAGTCACACATTATATTGTTGTGTTCATTAATTCAGAAGTTATAAAGCTCTGACAGACATATAGACAGACAGAAGAATATAGATAGAAGATCATACCTGCAAGTACAAAATCATGCAAGTATAGATTCAGAGAGCTCCCTTCGCTTTGTCAATTATTAATACAGCTACATAATTAATAATAACAATGTTTTAATAAAAACCATAACAGCTGATATTAAAAATTGCCAAGAGCAATAATGATAAAATAGAATAGAAAAGAAGAGTGTTATAATGATTCGTTACGTGAATACCTTTGAATGAATCTAGGAGCCCAATTCGTTGGTTACTTGTGTGCTTTCGACGTGTCGTATATTTTCACGATAGTGGTCAGTTTCTGTATTCTCTTCTTCTTAACGAATTGTCAGGATGAAAGGTCGGCTGGTAAATACATTTGGATGGGAATAATGATAGGCGGCTGGTAGACGACAGGGCGCCGCGAACGTCGCCGCGCCGCCTGCGCGTGTCGCGTTACGTATCGCACATACTGCCTTGAGCGCTGGCCAATGGACTGTCGCCGCGCTCCTCGTGCGTGCCACAGGCCACAGGCCATAGGCCACAGCGCCCACAGCCGGCAGACTGCTTGGCATTTATTTTTTATTTATTAAGGGCACCAACAGGCCACAACTCTTACTAAATATTTTACTAAATCCAAAGATAAATTTCGTAAAGATAAGAAACGGCAAGCTGTCTTCGACAAGTAATAATTGGATTTAGCATAGTAACAACCAAAAACAACTAATTACAAACTACAAATTGTATGTATGAAAAACAACTTTAAATATCTCTTGGATAATCTTTCGCACTCAATGTATAGGTTGGAAGACTTTCTGATTATATATTTACTTTTTGTGTACGTGTAACTCTTAACGTGTTTAACCACTATGATTGAAAAAAAACAAATTTGTTGAAATCAGCGTTTAGACAGCCATTTAAAGGAGATAGGGAAATATTCATAACTGAATCAATAACCACGACCTTAGGTTGTTTATAATTAAGTGATACTAACCATCAAAACATCTTTTAAGTGGAACACATTAATAAATTATACGTAATGTGCTTGATATAGTACCTACCTACATGACGAAAGATACCGATATTTATGTTATTGCAAAGATGCTGTTTTATCAGTAGCCACGCGACGAGGCGGCACTACTTATGTGCAAATATCAACTAACCCTTTGAACTCAGAGTAGAGTCGGTTATTTCTTACATCGTTTCATTAGCTGCCAATATTTCACGACAGACCTATAAAAAAGTAAACAAGGACAAAATGCCAACCGGCGGCAGGTAATTTAAAACCTTTTATAAATATCTAGTGAGGACGATCATCGAATAAAAACAACAGGTTATTCAGCATAAATTATGTAGGTGGGTAGGTACACGTTGAATATTCGATGAGCCGATCCAGGTGCTGGGCGTCCTCGGCGTCGGTGTGTCTCTCATCGCGAGCGGCGAGCCACCTGCGCGCACCGCCGCGCCGCACCGGCACTTGCGTCATTTACAAGTTACAACTTTAAAATAATAAAACTGGTTCCGATTGTGATCTATAAGACGGTGGATCGACGATTAATGCCCCGAGCCGCACCTGGCGCACCCCGTGCTGGCGCGACACCCGATACCTCCGCCACTCGCGGCCAGAACCGCCGTTCGAAATCCATATTCCGACAGTGGTTACGGCCGTAATAACAATTATGAATATATTTGCGAAATGATATACGTTCAATATTCACGAATTAATAGCTTTTAGCGGCAAAATACAATACATAACGATTAAAATATCAATTTTAAGACCTGATGTCAGCGTCTCAGGTTACCACCAGACATCTTGTGATGAGATCATTTGTGCCGAATGTGGGTATAAAATTTAGACTATTAAATGAGACTCGATCAAAAAAATAATACAAACTACGCATATAATTTTAACTCATTATATGTGAATATTATACACATTCTTATAGTTAACGCCTTTTCCAACAAACATTTTACCTATACTGTTTCTTTGTTGTAATTTTAAGATGCATTAACGTCTCACGAGGATTTCAATTCCTTGCATTCCTTAAATACAAATGTAGTGTTTTGAATCACTCGACTTCACCTTAGTTGGCTTTCCGTTCACGTATGAGAGAGACATGTGTTTTTTTAAACAAAGAGCGGGGAGCAACGACCTGCCCTTATTTGGTAGAGTCAGCGCGAAGGCGACACATTATGAAGCTGCGTCGAGCGGTGGGTTGCAGTGCGATGCGCTGCGCTCTACGTCACACTCCACACTGGGAATTTTACACAAAGTGCTTATAATGTATGTATTATTAAAACATTACAAAATATATTTATATCGGACAGACTGCAAGCCGACTTCAAAATTCGGGTTCGGATGCAGTTCAATTGCAGTTGACATAACTTTATTTTTTCATTTTTCCTGTAGGAGGGGAAATCCTCATTGATCGCGACGGATATTGCCAGACTCCTATCGGCTAAAACCCCTCCTGCCCTGAAGTAAGAGTGTTCCAACCTTTAAGGCCTACTATAGACACCTACTGTCGCTGCCCGAATCAAACTGTCTTTCATCATTCTCTTTCCTTCCCATTACTCGCTCTAATTATGTACTTCTTAATCGGAAGCAAATTTTCCTTTGTCTTCAGCGTTATACCAGGCTCCACCCTATATCACATCACTAGATTTCGCACTCAAGGGCAGCAAAAAAGAAATCCGAGCAGTCCGCGTGCAGTTGGCGTGTAGGCAGCGTGCAGATCGATACGATCTAATCATGATCTAATACTCGATGGGATTTGCGGTTCAGTGATGTCAACTTCAGTATAATTGTATCAGAACTGCAATTTTGCAGTCGGCGTACAGTACAGTCCTTCGGTCTGACTAGAGTCTAGACCGTATCACTACAGGTCTCCTAAGGCGAAACACATTTAACAATTATATTTTAAATTTATTTACGCTGTTAATAATTATTTTCATTTAATCTACCTATCGCCAATAATAATTTTATTGTTCTTGTTGATTTCTTCCATCAAATATTTATTTGATTAAGGGCTGATTTTTCAATCCCCAAATAAATTTTAACTGACGAATAAATTGGCCATTGGCAGATTTCTAATACAAAAACTGTCAAAACCTCCAGTTTATTCCTCAGTTAAGGTTTATTTGGCGATTGAAAAATCGGCCCTTATAATAATAATTCATACCCACTCTTGGAGTCTTTCCGTCTTATTTAACTGAACATAGTTTGCATGCTATACGAGTAAACTAGGTTTAAGGAAATTGTGGGATATTTTTTTTTTCATTGCTCACTTAATATTTATTAATATTTTGTAATGCTGCGTATTCACAGATGTCAACTGATAGAGGTGTAATCGACGGATTTAGAAAAAGATAAAAATTCAATTTGAATAGTCTACAGTGTGTGGAGTTGACGTGAGCTTAACAGGTGTACCACCAACCTGTTCGGAGCTGGTGTCGCGTTACACCAGGTTTCACATTAGGAAATTTATACGACGTCTCATATAACTACTGACTCTGTTAATTATTATTTTATTAATGAAATAAATTACATATTATGATTATTAATTGATTCTGCGAAGAAGCTGCAAAACAAAGTGATTCATCGTTTATTAGATAATTTATACTAGTCGAGTTTAGGGCTGTCAATACGGTACCTATACCCTTAATACTTCTTCCAGGTCCTAACTTAGGACCGACTTTAATTCGAGAAAAAACTAAATTTCAAAATACCTATATCATTCTGTGACATTTTACCGTACCTATCTAAAATCTCTTTAGGTTGATCATTCGTAGCATTTATACGTTTAGAAAAACTAAATTCAGTCGCGTAGGTACTGTATGGTTATGCCGACTTTGTATACCTATTGTGGAAACGATGATCGAAATTCGAGTATCGAAACACAATGACTTTAAAGTGAAATGATTAAACCTAAACTGCCTTGCTTTAACGTTTGAGTTTGTCCATACATCCAGCCATTCATCTACAGCCAGCGTCCCAAGCGGAAATTTTGCAAAATAAATATTCGTAATACTGAATTACGATTTTAAAATAAGAAGCTTTGGTTCCATTTTGCTCTGACATTATAGTTTTTCGATATTCAAATTCTAGTACCAATTTCGAGGTATGCAAACTCGGAATAACCATACTGGACGCATTAGACATCAGCGGATGCTGATGACGATGAGTACGATGATATCGTGAAGGCAGCAGGGAAGAACTGGATAGGTACAACTAACCAGAAACAGAACCGAATGGTGTGCTAATGAAGAGGCGTTAGTCCTGAAGTGCTCTGCAACAGGCTGATAATGTAATGATGGTGATGTTAATGCAATTCATAAGTGGTAAATATGTAGATACAAGACGAAATATCATAACAATTCCGGTAACTGGAACCCCGAGTTCAACAAACTGAGGTACAGACATGTAATCAGTGGACATCGATTAACATGGGAGTGCTTCCGTTTCCTCTGTGGCACATCTTAACAACATTGATGGATTTCGAGTATCGAAACACTTTAACGCAACAGCAAAATTGATCTAAAACCTCTTGTTTTGATAGTTAGTAAGTATGTAGTTAGTAGGTATTATCGATTTGTATTTTCCAAACATTTAATTTCCCATAGCTTCCGCTTGCAACGCTGTTTATGAACTGGAATCTTAAAGCAAGATTATTATGGTCCATTATACCTACTTGAAATTATAGTGTTTCTATACTCGGAACGTTGTCGAGAAGCGCAAACTCATACTAACCCTAGTGACGACCTTAGGTCGGCCGCACACCGCACAGATGTGTGCCGTCGCGCGTCGCGGCGGGGAACATTGATTAAATTAAGTGACATTTCATTTTAATTCATCGACATAAATCTCGGACATTACGAGGAGCATTATCGCATTGCAGGTGCAAGCCAAAGGTCTTGCTTGCGTATCAGCTAACGCAAAACGACATCGTGTCTGCCTCGGCAATGTTTCGATTATAATCGTAAATTATTATCGAGCTGCGAGACCGAGTGAGACCGAGCCTGCTATTAACCACGCTATTAACATACGAGTTAATAGCAAGTCAAACAGATCAAATCGAAATATTCAGTAGGTACACTTGTTTATTAAACATAATATTTTCTGCTTGCATTACCATTATATCTATTTGCAATTCATCTGGTTTCGAGCAAATAGTCTGTTAGGCAGGCAGGTACCTATCACATTTATTTTGCTGCCACGGTGTCTGTCTACTTGATCGACCTCTAAAGTTCTGAATAAAAATTTGAATTTTACAATTCAATTAATGTTGACAGACTATGAAGATGCAGTCGAAAATCTGAAAGGACTAAAGCAGTTAGAAATACGAGTACAGTAGGTACCTACGTTTCTGCAATATCCATATTCCATACCTTGCAGATCAAGAATATCATTGCCATAAAATTGCAGGTAAGTTTTTAACTAGTAGGTAGGTATATGGAAAACTTTGAAAAACGAGCGCAAACAAGAAAATTCGATAGAGAAATTTTTCAGGGCCATTATGATGAGCAAAAAGTGATTAAGAATAGTAATATATTTTTCCTATACATAAGTATAGGTATGGTAAGTAATAACTAGTGTACTTATAATACTTAAATGTATCAGTTGCAATGTCAGATTAACTTATTAAGTCAAGTGTACAGAGGTGAAACATTTTGAGGGTCAGTTTCGGTGATTCGTAGAACTGGGATAGACTAGACCTTGCATATGAATAATATTAATAAAATCATAATTTAGAGGTTATAGTTAATCTTGACTATTATTTAAACGATGTTTGAAAACCAACTATTATTACAGTGTAAAAACTACCTACTTTACCCACGACGGAACGGAGACGCTATAATAATAATTATTATGGTTTTGGCGTAAAAGGTTGTGCGTTTTCTTGTTACCATTTTCCTAAAAAACTACTGCGCCGTTTTAAATGCGGTTTCTTGCATTAAATAAGTACCTCCATATTATTTTTCGACAGGTTCTTAGATAAGACTACGGCTATTTTTTACTATATCACTTACCATTTTCCTGAAAAAGTACTATACCAATTTTGATGCGGTTGATTGCATAGGTATCAGGGTAGGTTAAGTGTGTTTTAATGTTAAAGAGTAAAGACTACCGGGGATGCTGCAATATTATAGTGTTTTTAGTTTTCATCTTAATTCGATAGAGATTCAATGATATTATCTAAACTATAATACTAGTAAACCTATAATTGCTTTCTGTAGGAAGTCAACTAGGATACCTAGGTAAGAACACTATTCAGTATGCCGGTGGCAAGCCCCGCTGTCACTTTTATGCATCCACTTCATACATTGCCATGTATATTTATATGTCAATATTCTGCATTTGCATAAATGTAGAGGAAATATTAACTTTTACACCATGTATAGGTACGACATACTTGAGTTCTGTTGAGAATTTCCATTTTGCAATAAAATCAAACTATGATACCTACACTAACAGCACTATGCACAAGGGCGTAGCCAGGATTTGCTTCAAGGGAAACCGGGGCGTAGGCCCGCATCTAGGGACTCTTAGCGCTTGTTCAGACACGGCGGGAACCGCGCGATTATAGAATCGCATGGAAATCGCGCAGGTCTTATTTATATGAGTTATAAAGTAATCGTTCAGACATAACCGCGCGGTTACCGCGCGGGAAACGCGCGGTTCCCGCCGTGTCTGAACAAGCGCTTACTGTAGAACCTATAAGGCTATAATGTATAATCAAACAATAAGAAACGTACAACTAAATAGCAAAAAAAGCACCTACGTACTATGGCATTAGTTACTTAAGTTGGATTGTTGGTAGACGAAACCACATCCTTTGCCCACATACAAAACTGCAGTGTATACGGGGTAAGTTACACCCTGAATTTAAACCTTATTTTCAACAGTTAACTGCGAACTCGGCGAAGATACATCTATACATATAATAAAATCGTAGACTTGCCGTATCTGTACATTAAAGATTTTTGCAAAATAATAACTGGGGGATGTTAGGGATAAGCAACAGAACGTAAAAAAGCTATTTTTGAAATTTTTGTCTGTTTATATGTAGATACATACATACCTAATTACCTACCTACTATCGTATGTAATGAGGAGCGAAATTACCTAGCATTCTGTGCAAGAGTTAGAATCAATGACAGTAAAGGCACACGAGTAGATAAGTACAGAGGGAAAGCTTCATACAAACGGCCCGCTGTAGGTACACTCACACAAACACACTCACCAACGGTTCACGGACGCCCGCTCGGTCCCCCAACCGGTCCCCCAACCGGTACAGTTGGGTCACAAACGTGCGCATATGTGTGAGTGTACCTACAGCGGGCCGCTTGTAGAAGCTTTCCCTCTGTACTTATCTACTCGTGTGGTAAAGGGTTGTTCGGTGGCAATTCGGCGTGCCACACATGCGCAATGCAGTAGCGACCTTGCGGTGCGGCCAGTGCAGCGCGGGCGCGGTGTCTGGTTACGTCCACATTTCTGCCGCTCGACTCGTCCTAGCGATGAACAAATCGATATATTACTTATCGATACAAGTAAAAGTATGTATTTAGTATTGGTAGTTAGTTTAATGTATAACCATCAATATGCTTCAAGTAAGGTTACAAGTTTTTTAAAATTCAGTAGGTAAGCGAGTTTAAAGTCAAAGTATAATTTCAAGTAGGTACCTACCTACTTACCTCACTAATAACTTTTTGATATTGTTTTTACTGTAATTACTTAAGGTAGGTATATAAAGCTCTTTGGGATTAGTTTTTAGTTACATTGCATACAACATTCGATTAAATTCAATTAACTAGGTAACTCCAATTAATTGAATTTCTTATGTAATACTCTACCTAAAATAGTGAAACTTCAAACACTTGTACCTTAAGTACCTACCTATCGTAAGAATGCAGGTAAAGTCGCTGGACCGCTAGATAAAGTTTTCGTTGTCATTTTTCAAATGAAAATTATCACGAGATGAATTTTGAATAGACTACCTACATAAGTATCTACTTAAATAAATTTCCAATTTACCCGCCATTGCATCTGAAAGATAATAAAACAAAGTAGAATCAATTTGTTGTTAAGTAGGCAGGTATAATAGCTATCATCTGACATGGACAACGAGATACCTCGTTCGCCACCAGTCACCACACACGCGCGTGCGGTCCAGCTGCGAAGGAATGCCCACATCACTTGATAGCCTGACTTAACATTTGATACACTCTCCACATTGCTGGAACGCCGAGGAGGCAGCCAACGTAACTAACTGTCCAAGAATCCATGAGAGGTTTCACGGCTTGTAGACACAATCAATTTACAACCAGCTATGTATTCAGAGACGCTGCCTTTTGACCCCGTTTCCCAGGTTTTGTCTTACTTTTTCCGTCTTGTAGGTAGGTACAACAACTTTTTATCACTTTTTCCCAGAACTTTATCAGTGTATTTATTTTTCTTACGGATTTATAGGTTTCTTTAAAAACTCTCTGTTTTTATGGGAGTAAAGAGTAAAGGTAGCCTAGATTACCTAGGACACTCCTTGAGTCCTTGCATAGTTTTCAACCTAGATTCAAGCTGACAAGTGACAGACAAAAGAAAAGACAGAAAAAATGGGCGATCATATATAACCACCGTATTACAAGTATAAATTTAAAAAATCCCCGACATCCGCCATTTTGTGGTGGCGGCCATCTTGAATTTGCATAGTGCTATTCTACTAGTCAAGCCCTTTCATTTGATACCCATATTGAGGGCGTTGTGATAAAATATGTAATCCGCCATTTTGTAGCCCGGCCATCTTGGTCCGATTTTCATTAAACATAGCTAAGAACACTCCCGGCTAATTCACCTTTCAACAAAAAAAACTGCATTCAAATCGGTTACCCGTTTGAGCGCTACAGGGGAATAGACAGACACACACACACACACAGACACGTCAAACTTATAACACCCCGTCGTTTTAGCGTCGGGGGTTAAAAAGCTTAAATAGAAGGTCATTAAAGCTTAATGAAAGAGTTACATTTACCAAACATGTTACCTACCTCTATCGAGTAAAGAATATTAGCTACGAATTACGATTAAATAAATAACAAAATATATTTATTTCAAGTAACATAGACTCAAATTGTTAGTAATGTTA